>PYUH01000034.1:1804427-1942790 GCA_016808085.1 Suaeda aralocaspica | reverse complement strand
ATAATAATAATAATAATAATAATAATAATAATAATAATAATAATAATAATAATAATAATAATAATAATAATAATAATAATAATAATAATAATGTGGAGGGCACGGTATCTGAGGTAAGGCATGAAAACTGAGAGAAGTTTTAGAGAGAGAAAATTATGAAGTACAGAGAGAGTGTGTGTGAGTGAATGAGAAGAAGAAGCTGTGTATGTGTTGTACGAAGGCCGGAGGAGGGGGTATTTATAGGGTTGGAAGTGATGTAAGCGAGCGCCAGGGCTCTAGAGGAGCGTCAGAACGCATAGGAGCGAGCACCATGGTGCCCCACCTATGCCTGTGCAGTCAAGGTGGGCGCTAGCATGCGCAGTGAGCGCCATGGTCCAGGTGTCGTGGTCGTCTAGGCGCTGGTTGGGCGTCTGAGCGCTACCCCAAGTCGCGGAGCTCAAGCTCCTAGTTTTCTCATCTTCATGCTGTGAATCTCCAAAGCTTCGTTACATCGTATATTTACTTCCATAAACCGAAATATTTTGATATATTATGAAACTATACGAAATTCACTTCAATCCAACAATTTATTCACTTACATAACCTAGAGTTTTCGTAAACCGAACAAACCTTTGTAGAAGGTTCATCGAATCCGTTCACATTCATACGCTTAAATTAATTTCTTTATTTTTCGAAAAAGAAATTAAAATCTGAATTATAAAATATAATGTAATTGTTATGAAAATGAAAATAAAATTAGAGCTTGAACATTTTGGAAGTTGACTATGTCTTCCCAGGTTGCGGTGCCATTGCCCGCAAGCGAAAAGAACCACTTTGGGCACACTAATTCGTGAGTCATGGGGAAGATCCTTGGATAGAGCTCTGGATTAATCTTCTTCACACCATGTAGAAATTAATACCCCTTAAGAATAATTTAGGGTTGTCAGTGGGCTTGAACATTGGAAGTTGACTGATGGAGAGCTTTTCTGGTAAAGTCTCGATCAAGTTCTGATCGAGATTTGGGGGTGAATAAGCATCTTGATTAGTGATCCTTTTAGCCACCTTTTCCATGTCCGGGAGGATGTAGCTGATGGGCTCGAGGTTATTCACCTTGTTCTTCATTGATCTAGAAGCTTTGATCAATTGAGCCAAGTTAGCGATAACTTCGTCAACTTTGCTTGCGAGATCTTGGTCGCCGATTGTTGATAGTTGTTGATCATAAATCAGAGTACCTCTTTGAACTAGCCTTGTACCATGCTCTCTAGCCCAACCAAGAGGGTTTGTTTGGCGATTTCATGCATGACCTATCCTGCTTTATCGAACTTTTAGACTTTTCACTTGTTTTTAAACGCATATGCATGATATGGCCTTGTCATGGTTGCTTTCTAACTTTATATGAATGTATGATGCAGATTATCTCATCATTCCCTTTCTTTATTGTTTTGGTGACGTGGATAGTTTTTACAAATTGAATGGGAGATGCAACCTACGGGGCTTTATATGTAACTTTAGTCCATATAATAAGCAACAATTTTCTATATGCAACTCTCTAGGTGAAAACGTTCATGAGAAACCTAGACTCTAAGCAAGCAAACCATGTGGCATGTCACACATAGCACCCCTATGCATGTGGTCAAGTTCATACAAAAGCCAACGTTCTATGGAGGCTCCAACGAGGCTTAAGTTGTTCAAAGGGTACAATGACTAGGGTGCGTCCAACTATACACACCACAACTTAGTGGTGATCCAGGTGGGACATCCATTACGCATCAGATAGGTTATATGATTAACGTGTCATGGTTAGGATGGTTTTCAATTAAGGAGTGGCCCTAGGTAGGTCACCTAATTATCCTTAACAGAAGTGGCCCAGGGGTTTCTCAAGTATAGAACATACTTTAAGAGAGGTGAATCCTAAACCAAATACCCTCACGTCATAATTGCATGCATTATGCCTAATAAACAAATTCGATAATATAATCACAAAATTATGAGGCCTTTTGAGTTTCGTCCACTCTACTTTAAGAAATTTAAAGGAATGTCCATTGCAGACTCGCCAAACTATTTATGAATTGTTTCTAAACCAGTTCTCGTTGAACTTATTAGTTCACTATAGTAAACTGTGTGGCGACATGTGGCCATCGACAAACTATGAAGCGACATTCATCACGGGAGCCCCGGATCCGAGATTGATCCATTTGTCGCAAAATAAACATTAGAAAGTGTTTGCAATATGAGTTCCACTTTTTCAAACTGTGTGAGTCAGAAACTGTGATGATTCATCAATCTTCAGCGACAAACTGTGGGACCCGTTGCTTTGGTGACCGCACCGCGTGCCCTTTATACGGACGTTGAATGTATTTAGTTTTTTGCATACTGTGAGCATGCTTGGCATAAGGAGTGAGTCTTGAACTTAAAACACAAGGAGTGAAGTCACCACCATGCTCTTTTTGGGAACTCAAGGAACCTCATTAGATCTAGCCCACAGGCAAGTCGACAAGGTCTCGTACCTCATGATTCGGGGTTGAGGGTAAGGACAAGAGTAGTTCACATTGTCCCCTCGCGTATAGCGGTCTCTTTGGTCAAGTATGTAATTCACAATCATAATATGGAGTTATGGCATAGATATTTTTGTTTTATCCCTAAGAGCACATTATAACATTGCTAGGTGGGTTTTGATTAATGCACACGTAGCTTCTACTAACATGTGAGGGTGTTCGCTTTAGAATTTATTCAAGATTAAAGACTTTGAGCCGGTTTACCTGATTTATCTTTAGTTTATGTGAGAACATGCTTTTCGATCTTGTAGCTAAACATGGATTCTATGTGGTGAAAGCATTACACATGGAGTATTTAAGAGCACGTAAGCAACCAAGTTCGTGTTTCTACTTAAGGTTGATTTTAATAGAAAATTGAGCCATTGTTAAGTTAACGTTTCATGAATTAGTTAAGATATGTTGATTTTCTAAGAAAGCGACAATCACATAAAATGATACGGATTATATTCAAAGAGCTTAGGACGATGTTGTTGATGCTTTTGGTCTCGTTTGATGTACCTTCCGTGCGGTGGTCGAAACGACTTCCTTGACCTGAATTCTTAAGAACGATTCTAAGAATTTGATTAATGTTTTCGAGGATGATTGAGAGCATTTACAAGAAAAAATTTTGGAGAGAGAAAGTACAGAGAAGTAAGAGACAGAATGTTGAGTGTGAAGATGTAAGAATGATTGACGATTGGTTGATGATGCCTTAGAGGTCGGAGTATTTATAGAGACCGGAAGCTTCGTCAAGCACCATAGCGCCCATCGAGCACTAGTGCACTCGAGCTGGGCGCCTATGCGCTTAAGGTGCGCCTATACGCTCGATGCTTGGCATCTAAGAAATCTTTGATTCTTTCCATTTTTCTCGGGATTCTTGACATCCGCTTTCCATAATCCGAGATTATTTCCCGACTTTGCTTTATAATTTATTCGCCTAATGTTAACTTATTTCGTACGGAATCTTCGGTATCTTTTAGAAGATTCGACGTACGTGACCAAGTCGCACGTTTTTTAAATTTTGATGAAGTAAAACGAAATACAATAATTTGAAATTATTTTAAGCGCCGCTTAACCATCGGAACTTATCATCGACTACTTTCGGCGATCATTTAATCATTTTGCAAACATTTAATTTACGTAAGTAAGAATAGTTGCGATGTCCTACACGTTAACCATCGGCCTTCGGGTTGTGTCT
The DNA here is from genome assembly GCA_016808085.1 of Suaeda aralocaspica. NCBI lineage: Eukaryota > Viridiplantae > Streptophyta > Magnoliopsida > Caryophyllales > Amaranthaceae > Suaeda > Suaeda aralocaspica. The sequence continues at coordinate 1,939,079 of PYUH01000034.1, read as the reverse complement.
ATAGTTAACCCCCACTTTTATTGAGTCTATAGAGACAAATAGTCTTGTAAGACGTAAGTCATTGTACTCGGTACCTGCAAAACTAAGGTGAGTTTTACTTGTACCAAGACGATATGTCCTCGAAAAGTGTTGTGTTTCTCGAGAATGACATTGTCCTTCAGATGTTGATTTCTCGTATAGGAGATTCCAGGTAGGCTCTGTACCATCCGATGACTTGTTTATTGGTTGAGATTAATCGTCTGACGATGAGAGATAAGTATTTCCACTTCATGCTCGGTTCAACCGTAGGGAAATGTCGTAGATGATATTTGTCTGAAAACGTGACGTCTGGACATGTCGTCTTTTGTTGTGTTGACCAAATTTGGCTTTCAGGGGCATTTCGGTAGTTTTTACCTGAGTTGACTTTGAGGGGTGTTTTGGGTAATTTTGACCAAACTTGACTTTAAGGGGCATTTTTCGTAATCTTAGTTGGGACATGTTGCAAGAATGTCGGAAATTTGGTGGCAAGTCTCGCTCGAAGGTCGAAACAAACCCCCTGAAATGCGACGTGGGATTCACGAAGGACACAAAAAATGGCACGCTGAGCGTCGATGCACCGGGTGGACGCCCGGGCACCGGCCCGGCACTACAGTGCCCCTTGTGGGTTTAGGGTTTCATGTTTGTGCGTGTTTATGTTTGCTTGGTTGACCTCTTTTTTCACTTTTTATTATTTTTTCCCTTCTTTCTTGCCCTTCTGTTCAAACAAGACCTCCTACAAAACCCTAAGAAACTCCAAAACTACATTTAATTCTTGAAGCTTGAACATTTACTTGGAATTTCATAAGTCTTGCATGATACAATGTAAGTTAACTTGTTCTTTTGCACTTTGCTTTTAAATTCATGCTTTTACTTCATGTTTTATCATGAAATAAAAAGTTGTAATACCCCGTATTTTAAGAATTTAATTTCATATATTATTTTAGTATTTTTTGAATTTTTAGTGAAAAATAAGTTAAATAAATTACATTAAAAAAATTTAATTAGTTGTGACTTAAAAAATTATTTTTAAGTTTTATAAAGTTTATAGGTTATTAAACAAAAATTTTAAGAACAAATATTAGTAACTATGCATTAGGATATAAAAAAATATAGAGCGAAAATAAAAATTTGAAAAACCCGAAACCCTAACCCCTCACTCACTGGCATCCCTACCACGCAGGACTCCTGCCACGCCAGCCACCTTATTTCTCCTCTTTGGAATTTTTTAATCTTATATAAAAAAAGTTCTCTTGTTCTATTCATGCTTTATCTTGTTTAAATCATGTTTTATAATAATGTTTAATAATGTTTTATACTTTTAATCATGTTTTGGTGTTTATGATTATGTTTTGTCTTAAATTTATGTTTATAAGTTGTTCGTAAAGAAAAAATCCCAAAGAAACCGGTCAAAAAAGGGCTAAAAGACCGTAAAATGACCGATCTATATCGGGCACATCTCTTAGCTAAAGAAACCGGGTTTTTCTTACAGTGTCTTAGGTTGGGAAAAGAGACTGGTGCTGAACAGTAACCAGTCTCTTAGATGCCTTTTTTATTATTGTATTAAGAAGCTAAGAGACCGTTTGTTAAGTACAAGCCGGTTTATTTTACTTACTCTAGAAACCTGGCATTGCTGAAAACCGGTCTCTTAGATATTTATATTTATTAAAAAATAATTTAGATGACATTCGTTAGCCTCCTAACATACATTAACCAATACGTATGTATGCATGTCGGTTGTACTTACTATTTGGTATTTTGAATTTAATAAACAATATAAAAATTAAAATTAAATGAAAATGAAAATTATAGCATATAAAAATCCACTATATTGAGTACAACACAATCAATTATGGATTACAATTGTTGGGGAGCTATGACTTGCTCACAGCTTGTGACCTCAACAACTACCTCACGTAACCTCCAAGCTCATGACAATTGACCTGGTCGGCTGACCAGCAGGTCATACCTCCTAGTCTCCTTCCTACTAAGGCACAGCTGGGGCAGACCCCATCAGGCCCTAGTGAGGAGACCTCCTTTACGCTACTGTATAAAGTCAGCCATAATTAGAAAGAGGTAACACATTCTCAAACACAAAAAACTATTTCTTTGCACAAGAGCACATTCTCTCTCTAAACTGACTTGAGCGTCGGAGGGGCGTTCCTCGGAAACACCCCCCGAGGCCAGCGACACGTGTTATTGTGCAGGGAATTCCAAGTTCGCAGGCTCAGGCAGAGTAGCTGTACCCACGTAGCTGGTGGTCAACTCCATTAGCAGAGTTTCACCCCGAAACAATTGGCACTAGAAGGAGGGTCGAGCGCCACGAAACTCTGTCAGTGGTCTGCCATGGCTCATGTCGAGACATGCTCCTCCTCGTCAGGGGAGAGTGCAGGAAATTCAGCCCATTCCACGGCTCGTTCAACGACACACCGCTCATGGGGTCGCTCAAGGTCCTTGAACACTCCTAAGGTGAACCAAGGTCAGGGGACATCCCATCGGTCTGAAAAAACGCCGGAAAAGAGCCACGGCCCCAACCTACGAGAAGAAGGGAATAAGAACACGCTCCCATCCATGAGTAAGGGAAAGGGGAAGATGTACCCTTCTCGCGAGAAGGACGCCGGGCCCCCATCAAATTACCCGGAGGGGCCCGGGGGTGAATCCCCGAGGACTCCATATCTTCCTACACCCTCGCAGTTGGAGGCAGCCATAAGGGTCATGCAAACAGTGATACAATCCTATGGAAAAAACAGAGCTGCCCCCTCTGAGGAAGGGAAAGGGAAGAAAAGCAAAGAGCTCCTCGGAAAAAGCCACCTCTTTCCAAGACGATGGGGAGCACCCAGAGGAAACTAAATCTGGAAGGAGTTTCACGAAGTAAAGCTGAAAGGGAAGCTCGGTATGAAAGGGAGTAAAACAGAGCACGCTCAGGAACCCAGCTTGGAACGAGTAGGTGAGAAGGGGAGTGGTGCACCTCCCTCTAGAAGGAGAGGATCCCGCAGTGGTACGAGGAACCCAGTCATACCACGCTGGCGCCTCCATCTCAGAACGAGAGTAATGACCATAGAGGAAAAGGGAGTTCGAGTCACAAGACCGTAGAGGGGGGGACCATGGGGCTCCCAGAGAGCAGACAACCCCCTCAATTGCGTCAACAGAGAAGCGCGGTATTCGACAGATTGGGCGAGAGGCTGTCGGTAAAGCAAAGGGTAGGAGAGAGACTGTCTGCCAAGGAAAGGTTAGGACCTCAACCCTCTTATTAGGAGATGTCTGTAACAAGGAGGTCGTCCTCAGAGGCTCATGATGGAAGCCCGGGCCAGCAGGCAAGGATAGACCACCGAAGTGAACCTATTCAACGACCAAATATGAGACTCCCAATTTCCTCACCTTTCAGTCATGAAATTTCAGTGCAAGTGCCCAGCAAAATGAGAATACCGTCCCATCTCAAGTTTGATGGAACTGGAGATCCCACCGACCATGTAGCAGTCTACGAGGGTTGCATGCACCTAGGCGCATACTCGGACGCCACATGGTGCAAATATTTCCCAACCACGTTAACAGGAATGGCCCAAGCGTGGTTCAGAAGGATACCATCTGGGAGCATCCACAACTTTTCACAGCTCTCGCAATTATTCACTGACCACTTTGTCAGCGGTAGAAGAAGAGAGAAAACCTCGGTGGAGCTCATGGCCATCAAACAGGCACCAGATGAATCCTTGAGAGAATACTTGGGGAGGTTCAATAGAGAAGCTGTAGCAGTTTCAACCATACAGCCAGACGTAGTCGTTTTACCCTTGCAACATGGCCTGCAACCTTGTCCGTTTAGAGATCACCTCACCAGAGAATCCGTGACTAGCTTAGTTGAAGCTCTAAGGGTCTATGATAAGTACATACGAAGCGAAGAGTTCAACAGGGTGGTCACAACAAATGTTCAGGATCAGAGGGTCGAGGTAGTAGGGGAAAAAGGAAAGGTCGATAGTAAGAAGAAGAGGCTGGACAAACGCAAGCCGGATCCCCAAGAAAACCCTAAGAAGTATGAAAGCTACACGCCTCTGGTAGCTGACAGGGCACTCATATACTCCACTCACAAAGCTGAAGGTGGGTGGAGAAAGCCTGAGAGAAAAGAAAGGATAGGTAGGAACATGGATGCCTACTGCGATTTTCATGAAGCCAAGGGGCACCACACCAACGATTGCAGGTCGCTCAAGAACAACATCGAGGACCTGATCAGGAAAGGGAAATTCAAGCAATACCTCGACTTGTCCAAGGCGCAGGACCAAGAAAGGGAACAAAAAGGTTCAGGTCGTAAAGATCCGAAAAAGTTAAAAGAACTAATGGTGATCTTTAGAGACCTGCCATCTAGTAGCTCTCTTAAAACACAGATCAGAGGTCTGAGAGGAGGAACGGTCATGACAGCAGGACAGAGAGCCCATCCTATGTTGTAAAGTCTACCCATAATCAGCTTTGGACCAGATGACTCCAGGGGGGTGGTATATCCCCACAATGACCCGTTGGTATGCTGCGTACAGATGTGTAATCACTTGGTCCATAAGGTGCTGATTGACGGAGGTAGCTCGGTGAATGTGATTTATTAAAGTACTTTTAAGAAGATGGGTCTGAAGGACGAGTTCCTAGTTCCCTCACCAGGTCCCATCACAGGGTTTACGGGAGACTACGTCATCCCTAAAGGGGAGATCACTCTGCCCGTAACTCGGCGGAATGATGATATGGGAAGAACCTCCGTGATCAGGTTCCATGTTGTAGATACGCCTTCACCCTATTATGTGATTATGGGAAGAACGTTTGTGGACAAATTCGAGGGGGTAGCTTCAACGTACCACGTATGCTTCAAGTACGTCACAGATAAGGGAGAGGTAGCCTGCCTTAAAGGGTCTCAAGAATCAGCAAAGGCCTGTAATCTGGCTCAGGTCATGTTACCAAGAAGAGAAGAGTTAGAAAGCGCAAAAAGGGCTGCAGAGGAGCTGTTTTCTAAGATCGAGGCAAAGAGGCCAAAGGAGGCCAGTTTGACGGCTGGGCAAGGTCCAATTGATATGGAGGCTGATGCGAGACCTGAAGGACCTAAGAAGGGAAAGAAACTGCACAACTAGAAGAGGACACTGAAGAGGTGTTACTCGAAGAGGGATCCAAGAAAACAGTAAAGATTGGAACTGCGATGGATGCTGACGAGAGGTGCAACCTCATAGAGCTGTTAATAGAGCACAAGGATGTCTTCGCCTATTCAGCATCGGACATGCCAGGTGTGAGCCCTGAAGTCATCTCGCACCACCTAAGTGTAGCTGCTGATAAGAAACCCATTCAGCAGAAGAAGAGGTCTTTTTCTGAAGAAAAGGACAGAGCCATAACAGTAGAGGTCCAAAAGTTGTTGGACGCAGGTTTCATCGAGCAGTGCCGATACCCCGAATGGCTAGCCAACGTCGTCATGGTCAAGAAGGCCAGTGGGGCCTGGAGGATGTGTGTCGATTTCACCGATTTAAACCGAGCCTATCCTAAAGACTACTATCCCCTACCAAGTATTGATCAATTAGTTGATTCCACCAGCGGCCACGCGAGGCTAAGCTTCATGGACGCATTCTCAGGATACCACCAAATCTTCATGCACCCTGATGACAAAGATAAAACTGCATTCATCACCTCGGGAGGAGTATTTAACTACGTGAGGATGCCTTTTGGCCTCAAGAACGCCGGAGCCACCTACCAGAGGATGGTAGACAGGGTGTTCGCAAACCAAAAAGGGAGAAACCTAGAGGTCTATGTGGATGATGAAATAGTCAAAAGCGTGGAACCAAGCGACCACGTTAAAGACCTGCGCGAGACTTTTAGCAACCTTAGAAAATGTAGTGTGAAGTTAAATCCAAAAAAGTGTGTGTTCGGAGTGAGATCTGGCAAGTTCCTAGGATTCTTGGTCAGCGAGAGAAGGATAGATGCAAATCCTGACAAGGTAAAGGCAGCCTTAGACCTACCAGAACCTAAATCAATCAAAGATATCCAGAGGCTGACAGGTAGGATGGCAGCTCTGTCAAGATTCCTCTCCAAAGCTTCAGAAAAAACTCAACCTTTCTTCCATGTCCTGAAAGGGAACAAGAGCTTTAGCTGGGGACCGGAGCAGAGTAAAGCCTTCAAGAAGCTAAAAGATCATCTGGTAAAGCTGCCCACCTTAGCCAGACCTACACCAGGCGAGACCCTGTACGTTTACATTGCAGTAGGGCAAGTTGCGATCAGTGCAGTACTCCTGAAGGAGGAGGAAAAGAAACAACAACCGATATACTTCGTCAGTCACGTACTAACGGGAGCTAAGACCAGGTATACCCTGATGGAAAAGGCTGCATACGCGGTCATAGTTGCAGCCAGGAAGCTCAGGCCTTACTTTGATGCCCATCCAATAGTGGTCCTGACCGACCTGCCGCTTGAGAAGAGCTTGGAAAAGATAGAAAAATCAGGAAGGTTGACAAAGTGGGCTGTGGAGCTGACGGCCTTCGGCATAACCTTCCAAGCGAGAACAGCAATTAAAGCACAAGCTCTAGCAGATTTCCTAGCAGAGTGCTCGTGCAGTGAGCAGGCAACAGCAGAAGCAGGACCATGGGTGTTGAGCACAGATGGTTCATCCACCCTACATGGAGCTGGTGCAGGTGTATTGATGGTGTCACCTGAGGGTGACGTCCCCGAATACGCACTTAAGTTTCAGTTCCAAGCAACCAACAACGAGGCCGAGTATGAAGCTGCCATAGCTGGCCTACAGCTGTGCATATCCATGGGGGCTAGGAGAGTTCACTTAAAGATCGATTCCCAACTCGTGGCAAATCAGTTCAGGGGGGAGTATGAGGTCAGAGACCCGGTGCTCGCCGACTACGTGCAAAAAATGAAGAACCTAGCCTCATCACTAACAGATTTCCAAGTCGAGCTGGTCCCAAGAGGGGCAAACACACAAGCAGATGCGCTCAGCAATCTTGCCAGCTCCAGCCTGCAGGAGTTAAGCAGGTCAGTTTATGTAGAGGTCCTGCCTTCGAGGAGCACCGATAAGCAGCCTATGCAGGCGTACCAGGTCACTCAATTGGCAGATTAGATGAAGGAAACACTTGCTTGCATCAAAGGAGAACCTTTAAACTGTAACAAAGTGAGGAAAAGAAAGCTTGAGCTAGTAGCCAAAAGGTATGTGATTATTGGAGGGTAGCTGTATCGAAGGTCATACACGGACCAGACCCTGATGAAGTGTGTTGATGAGGTTGAAGGGAACTACATACTAAGAGAGGTGCATGAAGGAATTTGTGGACATCACATGGGTTCAAAAAGATTGGTCTTGAAAGCTATGAGAGCTGGCTACTACTGCCAAGTATGTGAGCTGACGCAAAGGAGCTGGTCAGGAAATGTGACAAATGCCAGAAATTTGCACCTAGTTTCATCCAACCAGCTAACGACCTGCAAACGGTCCTGAATCCTATTCCCTTTGCCCAATGGGGACTTGACCTCCTAGGCCCATTCCCTAGAGCAGTGAGGGCAAAGAGGTGGTTGATTGTGGCCATTGATTATTTCAGTAAGTGGATAGTGGCAAACGGGTTGGCTCAAATTACAGAAAAGCAGGTCCGGCGCTTCATCTGGAAAAATGTCATTGCGAGGTATGGCCTCCCCATATGCTTGGTCATGGATCATGGTAAACAGTTTGACAACGATGGCCTGAGAGCTTGGCTGGCTAGGTACCACATCAAATCCGCGTACTCAGCTGTGTACCATCCGCAATCAAACGGGCAAGCAGAGGCTGCTAATAAGCAGATATTAGCCTCCCTAAAGAAGCGGTTGGACGACCAAAAGAGCAATTGGCTGCAAGAGCTGCACAGCACCCTCTGGTCACTGAGAACGACTGTCAAGGAAGCTACGGGGAAGACACCATATAGCCTAGTATACGGAGCTGAATGCCTAATACCAGTAGAGGTGGGGAGTGAATCTCTGAGAGTCCACCTCTATGATGCAGAAGCAAATGACAAGGCCAGGTTGGAGGAACTCGACCTGGTGGAGTCTCTTAGAGAGGAAGCAGCAGTCAGGTTAGCAGGATACTAGGATAGAAACAAGAAGTACTACAACAAGAGGGTAAAAACCAGAAAACTAGAAGTGGGAGACCTGGTCCTAAGGAAAGTAGCTGCTATCCAAAAAGGGCAGATTCATGGGAAACTGTCAGCTACTTGGGAAGGACCGTATCAGATCTATCAGCAACTCCACCCTGGGACATATAGGTTGATGGAGCTGGATGGGTCAACATTACCCAACACGTGGAACGCTGACCAGCTCAAGAAGTATTTTGTGTAAGTGCTTGTTGAGCAACTAGCTTATCTTTTGTAAGAAAAAGTAATTGTAATCCCTAACATTATGCATGAAAATGTACTTGAACGTATGTTGCAATGAATGAATCATATGTTTTGCGAAATGTAGTGGAAGTATGTTGGAATTGAGACAGCTTAAGGCTGAAAATAAGACCTGGAACCACTACAAGGAGCCACAAGCTAAACCTGTGCATGTGGAGTTACCCACTGGAAGCAACCCATCTCTGGCAAGCCTTGGTGGGGGAAACGGTGTAATTCCATTGCAATGGGCCTGAGTAGTGTAGCTATTCGGGGGCCCGGGTGCGTGAGTGGAGTTAAGTTTGCAAAGCAAAACGAAAGTATTGCAGGATGTTATAGACATGGTATACTTGAGGTGAAGCTTTGTCACTCACATTCCATGAAACAAATATAACTACATAAAACATAAAAGTGAACGGTTCAAAGGCTTAAGGGTTGCAACCATGCCTCCCTCATAAAGCTAGCTCCCACCATTTGGGTGGAAACAGCTGCCAAGCTGGAAGGGAGACAGGAGGTGCACAGGCAAAGCAGCAACAATTGAATACAGCAAACAAGCAAGTAACAGCAAGCATAAAGCAAAGCAGTGATGTGATTACATAAAAGGAAAACCAAGTTAGCAGAATAAACCGGCAGCAACGCAGCAGACCCAAAACGGTGGTCTACTGCAGAACCAGCATTAAGGTTACAAAATTAATAGTTTGCAGAATGAAGTGTAACTAACCAATTGTTCTAGAAAGCTGGATCAACAATTACAAAATGATAGAAGACCAGTGAAAAGCAAAAGTATAGCTCAACAGGAGGTGCACGAGCAGGAAGAGCTCACAAGAGAACCAGGTGCTGGTAGCTGCCAAACTTCCTATATGAGGTTCATCACCTCATCACCCTGGACTCCAGGGACACCTTCTTCCTGTTGATCAGCCTCCATCACTTCAGCACCACCAACTGAACTGTGGGCAATCTCCGGTTGAGGTTGGGCAGGCACCATGTCAACACCAGCTGGTTCCTCCCCAGGTTGATCAACCTCCTGTGCAGCAACAGCTTGGTCCTGTCTAGGAGCAACATCTTCAGCCATGGGCTCAGGGGCATTGATCTCCACCTCCATAGAAGAGGTCTTCTGCTCTTCTTCAACACCACCATGGTCCTCAGCAGCAAGAGGTTCATTAGCAGCCCCTGCAGCAGGACTGTCACCCGCCACCTCTTCTGAAGGAGCAGCACCTCCAGAAAGCTGCTTGTAGGATTCCATATAGGCCACAATGGAGGCTGGGGTCACCTCTCCCTCAATAGGAGTCTGGCCTACCTGGTCTTTCAAATTATGTTCAACAAGAGACTAATCGACCTGGTAGGAAGCACAAACGCACCTGTAGGCTATCAACCACGCATCGTAGAAGTGGGTCTCCCAGTCCCTGTCCATGGATCCCAGCTAGTCATTGGCAACTTGGAATTCACTCTGAAGGGAGGAAAGTTGAGACTGCTGGTTAGACAACTGCTGGAGTAGAAAACTCTCCTGGCTCTTCATCAAGGAAATTTCATCCTCCCTCAGGCTGAGGAGCTTGTCTTTCTGGGCAGCAGCAGCTTGGACAGAGGCGGCCTCAGCTCTTGCAGCCATCTCAGAAGCAACCACCATCTCTTTCTCCTCCTGCAGCTTCTTCAGTTGGTCCTGTAGGGAACCAAGTTGGCGAGCTTGTTGGGAAAGCTGCTCCTCATGCGAGCTCTGTTGTGCAGACAGTTACGCAGATAGCTCAGCCACTTTCTTCTCACCCAGCTCTAGCTCACGACCCATCTCTGTCATCCTTTGCCCTTGAAAGTCACTCAGCTCAGAGGTGATAGATCCATACTTTAAAACCTGGGAACAACACAGAGAAGAGTAAGCATAAGCACTTGTAAGGGCAAGAAAAAGGACAGGAGGAGAAGGTTACCTGGGCAAGGTGGAACCGGAGGTTCTAAGCAGGAGACTCCATGGTAATGCCAGGCCTGTCCGCATAAGGAAGAGCTCGGTAGAGAACAGACTTGCAAAGAGCATCACCCGAAGCAGCTGAGACCTGCCCCGGATTAGTAAAGGCAGAGGGGGGAGACCTGAAAGCTTCCCTCACAGCCTCAGGTATCCTGACCATCTTCATTGAAAGCTGAGGCACAACAGGGTGCTCACCCCCAGATTCCATGGTAGTACCACGAGAGCTAATTTGAGAGTCCCAGCGTTCAAAGGAAGAAAACCCCGACACAGAATGCTCATGAGGCAGGCCGCCAAGGTCACTAGGAGCACGGTGGGGAAAGAGTGAAGGAATGGGGACTAAAGGGGCTATGGTGGCAGAACAAGTAGCTAGAGGAAGGGAAGTAGGAGCTACCACGGTAGAAGAGGCCATCAAGGTTGAGGAGGCAGGCAAAGGTTGAGGAGCAACCAGAGGACCTGTTGAAGCTTTGGGGGAGGCAGGAACTGAAGGTGCAGCAGATGAAACCACAACAGAGCTAGCACCAGTGGTTTTACTTCTCTTAACCAAGGGAGCAACATCGTCATCATCATCATCGTCATCACTGTCAGAGACAGAGAGCACCTGCTGCGGAGCCTTCCCTTTACCATATGTGGTAGAGGAAGGCTGGCTACCACTCCTGGTCCGTTCCCTTATAGCAAAAGGAACTTTTCTAGGAGCCTGCCTTTTGGCTGAGGCAGCAAGGACTCTAGCAGCTTCTGTGACAGCAGGAGCGGACACCTTGGATGACCGCAAACTAGCTTTAGCAACGCCAGGTGGGGGAAGGGAAATGGACCCTACCTTACCCACCTTACCTTTGTTTCCCTTCGACCTAGTCACACCAGGTCCAGGGGCAGAAGGGAGAGTAGAGGAGAGAGATTCAACATCCAGCACAGGGACCTGACTAGCTTCCTCCTTCTCAGCTAGCCTAAGCATCAGGTCGCGGTGAGGAAGGTAGGTCCAAGGATCAGCAGCAAGCTTCTTCCTGGCAGAGACCAGGTCAGCTATCTTATCATTCCAATTTTTAAGAGAGTATAGATGATTGGGGGAAGTAGCAGAAATTGTATCAAGGGGTTCGAAAGTTGACCGATCAAGCTTCAGCAAAGACTAGTCGATATGGTTGACAGCATACTCTATAAGTCAAGGAGGAGACCAGGTCAGGGACGTAATACATTTTATAACAAAAAAAAAAAAGAAAACGAAAAAGAGAGAAGAAAGAAGACAAACAAATGAACAGCCAGAGTTAGAGTAACTAACCAGCAGTATATTTGTTGGAGAGGTTGACAGCGACAAGATATAGCTCATCTCGAAGGAGGTCGAAATGGGGCAACCAATGGAGAGGGGCAGGAGAGGAACGACTCTCAGCCCTGTGGTGGTCCACAGAAGCCAAAAAATGAGAATACGTCCTCATTTCAGATTCAGAGAGGGCACCCACCTCTAGGAATGGGGCAAAATGAGGATTTGTAAACTGAGTCCTCACCTTGTAAACGTGCTTGTGCTCCTTCCAGAGGGGCACCCGGAGCCTTAAAAATTCCTTAGTCCAAGAACCCACCAGGTTAGGGCTCAACTTAGGGAAGGCAGTGGAAATAACATGACCTACCTCATCAGCTTTTTTGATTTCCAACGAGCACCAACCAATTGGAATGTTGGTACCCGCAAAACGCTTTAACCAGAACATGACCCGAAAAACAGCAACAGACAGTTGCAGACCTAACAGCTCGCAGGTCCAAATAAAACTTACAATACGATGAATGCTCTGAGGATTCAGTTGGGTAACAGAGATCTGCCAGAAGTCCAGAAGTTTAAATATAAAAGGGTGGAGTGGAAAACGGTGCCCGCAAACCAACTGTCCCAAATAGACAGGGATTCGTCCTCGAGGGGGGGCGAAGGCCACATTATTTGGGAGAGGAACTTCAACCCAATAACCTTGAGGCTGCCTGAAGTGGTAGAGGACAGCAGCACGGAGGTCCCAATGACCCAACATCGCGTCTCTGATGAACATCTTGCCGGGGACCAATTTCATGGGCCCAACGAACTCCTCGTGCTTTATAGACCTCTTGGTACAGTACATTTGGTCGTTGGGGTCCACGAAGACCTGAAGGTCGGGGTTCAAGCTCGGATCGGCAATTGACTGGTAGACGAACCAAGAGATGCCTTGTTGGTTCCTCTCTTCCTCGCGTTGGAGAATAACCGACATCAGGGAGTCATCGGGAACCATGTCGGGCTGGTCGGAATCGTAATAGGAATCGTCGCTGTCACTTCTTCGGGGGGGAGCTAGACTGCAAATGCTCCTCATTGGCAGGGACAATCTCGATACAGGGGTTAGAGCTGGCCATTGAAATATAAAAGTGAGGAAATTAAAAGAGTGAGACAGAAGAATTTCAATTGGCACTACAAGAAAACGGGAAAATAGCGACGGATTTTTTGCGACGGGAGTAAATTCCGTTGCAAATATAGAGTTTGCGATGGAAATAGCCGTCGCAAGAAAGTGACAAACCAAATCATATGACCAACTACTTTTTGCGACGGAATAATCCCTCGCAAATTTGCGACGGAATAATCCCTCGCAAATTTGCGACGGAACTAATTCCGTCGCAAAATTCCGTCGCAAAAAATTGACGAACCCTTATTCTATTTTGTCGCCAAAACCAAAAAATTAAACCAACCACAACACATCACTTCTTCGCCATTCTCCCTTCTCCCACAAACTAACCTAACCCTAATTTGTATCACCTCCTTCCTCTTCGCCATTCTCCTTCTTCTTTCCCCTTCTCCTTCGCTTTCTCTCTCTTCAATGGATCCATGAAATTCCTTTCTCAAACCCTAATTTCTTCATATTAGATCTATCATCAAAGTTGTTTGTTGTTCGAAACTTCGCCGCAATTCCTCAGTTATCTTCGCTCAAAAACAAAAATGGCCAAAGAAGCTCTTCGTGTTCTCGTCACTAGTGCTGCTGGTAATCCTTCATCGTCCTCATCTTCTTCGATTGATTGATTATTATTCTTCTTCGTCTATAGTTTATTATTATTTGATTGATTTCTTCAGATTTGATGAATTAGCTATTTGTTTATAGTTTTTTATGCGATTGATCTAGGGTTTCAATTCATTTATTTGTTTACAGGCTTTCATTTGTTTTTTATGAATTTTCTATTTTATTTTTCGCTGATTGTTGAGTTTTGACTTTTGATTGATGTTTAAAATTAGGTTTCGAGTGCGTGATTTTGATTCGACATTATTAAGTTAATTTTTGAATTTGTGGTTGATTATATGTTGTCTAATTACTGTTTTCCGATTCATTTTTCGAACAAAAATCAGTTGATAATATGTGGTTAATTGATGAATCGTTGATCACAAGATTAGGTAGCTATTCATATGTATCACAAGATTTGATATTGATGATCCAAACCGTAGTAATTTATGTTTTGATTAGTAATTAATTGTTGATGCATGAACTTTGATGATTCCTGGGTCTTTAATTTAATCTGGATTTCATTTATTTATTTATGTCAAGTTGGATTTAGATTTATTTATTTACCTTAACTCATGCCTTTACACGACTTCATTACATAGATTTGTACTGGAGATCGATATTGTAACTCTTTATGGCGGTAAATTGTTTATCATGTTATGTTATTTGGTACTCTACTCTACTCTACTCTACTTAATTTATTTATTTTTACTTTGAAATACCACTGTATATTAGGAATGAATGAATGAATGAAGATTATGTGAATAAATATGGTTTATGGGATGTGTGTAACATTAGTTTCCAGATTTGGGGATCATGATTGTTATTATGGTCTTTGTTAATATTTTCATCACAATTAGTTTTGGAACCAGTAAACATATGATTTTTTTTGTGACATATATCATTGTGTCTGTATTCGTCACGTCACGATTTTATTTTAGTATTCTTCAGATTTTACAAACTTCTGTCACTTAGGAGCTTTGCTTCATGTCCATTTCCTTTCTGTTAGCACCTTATATCCTGCTTTTATTTTTCCAGATGCAGTCGTCGTTGCTCATTTCATGTATGCNTTTTCGAACAAAAATCAGCTGATAATATGTGGTTAGTTGATGAATCGTTGATCACAAGATTAGGTAGCTATTCATATGTATCACAAGATTTGATATTGATGATCCAAACCGTAGTAATTTATGTTTTGATTAGTAATTAATTGTTGATGCATGAACTTTGATGATTCCTGGGTCTTTAATTTAATCTGGATTTCATTGGATTTTATCTCTAATTTCTTCTTGTTTTGTGATTGTAATTTTTGATTCATGCTGTTGTGTTTAGGATTTTCAATATTTTCTACCTGAATAGAATGATGTTCGGAGAATTGAATGAGGCAGAGATTTTCATGTGGTTAATTGATGAATCGTTGATCAGCTGATAGTGGAATCAAACATTAGATTATACTAGTAGTGTAGTTGTTTTTTATGAGTTGGACATTGTTTGAGTTGAGGCAGTGATGACAAAAACATTTCTCGATACTGATTATATAGACCAATTGCAAGTATACATTTCGCGTGTATACTTTCTTGATGAGAGCATTTGTGCGTGTCTGAGCCCTCTCGATTTGTTTTCCTTCAAATTGTTGCTTCTGTTCTGCTTTCTTTTGTCTTGTTTCGTGCTTCTGGCTTTTGGATTTCATAATGTCACATTGGTGTAACATTGATATAGTTTTTGACTTGTTTATTTATATGGTTTTGGTTTCTTATTGGTCATGTATGTACTCCGTAAGTTGCAATCATATCATATGATGAGTGCAACTCGTGTTGAGGACGTGTTTATACAAAACGAACAAGCACGCTTCTGGTTAAATGTTCAGGTGTGACTAGACTTACCAGCTTGTTACAGTATGACATTTTGTGCAGTAAACTGAAGTGCCTTTGGTCTTATAAACTTTTAATGGAAAACAAACTGTATCTTATATTTTTGACGTTCTTTGATAACGGAGAATTCTCAGTGGATGGTGTGTTATCAGACTTTCCTATAACACCATCCGAAGCAAGAGAATGTTTTGCTCATCTTAGCTCAAACGCATCAGCTCAAGGTATGTAGTTCACAGCTATCTTCGTGTTAGACTTGAGCACTGTGTTTCTTTGTCTTTGAAGCTATTTAACTTTAACCTTATGATGGTAACAAATTGACTTTATCTCATGGATGTTTTGGAAAAAAATTTAGTAGGTAACTATTTGTTTAGTGAATAATGATTTTTCAACGTATATTGTTTCGCGTAGTAGCACCTCTAACATGCTATTCGTATGTGTGTTTATCGGATTTCAGCCAAGCCGTTGGTTATGTCACACAATGGAGCAAGTGGAGACTACCCTGGCTGTACTGACTTAGCATACGAAAAGGCTATTACAGACGGTGCAGATGTAATTAACTGTTATGTTCAAATGTCAAAGGATGGTGTACCCTTCTGTTTGAGTTCCGCCAATCTGCTGAATAGCACAGATGCCACACAATTCAGAAACCTTCTGTCAACTGTTGAAGATATTCAGAAGACTCCTGGATTGTACTCATTTAGTCTGAACTGGGAAGATATTCAAGACTTGACTCGTAAGTTGGATTTTGTACCATTTTTTTCATTCTCTGATAGCTGTTTCTACTTGTTTGTTAAGGTTTACGCGGTAACAAGTAGTCTGCATTGATATCTTGACTCGTTTTCTTTTATTTTCTTTGCAGCTGTAATATCAAGCCCATACTCAAATTCAAGACTGTTCAGGATCCCGAAATTCAAAAATGCTGGAAAAATTATATCCTTAACGGAGTTTTTGGACCTAGCTAAAAATTCGACTTCACTGTCTGGTGTTGAGCCTTTATGTTGAATTTTGTGCAGCTGGTGTTGTATTATACTATGGCTGTTTTAGTGGCTTGCTGGTAGTGGTAGAGGGGTTGGGTTGGTGGTGTGGCTGAGTTTTTAATAAAACTCTTACATTTGCACCCCAAAAAAAAATGTATTTGTCATAATTTATTATTGTTATTCATAAATTTAATATAGTATGTGTTATAATAATTTTAATTTTTGGTTATTAGTATTATTATTTCACTACGATTGTGATTTTATTTTTTTTTTCTTTTCAAAAATCGCTATTAGTATCGTTTTTTGAAAACAAACGATACTAATCGCTATTTTTTTATATTTAAAAAACCATTATTAGTATCGTTTTTGTAAAAAAACGATACTAATATACTGTCTATTTGTATCGTATTACAAAAACGATACAAATAGGTCATAAAAACGATACTAATAAGCTAGTTTGCTACTAGTGTTTTAGTTGCAAATTTGCGAGGGAATTTGCGACAGACGTTTGCGACGGACTTTTTCATTTGCGACGGAATTTGTCCGTCGCAAAATCGTTGTTATCTTGTTGTGTGGAAAGAAGTTGGATTTTGTAGAGAGAACTTGCGAAACGAAAATGTGCGGGGAAAATAGAGAAGTGAATGGGAATTGCTGAATGAATTTAAGGGGCAATTATAGCCGTTCGTTTCAAAAAGTAACTGCCCACTACTCCCTCGGTTTTTGCGCAGTTCGCAACCGTCACTTCCTTGAAGCTGATTAACTACCCACTACCAGGGCAGTTATGGTAGTGGCGTAAATAAAGGGCAAAGCAAAAAATCAAAAGCTACACACAGCATTGAATGAAGACTATTGGCATGCCTTCGCCTCCAACGGCTCTCCGAAATGAATGAGGTCACGAATCTTCAGATTTAAATTGCTACACATTCAGACTGGGGGGACAAGTTGTTGGGGAGCTGTGACCTGCTCACATCTCGTGACCTCAACAACTACCTCACGTAACCTCCAACCTCATGACAATTGACCCGGTCGACTGACCAGCAGGTCATACCTGGTAGTCTCCTTCCTACTAAGGCACAGCTGGGGCAGACCCCATCAGGCCCTAGTGAGGAGACCTCCTTTACGCTACTATATAAAGTCAAGCCATAATTAGAAAGAGGTAACACATTCTCAAACACAAAAAACTCTTTCTTTGCACAAGAGCACATTCTCTCTCTAAACTGACTTGAGCGTCGGAGGGGCATTCCTCGGAAACACCCCCCGAGGCCAGTGACACGTGTTATTGTGCAGGGAATTCCAAGCTTGCAGGCTCAGGCAGAGTAGCTCTACCCACGTAGCTGGTAGTCAACTCCATTAGCACGGTTTCACCCCGAAACAACAATCAATTATACAGCACTCCTTAAATATCTTTTTAACAAAATTATTACTCCATAGTAGATGGGGTACAAATCATACTCCCTAATACTAATCAAATTAAGAAATTGAACATCAAATCGTGACATAAATGCAACACAACCTTAACAGTTTGAGTATAGATTAATCAATAACAAAACTAGCAACCAGATTTCGCATGATTTCCTTCAATTTACACTCTTCCATTCCAATCTATTTACACTCTTCCATTCCAATCAATCAATTGATGTGGATTTTAAGTGGTACTCTCAAGTTACACTCAAAATTCACGTGAAACCCAATTAAATCTCCACTCCTGGACTAATTTAATTGAAGACTAATTAATCAATACACTCCTGTAATTAATTAACTAGGATCTAAATTTGTTTATCACTCTTGACTCACAAATTTATGAAGAAAATTCGAACAAATTGATTCACACAACTTGTGCAATTTTTCGGAAAAATATTGTATTGAAAATTCAATGTGTAAAACTTATTTATTTTATAAGAAATCCTCAAGCTATTTATATAACAACCTAAGACTAAGTCCTAACAACTTTTTAAGACCCTTAGACTCCTAATTCACGTCTAAAACAAGGCTGCTTACAAGACTCAAATATGACTCACAAGATAAGAATGCGACATCATCACTGCATCTCGATCTTATCTTGCTTAACAAACTCTAACAACTTATCTAATCAAGAAATTATCCTAACAACTTAACTAAATAATTAATAAACAAGATAATCATCAGAAATTACACTAAAAATCAAGAATTAACTTGATGCGCAAGAATGTTCAAAATCTTGCAAATTTCCGCCGCAAGAAATCGTCAAATTTTGCGCAACTTTTCAAGATTATTCAAAAATTTCAAGAAATGCTTCAAGATCCAATCTTTTAATCAAGAAACCTTCAAGAATCTATTCTCCATGTATATTAGCATAATTATGATTATCAAGATTTCACAAGAAATAATAATAATGATGTCCAAAATGAGAAAACCCTATCAAGTGAAATGGGAAAAACTCATGGACTAAACCAACCTGTTCCCTGTAACCACCACTGTGATCCATCCTGTGAATACATCAATTAGAGTTACTATCCTTAACTTAACTAATGGCTCACTCCAGAAGTGACAAAGTATTAATGATCACCATCCATAGTGTTGGCTAGGAAGCCACCACCATCACTACAATTTACAGTGTCAACCTTAATCATTGTCACCCATACCTGTGATTTATCCTTAACAAAACCAATGGGATTTATTATTAGGATAATTGGTTCATCCACTGTTGTATCGTAGGATATCTCACTTGTACTCAAATTCACATCATTCTCCCGTGGTTGAAAAGAATTTGCGCTCAAATTCACATCATCATAGTATGACAAGAGATCCCCAATATTGAAGGTAGCACTTACATTACCATACTCATCAGGCAAGTCTATTTTGTAGGCATTATCACCATATACCACAATCACCTCAAAAGTTCCATCAGCTCTAGGCATCAATTTATTCTTCCTTTTATGAGGAAAACGTTCCTTTCCGAGATGAATCCATACCAAATCACCAGGTTTGAAAATATGTTGAGTTCTTTTCTTATTGGACTGTCTCTTATAGATCTCATTCATCTTAGAAATATTCTTTTTCACTGCTTCACACGTTTTATTGAGGACTTCCACTCTCTTTTGAGCATCTACATGGTTTTCGTCCCTAGCCAAGGGAATCTGATCAATGGGCATATATGGATTGATTCCATACACAATCTCGAATGGGGAATGTCCTGTGGTGGATTAAATAGCTCCGTTATAAGCAAATTCAACATGGCATAGGCGCACATCCCAATCCTTCTGTGTCTTAGTCACAAGCCCACGCAACAAAGTGCCCAAAGTTTTGTTTGTGACTTCAGTCTGCCCATCTGTTTGAGGGTGATGAGAAGTACTAAAAAGCAGCTTCGTACCAACCATCTTCCACCAACAATTCCAGAAGTGACTTAAAAATTTCGAATCCATGTAACTTACCACACTTCTTGGAATTCCATGCAACTTCACAATCTCCTTAAAGTATAGATTAGCAACATGTTGAGCATCATCAGTTTTATTCATGGCCACAAAATGCGCCATCTTACAGAATCTATCAATTACTACCATTATTGAATCTCGTCCCTTCTGTGTCGTTGGTAAAGCAATTATGAAATCCATACTGACACTATCCCAAGGTATATCAGGAACAGGTAATGGGGTGTAAAGTCCTTTGACAAAAGTAGATTTCGCCCTTTGATAGGTAGCACATATGGAAACTACTGATTGAATATCAACCAACATCTTAGGCCAATAAAAATATTCACTGACCATGTCATAGGTCTTGTGAATCCCAAAGTGTCCAGCAAGTGCGCCACTATGAGCCTCCCGTATCAATAATTCACGTACTCCACTTTTAGGAATGCACAACTTATTGTTTCTGAATAAGAAACCATCCTGAATTGTGTAGTTTCTTGAGGGGTGTTGATATTCTGCAGCAAAATCCGAATCCGAATCACTGACATATAATTCTTTCATGTGCTCAAATCCAAGGACTCTAGTATCAACCATAGCAAGCAGTTATGATCTCCTTGAGAATGCATCAGCTACCACATTATTTTTGCCTTCTTTGTACCTGGATGAAAAGGTGAAAGATTAGAGAAATTCTACCCACTTGGCATGTGTGTGGTTGAGTTTCTGTTGACCATTGATATACTTCAAAGCTTCATGATCTGAATGCAAAAAAACGGTTTTGGGCACAAATAATGAGACCAATGATCAAGTGCTCGAACAATTGCATAAAATTCACGATCATAATTGGAGTAGTTCAGTTTGGCGCCACTTAGCTTCTCACTGAAGTATGAAGCAGGCTTCCTTTCTTGAATTAGTACTGCTCCAATGCCTACACCACTATCATCACATTCAACCTCAAATAGCTTATCAAAATCAAGCAACACCAGGATTGGTGCATTGCAAAGTCTCTCTTTTACCTCATCAAAGGCTTCCTGTGCTCGTTGGTTCCATTTGAATTCTCCCTTTTTCATCAATTCAGTAATTAGAGCCATGATAGTAGAGAAATTTTGAATGAATCTCCTATAGAATGATGCTAGGCCATGAAAACTCCTGACCTCATGAACATTAGTAGGTATCTTCCAAGTTTTAACAGCTTCAACTGTGAATGGATCTACTATAATTCCTGCGCCACTTACAATGTATCCCAGGAAAACAATCTTTTCCTGCAAGAAGTCACACTTTTCCAGTTTCCCATACAGTTTCTGCTCACGCAATTGACTAAACAATTGCCTCAGATGGTCTAGGTATTCATGAATGTCTTTGCTGTAAACAAGAATATCATCCAAATATACGACAATGAACTTATTCAAAAACGGTTTTAATACCTCATTCATCAAGCTCATGAACAAACTTAGTGCATTGCATAGACCAAAAGGCATCACCAACCACTCATATAGACCCTGTTTAGTCTTAAAAGCAGTCTTCCCACTACTACAAAAAGGCTTTTTAACGACCAACAAATTTGTAGTTAAAAGTCAAAAAATTCGTCGTTAATGCTTTTAATGACGAAAAAAAGTTCATCGTTTGTTAGTTGCAATAGCTTCCGTCGTTAATGGTATTAACGATAATGTTCGTCGTTAAATTTAACGACGAAAGGTTTTTCATCGTTAAATTTTTACGACAAAGAAATTATCGTTGTTAAACATTAACGACCAAAAAGGTTATTGTTGTTAAGCACTAACGACAAAATGTTTATTGTTGTCATTATTCGTCGTTATTGAGTACTAAATAGCATTTTATAGTTGAAATCATTAATAACCAATTAAATGATCATTAAAGATACATTAGCATTCAACTAATTAATAATAAATTTGATTTTTGAAGAATTAACAACAAAAAAATATTTCATTTTTATATTAATAATGACCCTAGCAATTAAAATAGCAAAATAATGGTATTCGATTAAATTTAGATAATTTCATATATTAAAACGTAAGTCAATCTAAAACAAGATTGATATTAATAGAATCTTTCCAAAAACATGAATTCAATATCAATAAGTTGTCTTCATAATGTCGGCTTTGCAAAACAATAACAAGGAAAAAAGTTCTACCATATTTCAGGAAAATGTACATCAAACACATATAGCTCATGGATTTCATGATGCCACACAAACCACCTTCTCATCTTCATAGATATATCTCCAATCTGATCTTCATATATCTAAAATAAACAAATAATATTCATTAACATATATAAACATGCCTACAATTGTTATGTTCCAAGACAATAGTTGCATAAATAGAAGAATATACCAGATGATGGTGAGATCATTAATTTTGTGGAGTGGCAGAAGTGTTTTGTTGATTCATCAACATTTCTTCAATCTTCTTCATTTGACTTTCCATCGAACCCATACGACCCTTTAGTTCATTATTTTCATTTTGCATTGCCACCATGTGACTTTCAAGGGCTTCATTCTTTTTTCTAGTGGCATTCAATTCAGCTTCAAGTTCCTCTGTAGTAGGTTGTTGTCCTTTAATATCTTTCCATTTTATTCCTCCACCAAATCCAACAACCCGATCACAGGACTTAGATTTAAAAACCTTTTGCACTACCTTTAAATATAAGAATGAAAAATTATATAATTAATTAATTGCATACCGAGTTTATAAAAACTAAACAGAACCAAGTTCAATACTCTACATAAATGAACATTTGCAACGCTTTTTTGCAACAGGTTCCTAACAATCGTTGCAAAAAGTGACCTATAGCAACGGTTGAGTAGTAGCCGTTGTAAGAAATTACCTATTACAACGGTTGAATTGCAACTATTAAAAATAATGACCTTCCCCTGCGAGACAATTATTTTCCAACTAACACACTTTTTCTACATAAATTTTGGCAGCTCCTCCCTATAAACCGACTAATCCATAATCTTTAATTCACATGCAAGACTATTATTCTCCGACTAACACACTTTTCTACAGAAATTTCGACAACATCCCCCCTATAAACCGACTAATCCATAATTTTTTATTCACCTGCAATGCAACCACATTTCAACTAGCTCGCTTCACCACAATACACCAAAACCAATTCCATCCAATATATAATAAAAACTCTTAGTTTGCAACAAATCCCATCACATAAAACTAATTACATCATATATCAAAATCAATTGCATCACATATTTGCACAATACAGTAAAAAAAATTCCTCAATTTCACCTCAATAATAATCTAGGATTTAGTTTTTGTTTGAGACAAACTTACGTATAATACCTGAACATGAGAAAGTCATGGATCTTTTTCAACAAATTCTCGAATTTCCTCCTATAAAATGGAAAAAAAATAATTATGAAAAAGCTAATTACAATTTGGGAAAAAGTATGAAATATAGAAGTCATGGTTTAAAAGATAACATACATGTTTTTGTTTTGTTTCTTCATTTGGAAGCGGGTTGCCCTTCTTACGAGTCTTATAGAATACATCAACCAAATCTAGATTTTTCCCCTCATTTCCAACCTTGCACAATTTGAGTGTTATTAACATAGTCACAACGTTCACATTTAACATATGTTTGACAATAATGATCTCTGCACTACAACAAAAACTACTAAATCTCAGAAACAAGTTAGCCTCAGGCTCCTCAACAACGAAAGATGCAAGGGAAAACAAATCGTATTCTAGGTCTACGTCAACGACTTCTCCACCACTAAGGCCATAACGGAAAAGCTATTTAAAAAAAAATTGCCAGGTAAAAGTAGTAACACATAAAAAGCTACCTAGGAACTCAACTTTATAGACTTCGTATATTTTACACATTGCTCACACAAATTCTCAAAGCATGAAGTCGTTGGCAACTGCTTCTCCCCTGAGAATCCAAGACTACAGAGGCATAATATCCCTGCTTTTTTATTCTTTTAGTCTACACTATCTTCAGTGCGAGAATCTTGACATGCACCAAAATTCCCAATTTAATTTCTCCTTCCTGTTAAGACTCCCCTACTTGAAGGTTTCTTACAGCTGTTAGTTTAATTTATAGGATCACACAATGTTTGAGAACAAGGCAGATGTATGTATTGCCTCGTCAAGATGAATACTCGGACAATTACAGATGCACATAGGTGATGTCTAATTGAAGAAGCACAAGAAAAACATTAATTGATCATATATCATTGCAAATTCTAAACAAACGATGGTAAATGGTTGTAAAGAAAACAACTGCAGCAATCTAAGCCGCTCATTTTTTATAGGACCATGGTTACAAATTCTTAAGGACATTACAATGACAATATTGGCAAATCTGAAAGAAAGGGAAATTATTTAACAGCTATACACTTGAACCTGTTTACATATTTATATCTCCATATCGAAACCTTGTGTATCCAGCAAAGGCCTAACCAATAAGCTATAAGCACAAAAAGCATGAATGTATCGCACATACCATGTCTAGGAAATCAAGAAAACCATTTTCCAAATAAATGTTTGTAACCTTGCCCTCCGCATTTGTAATTGAGCGCTGACCTCCGCTTCTGAAAATTTAAACCGCAAAAGAATTTTTGCTTTAACTTCTAAAAAAAAAATGCTGAAGAAACTTAAATTAAGTGTAAATCAGATATTGATTTCAAGCTCCCAAATTGGAACTGGTAGGCAATTTGTATCAAGGTTTCAAGCCACTGAACAAAACTTAAGTAGATGCTTACAAATTACATAACACAAGAAACACCCAAAAAAAAAAAAAAACAGAAAAGCTTATAAGTAATTATACCAAATCAACAATAAGTGGCTGGTTTCAATTCTAAAAAAAAATGCATGTACCTTTCTTCAGACAGTTTGAAAGTAAGTTGCTTCCAAAGAGACCCACCTTTTGCCCCCATGAATGAAAAGCGAGCTCTTCACTGTCACGAAACCAAGAAAAATTTGATGAGTTTATAATAATTATTAAATAAAAAAAAAACTAGCTACTAGAATCATTAATCATGAGGAATTGAGAAATAGAAGTGAGCTGGATACTAGGGAGAATGAAGCAGAAGGAAATGTACAAATACAACCACCAGTAAAATGAGAGGTAAAAGAAATATTGGCTTTGCAGGATTGCAGTATACTAATATTACCCATGCACAAAAACTGATTCATTGGAAGCCATGTTCAAGCATTTGGTATTCAACATCAACCACATATTAGTCTGACATGATAACATATAGGAAATATTACAATATGACACAAAAAAAAATTCCTAGAAAGAATCAAGCATATGCTATCAAAAGAATTCTAAACCCGGACACTTGTGAACTTCAAAATGCGAGCCAATAACAAAATATTCATGCCATTAGATTTTTTTTTGTTTTCTTTAGACTTGCTAATTGGGCAATTTAATTCTAATAGTATCTGTTTGGGCCAAGTCTATATCACAAGCCCAATATAAAGGAAATTACTATTTTGCCCCTCACAGACACTCCCTTCGGAGGGATGTCAGATTATGACACTTGTCATAATCTCAAGGACCTGACAACTGTACTTTCTTACTATAAATATAGTACGATTTCCTCATTTGGAGGTACGCTTTTCCTGCCATTTCTGACAAATTCCCTAAAATTCGGATCGATTCTTCCAGCTTACTGACTTAAGCATCGGAGGGGCGTTCCCCGGAAAAACCCCTCGGGTTAGTCATCCTCTGTCTGTTTTGTAGGTCAGACTCAGTTCTCGAGAAACGTTCGCAGGTCCAGTTCAGACACAAGTTCTACCAGGAACAGATTGGCGCCGTCTGAGGGGACCCTCCAAACAAGTCATGACTACCTCGAGAAGACAGAACGTAGCTAGACGTCA
Source organism: Suaeda aralocaspica (assembly GCA_016808085.1). NCBI lineage: Eukaryota > Viridiplantae > Streptophyta > Magnoliopsida > Caryophyllales > Amaranthaceae > Suaeda > Suaeda aralocaspica. The sequence goes on along the minus strand of PYUH01000034.1, from coordinate 1,913,692 downwards.
CGACACTTAACCCTCGGGGCACACTGTTGGGGACGCCCAGGTTGACAACAACCATGATCCTCGGGAGCAATCCCTCGGGCAGGACATGGAAGCTGCTCAGCCCCCTCAGCAGGATGTTGTCGCTCGAGCTGAGTTGACAGCCATCATGCAGCAGATGACTCAGACGTTCCAGGAGAGCCATCCTCAATGAGAAGCATCGGGTTCGAGATGATGCCGAGGAAGAAGTTGTGGGACCTAACCGGACCCACAACCCTCAAGATCGTCCTCAGCGCTTGTCAGCTCCGTCGGCCAGAGGGTCGACAAGAGACCAAGAGCGTAACCCTCGCCGGGCGCATCGCTCCCTCGGTCCTCAGATGAACGAGAAACCTTACTGGTTTCAGGAGAGCAATGAGGACGACGGTCGTGATGCTCATCAGGGTTTCCTAACCTACAAAACCCCCTTCAGTAGGGAAATTATGGACACCGTTGACCCCAAGAAGGTAAAAGTGCCCCCCATCGAGCATTTTAATGGCACCACGGATCCCACTGATCATATGGCAGCCTACAAAGCTCAGTTGGCTGTACAAACGGGATGCGAGGCATCGTGGTGTAAGTTTTTTCCAACAACTCTCAAACGAATGGCGCTCAAATGGTTCATCGAGTTGCCTCCGGGAGTAATATCAAGCTTCTCTACACTGGAATCGCTTTTTAATCCACACTTTGTGGTTGCCAAACGACACAGGAAGACAAGCATACAGCTCATGGCTTGCAAGCAGAGGGAAAATGAGTCCCTCGGTGAGTACATTAAGCGCTTCAATGCCGAGTCACTAGAGATATCCAATCTGGAGGACTCGGTGGCCTTCGCAGCCTTAATGTCAGGGCTCAAAAGAAGTCGTTTTTTATTCGACCTATTGCATGACGAGGTCAGCACCTTCACCGAGGCTATGACTCGGGCGAAGAGGTACATTAACGCAGCGGATGTGAACCATCCGATAGACCCTCAGCCATCGAGAAAGGAAGGGAAGAGGAAGTTAGAACGCTTCCCTCGGGATAAGGGGAAGAAGCCTCGAGAATTTGACAATGGTGACGATCCACAATTCAACAAGAATCGGCAAGAGATATATCTAGACATTAAAGATATTATCCCCTTGCCCAAGCTTACGCCAGTCAAAACTTCTCAGTATAGGAGGAATAAGAGCTTGTGGTGCGAATACCACAAAGAATGTGGCCACACCACTCGAGATTGTAGGGAGCTAAAGAAACACCTTAATCGAGCGGCTGATGAGGGCAAAATAGATAAATACCTCAAGACAAGCTCAGACAACAGAAAGCAACAACATAACCAAGCAAACAGTGGGGAGACATTTGGGGAAGTGAATGTCATCGCGGGAGGCTTTGCCTCTGGGGGAGTGAGCAACAATGCCCGAAAGGGACACCTAAGCTCGCTCACCCATCAAGTGTTGAAGGTTGGAACAGCTGATCAACCAACCTGCCCGACGATGACCTTCGACGACTCCACTGTCCACCCAGTTCAGATACCTCATGATGACCCGCTCGTCGTCGAATTAAAGATTGCCAATGCCAACGTAAAGCGGGTCCTGATCGATAGCGATAGCTCCGCTGACATCATCACTTTGGACTGTCTGCAAAAACTCAACATCTCTCAGACAAACGTCCAGCCCTTGGGACGCCCCCTCGTCGGGTTCGGTGGGCGGTCCACCTACCCGGTAGGCACAATAAAGCTGCCCACCAGAATCGGAGAAAAGGGGCGCGGGCGAAATTTGATGTGGTAGTCGACATCCCTCTACCATAAAATGTAATCTTTAGTAGGCCTACTCTTAACCAGATAAAGGCAGCAATCTCAACCTACCAATTATTACTTCAATTTGAAACTGACACCGGTGCGGTCGGGAAACTTTATGGTAACCAACGCACCGGCAGGGAATGCTACGTAAATAGTTTCAAATTGAGTGCCGAAGCCCCTAGCAACATCAAGAAGCGGAAGACACCTCCCTCAGAAACAGAAAGAATCGGGATGGAAATGTATCTCGCTGAAAATATCAAAAGCTACCCTCGGCCTCAGCCAGCTGAGGGATATGCTGAAATCCAAATCGGCAACAAGCCTGAGGAGGTGGTCCGCATCGGGGAGGCACTGGATGAGAGGGTCAAGGGTGATCTCGTCGAGGTACTGAAGTCTCATAGGGATGTGTTTGCATACTCGGCCAACGAGATGCCCGGAATTGACTCCTCCATCATGCAACACCATCTACACATAAAAGCCGGCTACAAGCCTGTCAAACAAAAATTGAGGCATCAGGGCCCGGAAAGGATAGCCGCGGCAGCTAGTGAAGTCCAAAAGCTCCTCGAGGTCGTATTCATAAGAGAGTGTAAGTACACAGACTGGCTGGGGAATGTTGTCCTCGTCAAAAAGCCAAATGGAACATGGAGGATGTATGTAGACTTCACTGACCTCAATAAAGCCTGCCAAAAGGACGACTATCCTCTGCCCAAGATTGACAGGTTGGTAGACTCTACGGCTGGGCACGCTTTGTTCAGTTTCATGGACGCTAATGCCGGATATCATCACATACCTATGGCTCGGGAAGACCAACCCCACACTGCCTTCATCACCAGCCAGGGGATCTACTGCTATCAGGTCATGCCTTTTGGACTAAAAAACGCCGGGGCAACATACCAGCGTCTGGTAAATAAGGTTTTTGAGAACCAGATCAGGAAGAATGTTGAGGTGTATGTGGACGACATGATCATCAAGAGCAAGAAAATAGAGGACCATGTTGCTGAACCTAACCGAGGCCTTACAAACCCTTTGCAAATACAATATGAAACTTAACCCCAAAAAATGCGTTTTCGGGGTAAAAGGGGGAAAGTGCCTCGGGTTTTTGGTAGATGAGAGGGGAATAGAAGCCAATCCTGATAAAATTCAGGCCATTCTAAACATGCAATCCTCTCGGTCCGTGAAGGAGGTACAAAGACTCACAGAGTGCCTAGCAGCCCTCGGGAGGTTCTTATTGCGGTCAGCCGACAGGAGCCTCACCTTCTTCAGGACCTTGAAAAGAAAGACGTTCGAATGGGACGACGAAGCTGAGGAGGCATTCAAACAGTTAAAACAACATTTAACAACGATACCAAAGTTGGTTTCCCCCTTGCCGGGAGAAACCCTTTACATATACCTGGCGGTATCGGAATACGCCCTCAGTGTCGTCCTCGTAGCCGAGAGGGAAAAGGTGCAGCACCCTGTCTACTTCATCATCCATGCCTTCAGGGGGGCCGAGTCGCGATATACCCAAATTGAGAAGTTGGTGTATGCCCTCGTCATGGCTAGCAGGAAGTTAAGGCCCTACTTTCAATCTCATCTGATCAAAGTCCTAACCGGACAACCAATTCAGAAAGTGCTCGAGTGGAAGAATCACTCGAATAGAATGACAGAGTGGAGAAACCAACCGTCCGATTATGGGTTGCAATACGAACCCAGACAAGCAATCAAGGCCCATGCCTTGGCTGACTTTCTTGTGGAATGCACGAATAGGCCACTTGTCTCAGACGACTCCAAACAGACAAAGACTGGGAGCGGAGCAGGAATACTCATCAAAACAGACACGGGTGACCAGCTAGAGTATGCCGTCAAATTTGCATTCAGCGCCTCTAACAATGAAGTAGAATATGAGGCCCTCTTGCTCGGTCTTCAAATGTGTCAAACAGCGGGCGCACAATCCGTCATCGTCAGGTCCGACTCCAAGCTAATAGTCAGTCAAGTATCAGGAGAATTCGAGGCTAAGGAAGACGGCATGAGGATGTATCTCCAAAAAGTTCAAGACCTCATCGGGAAATTAAAAAAGTTCGAGATCATGCATGTTCCTCGGTCTGAGAATCAATAGGTAGACGCCTTAGCTAGGCTTGCCAGCTCAGCGGAATGGATGGCTCCTCGGACAATTAATTGGGAAATCTTGAAGGAACCAAGCATCAATGAGCCATCTTCAGTTAACACTCTGGAAAGAGAAAATGCATGGTTCCAGCCAATAGCTGAATATTTGCAACAAGGCAAACTTCCCGAAGACAGTAACGATGCTGAAAGGGTCAAACAAGCATCACGGTGGTTCCTCTGGCACGAGGGGCACATGTACAAAAAATCATTCACACACCCCCTACTAAAATGTGTCACCCCCGAGGAGGGTGACTACATACTGAGAGAGATACACGAGGGGGCTTGTGGCGCCCATCAGGGTGCGAGGACAATAGCTGGAAAGGCCCTTCAGGCAGGTTACTATTGGCCTACCCTAAAACAAGATGCTATTACCCTCGTGCAAAAGTGCAAGCCTTGCCAATTTTATGCCGATGTACCAAGGCGACCTTCACAAGACTTGTCAGCTATACTGCCTACATTGCCATTTGACTGATGGGGTTTGGACCTCCTCGGCCCCTTCCCCCCAGCATCAGGCCAAAGGAAGTTTCTAATTGTAGCCATCGACTACTTCACTAAATGGATTGAAGCTGAGCCACTTGCAACGGTTAGTGACAAGCAAGTACGAGAATTCATATGGAAAAATATCATCACCAGGTTCAGCGTTCCAAGGACTCTATTATCGGACAATGGGAGACAGTTCGACAGTAAGGCGACGAAAGAATACTGCGCCAGGTTCCACATACAAACACGATTTTCAGCAGTCGGGCGTCCTCAAACTAATGGGCAAGCATTGGTGGCCAACAAAATAATTGTAAATGGAGTCAAAAACAGTTGGATGGTGCTAAGGGTTCATGGGTCGACGAATTGCCTGGTGTGCTCTAGTCGGCCAGAACTACCATCAAGGAAGCAACAGGGCACAGCCCCTTCCACTTGGTCTACGGTAGCGAGGTCGTTTTGCCTGTTGAAGTGGGAATCCCATCACCAAGAATAACCTTCTATGACCCTGACAAAAATGAAACACAAAACGCAGAGGATCTTGATTTGCTCCCAGAGACAAGGGGAAATGCACTACTGAAGAGCATAACTTACAAACAGAAAATCACGAGATACTTCAATAGGCGTGTTTTTCATCGAGAAATAAAGTTGGGTGACTGGGTCCTCAGAAAGTTTGTAACAACTGGGAGACCCCCTATTATGGGAAAATTGCAACCCAATTGGGAGGGCCCCTACAAAGTCACAGAGATCGTCAGACCCGGAACCTTCAGATTGTCTGACGAAGATGGAAGACCACTCAGTCGACCATGGAACGCGGATAATTTAAGAAAATTTCATGTGTGATGGAATCTACCCTTACATTGATATAGTTAGGGGCAAACCAAATACGTGTAATAGGCAAAAATATGTATTCAAACTTTATCAATGTAAGCAACACTTTGGAATGATTAAGATTCTTCAGTTGACTGACTACAAATCGCATGTACCCTCGGGTAATAGATTTATAGAAACTCGCATGTGTCCTCCTTGGACAATAAAGTCCCCTGAACTCGCATGTGTCCCTCTCGGACACTAGAGTTCCCTCACAAGAACTCGCATGTGTCCCCCTCGGACAATAGAGTTCCCTCACAAAAACTCGCATATGTCCTCCTCGGACACTAGAGTTCTCTCAAGTACGATATTAAAAATAACATAATTTAGAGGAAATCAAGGCATTAAAACAAAAGAGACAAACATGGTGAAAGATTTCTTCATAAAAAGAGCTATGTTTCAAGCTCATAAAAATATTGTTATATTACAACCAAGTTAAATTCTACAATTCAAAAATTAATTACATAAGCTGAGGGGAAAAGCAAGGACTCGGGACTAGACTCTTCAGGAGCTCCCCAGTCTTGTTCTTTTTTCCTCCTTTGTTCATGGGAGCCCCCAGCCTCGTCCATTGGCACCATGCCTTCTGCACCAGAAGCCCCAGCGGTATCGGCTTTGACACCCCCAGCAATTATATCTTGTTATAAGTTTCTTGGATGTGCTGCCAGACTTTGGGGTCGTCCTTCTCGACGATTTGGGCCATTCTCCACAAGGCATCGGCCTCCCCATGGCCGTATGAGGCGAGTCCTACAGAGGAGGCAAAGTCCTTGCCAGCAGCTGAAGCCTTCCACTCCTCGATCAAGACAGCAGAGTTCTTATTGAGCTCATCAGTCTTCTTGGCCAAAGCAGCTTCCACCTTGGCCTTCATCGAGCGCAGCCTCTTGACCTTGCTCTGAAGAGAAGCAATTTTATCAGTCTGCTCCTTGAGAGTGGAAAGGGTAGTGTCGTGCTCGGCACTCAACTCCCTCAGCTTCTCCTCCGCTTCCCTCTTCCCCTTCAGGGCCTCATGTCGCTCCCCCTCGAGCTGCTTGACCCTATCCTTCAGCTGACCAACATCACTGGTCATGGCCCTCTTGAATTGTTTGGCCTTAACACTCATCTGCACAGATACCTATTGCACCTGGTCAGTACATGAAGGTACTTAAACAAAAACAAAGGGAGAAAAGACAAGGACACTTACATCTAGCCAGGAGGAAAGGATCTCATCAGCCTGATCAGGACCCTTCGCCTTCAGGGCGGCCTCATCCTTCGGAGTCGAGAGCTCCATCAGAGACTTCCTCGCCCTCGACCTCCTTTCACTAGAAGACAAGTCTGTGAAAACTTTGTCTGATCCAGCGGGAGGAGGACGACGATGGATGACAAAGTCCTACTGATAGGCCAACTCAAGGTCCCTCGGATTGGAAACCCCGATGACCTCAAATTTTTCTGGTACCGCCTCTGCCTCAGACCCCTGAGATAGACCCAACTCTTCTATCTCTTTCAGAGTCAGAGGATCAGACTGTGGTTTCCGTGACTGAGGCTCTCCCGACGCCCAAGGAGACCTCTTTCGTTTGACGTTCGTCGGGTTCGAGTTCTGTAGTGGAATTAAAAGTTAGTAAACGTACTCATTAAGAAAAACAAGAGAAGAAGCCGAGAGTGACCATACCGGGGGTGGAGGGGGAGTCTTTAGTTTACCCTGTGCTATTCTCTCGGCCATTTGTTTCCTCCTCAGATCTGCAACGTCCACTATGCTAGCCATCTTCTTGGGCTGGTCGATCTTTACTCTCTCTGTCAGCAAAAAAAGGAGTTAGAATTATTCCATGTGCTAAAAACAAAAAGTAATTAAAGACAAAAAGCTGTTCCTACCGCTCGGGTAAAGGTGACTTAGACCAACATAACATAGGAAGAATTCATTCTCGAGGAAGGTCTTGTCCGGAAGGGTAAATCAGGGCTTGATGACTTTAACACCATCGATCATTTTCTCATTAGTCTCAAAGTAAATAGCCACGATCGCCTCTTCCTCGGTCATTCTTTCTACGTCATTATTTAAACCAAATTCGGGACCCTCGGGCGTCGGAGCCGTCGGGAAAGGCCAACCGTTGGGGTCGGTGTTATATACAAACAAAAAATTGGACCTAAAGTGTTTATTGCTCGAGGGGAGGCCGCCATTTAAGCGATATCCCCCTCGAGAATGGAAGGTAAACCATTTTTTAGCATACTCCTTGCCGGAAATATGTAGAAGTTTAGCTATGTTGCGCCATAGCCTAATACTAGGAGCAACACTTAACAGGCTACACATAGAAATGAAAATGAAAATGCTGGAAAGGGCATTAGGCATCAGTTGGCAAAGAGCTAGGTTGTATGTACTAAGGAGCTCGGCCAAGAAAGGGTGCAGTGGGAATCTGAGGCCTGTTTTCAAGTATAAGTCATATACAGCTATGGCTCCCGGTGTCAGGTTCTGTACAGTATACAAATGTTGAGGGTTAATTACAGTGTATCTGTCCTTAAAGTTATATTTACCATGGATCTCTTGGACCCCGTTTGATCCTAAATACCTCTGGGCATGGGTAGAGAGATAAATATCACCCGGTCCTAGGGGCATCTGTCTCACCTCCTCGGGAGCGGGGGAATTGACACTCGAACTCTCTCCTCGGTCAGCCATGGTCACCACTCCTCTGTCCAAATAAGAGTCACGGTAACCAAAAGGACTATTACGAAACGCAACAGAAATTATCCAAGGATTATTTATAAATCTTTCCTCCCCCTCGGAAGAAACGCTCTCAGGAGAGGGAGGGTCGAAGGGTACCCCCAAAGGAACCCTGTTATTGATTATATCCCCAACCTCCCTCGGGTCGGCCAAGGAAGCTACAAACATGGTCACTAATGAGAAGGGCCCTCGGGCAGTTGGGGATGACTATACAAAACCTGTTCCCGAGGGATAATGTACAAAAAGACAAAGGAAAGAAGGGTCAGTCAAAGGGGCATACCTTAATTGGTTAGTCAGACGGTAGAAGACGAGAAAATCTCGAGGACTCGAACAACAGTAGGCTGAACCTTCAGGCGAATTGTCTCTCTAGAAAGCTGACAAAGACTTAAGAAAATTTTTACAAAGTTAAAAATGAAGGGGGTTAAAACACTCATATATATAACAAGTATGGGAAGAGGAAAAGTCACTTACCTCGATAAAGATGAACCTGAAGAATTCGAAATAATAACCCTCAAAATATTTGGAGGGAAAAAGTACAAGCATGAAAACCCTAAGCATTTGACTGTCAGAATTACCAGGTACTGACGATGACTGTAAAAAGTTAAAAACCGCAAAAATGACGCGATGGCTCGGCTGATTAGTTGAAGGATTATCTATGTAAGCCCGAGGCATCCGCATTTAGGGACTCGGTATGCTCAGCCCGAGTAAAAAGACCTAAACATAAGCGTCATCCTCGTTCGGCAAGGATGAGACAACCAAGCCATCTGGTCATTCTCGGTCATGAATGGGGCTTACCACATGACCGAGGGACTATGATACTGGTGGAGGATGATAATTTGCTTATCAAGTTCCTCGGGATGCAGGTTCCCTCGGCCTCTGGTAGTTGGGGTCCTCCTCGGTCATGAATGGGGCTTACCACATGACCGAGGGACAATGATGTTGATTCTAAGAAACTCCAAGAAATGTGGAGGATGATAATTGGCTTATCAAGCTCCTCGGGACGCAGGTTCCCTCGGCCTCAGGTAGTTGGGGTCCTCCACGGTCATGAATATGGCTTACCACATGACCGAGGGACTACGATACTGGTGGAGGATGATAATTGGCTTATCAAGTTCCTCGGGATGTAGGTTCCCTCGGCCTCAGGTAGTTGGGGTCCTCCTCGGTCATGAATGGGGCTTACCACATGACCGAGGGGCAATGATGTTGATTCTAAAAAACTCCAAGAAATGTGGAGGATGATAATTCTCTTATCAAGCTTCTCGGGACGCAGGTTCCCTCGGCCTCAGGTAGTTGTGGTCCTCCTCGGTCATGAATGGGGCTTACCACATGACCGAGGGACTATGATGTTGATTCTAAAAAACTGCAAGTGAGGTGGCAGATGATCATTGGCTTATCAGGCCTCTCGGGATGCAGGCTCTCTCGGCCTCAGATAGTTGAAGGATGATAAAGAGCGTATCAGTCCCTCGGGATAGTAGAAGTCCTCAGCCTCCGGAAGGTGACACTATCCTCGGTCATAATATGAGGCATGGTGTAGCAAACTCTAAGGATATGATATTATCCTCGGGAAGACTATTGGGCTACTCAATCTGACCTCCTCAGTCACATAACTGAGGGGGATCACCTTTCACAGCCAGCACGAAAGGAAAAGAATGTGAACCTCCTCGGTCACATGGTTGAGAAAGATTATCTTCCTCCATCAGCAAGGGAGGAATCAAGTACTGACCTCCTCAGACACGTAGCTGAGGAGGGATACCCCCTCGGTCATCAAGGGTGGAATGTAGTATAGGACTCCTCAGTTCTACCAATTTAGATACATAGCTGAAGAGGGATGCCTCCCTCAGTCATCCAAGATGAAAGGAAATCTAAAGCTCCTCGGTCACACCCCCCTCAGTCACCTAACGAAAGAAGGTTATCTTCCTCAGTCCTCAAAGGAGAAAGGGAATACAGAGTTTCTTAGCTACACCCCCTCGATCATACAACCGAGGAGGGTTTCCCTTCTCCAGCTACCAAAAGGGGAAGGAAATATGAGATTCCTCAGCCACACCTCCTCGGTAACACAGCTGAGGAGGGGGGGTCTCTCACGGTCAACTAGGCGAGGCAGCTTCTTATCATTCTTCGGCAGCACGCTAATCAAAGTTATGCCTGACATGTCATCCTCAACGGGTATCGGACTCCACGTCAGGCGTGGGGCTAATTGTTTGGGCCAAGTCCATATCACAAGCCCAATATAAAGGAAATTACTATTTTGCCCCTAAGAGGGGCAAAAGACCCTCACAAACACTCCCTCCGGAGGGATGTCAGATTATGACACTTGTCATAATCCCAAGGACCTGACAACTGTACTTTCTTACTATAAATATAGTACGATTTCCTCATTTGGAGGTACGCTTTTCCTGCCATTTCTGACAAATTCCCTAAAATTCGGATCGATTCTTCCAGCTTACTGACTTAAGCATCGGAGGGGCGTTCCCGGGAAAAACCCCCTGGGTTAGTCATCCTCTGTCTGTTTTGTAGGTCAGACTCAGTTCTCGAGAAACGTTCGCAGGTCCAGTTCAGATACAAGTTCTACCAGGAACAGTATCAATCCATACAGAATCAGAATGCCCATATTTGATCATTTTGGTTGATCAACCAATAAATGACTCCATGGGATCATGACTAAAATTCAGATGATTTTCAATAGAAATGTCCAATAAAGCCAAAAAAAATTGTACATTGTCAATAAACCCCAGCCAGAAGGCTGAGGGCCAGCCACAAACCACAAACAAACAAAACCTTGTAGAATTTAACATCAATAATTCATAAAAAATTAACCCAAATGCTTTCATCAGTTAAGTAACAATGAAATTTAACCCAAAGTTAACCCAAGGTTTTTTTTCCCAAATTATAAATTCATAAAAATATGAAATTCGGATATTACAAAAAGAAAATATTAAAATTGAAAAACAATTGAACACTAACATGAATTACAAAAATATCAAAAATAAGAAACATGAATTGAAGGGAATCGATATAAATTGACGTAAATTTCATATAAATTAGGAACATGAAATGAAGCGAATTGAAGCGAGTTTATGCAAATTGACGCATAAACTAGGGAATTAAATTGTAAATTTATGCAAAATCTATATAGTTTTGGTTGAAATCGATTGAATTTACCTTAAGAAGATCAATTGAGGAATTCGATGATACATTCTGGTTGAAATCGATTGAATTTACCTTAAGAAGATCATTGGTAAGTGAAAGAAGCGAATCTAGGGTTCCAAGACAAAGATTAGGCGCATTGAATGACATGCTCCCTTTCCTCTTTGATCCTGCAACAATGTAAATGGCCACGCATTTTTTGATTGTAATTTTTGTAAAACTCTATCATGATTTCGTGAGTGTGATCTCGTGCTATGGTTGTGGAGGCAAGGAAGAGGATGCTGCTGATTCTGTAGAGTTCTCTATTTTGTGTTTTATCCTGTAAATAAATAAATAAATTCGTGAACAGAGGCAATCACTAATAGCTCTGAAATAGGAAATACGACACTCTGTTCAGGCAATGTCTCCTATGAACTTCAACTTACTATAACAGATTAATGCTTCAAAAAAAAATATATACACAACGACTAAATGACCGAGTTCACTACACAAAAAAAAGTTGTATTGCCATAAGAATTTATCTGCTATAAATACTACTAATATTAGACAAAGTATAAGTGCCTATAAAAGGCGAACTCTACTAAACTGTGGTGATCAAATAATGTAAAATAAAAAAAAAAATCTTCATGAAACAACTTTGCATTCAAGCTGAATTTGGTTGCCACAAACAAATGTTATGTGCTAATTTGAGTACTTGGATATCAACTTGTCGACGTGAATGATGATATCGTCAATGCGAGGTCGAACAGCAGCGTGAGGCTGAAGCATCCAGGTCACAAACTGGTAAAGTGTATCGGGATATGGTGGCTTTGGAGCTGCTGGCCATTTAATCTGGACATTTACAACATCCAATTGCAGGCTTCCTCCAGCTTCTCCTAATGCATACTCGAAGGGGGAAACACCATACCTGCAAGCATGTGGTTGAAATCAATTGAATTTACCTTAAGAAGATCATTAGTAAGTGAAAGAAGCGAATCTAGGGTTCCAACACAAAGATTAGGCACATTGAACTGCATAACTTTAAACAATCACATTCAAATTGAATTAAAATCAAAAAATCAAATCAAAATTGAATTAACCTAATTAAGAAGAAGACAAAGAATAGAGAGATGTATGTAATTGTTGTATCGTTACAAATAATTACACGATTATAGGATTCTAATTACAAAGATCACACAGTAATGCTACAGACAACACTTTTGCTGATTGACCTGGTGTTATGCAACGGCGTCCACGCTAGCAGGTGGTGGAGACGGTGTTGCCTTAGGAGAACTTGGCTTTCAAAGGTCACTTGGCGAGCAGTGGTTTCACGCCTTATGTACCTGCACAAAGGAATAAATCGTTGGTGGATTTATCCCCCTCCGATGCTTAAGTAAGTAAATGTATGAAGAATGTAGAGAGAGAGATTTAGAAGGGGAGGTTGAGCACAATAAATGCTTGTAATAAATGTGTATTGTGTCTTTGTTCAAGTTTTTCATGGGTATTTATACTAGTGGGAATTCACTGTTTAGTCCTATATACAGTAGAGTACTATTCTCTTCTTCCTTTTGGTGGAGAGGGAGAGGAGGATAACCCGGCGTCTTATGGGGGTTCCTATCTCCCACTTGGCTTTCTTCCTTATAATGTGTGTTAATAGAAGGACACGTGTCATTCATCCGTTCCCCCATATATTGACACATGGATTAAGGTTAAGCTTTAATCTGAACTGTTGGATGAGTATATAACATTTTCCCCTCATCAAACCGTTGAATTTGAATAGATGGTTACCAGCTAATTAATGAAACGGTTTGATGATTATGATTAATTAATGAAGAGCTCGATTGATTACAGAACAATTTTCGAGGAAAAGAAAAGGGGACGTACTTGTGTACTCTCTTCTAGAGATGGTCGGAATTATCCCTGCCTTTTTCAGCTTCAAAGGGGAAGAGTTCTCTCTGCCCGTCTTTAACTGTCTTTAAATACTTACTCCCGTTAATCCCCCCCCCCTTATTCTTTCTTATTCTTACTAATCTTTCAATTATTCTCTCTGAAAATAATGAGTTTCTTCAAGCTTTTTTGGTGCATTGTAGTGTGAGTTTTTGCTATTTTTTTGTGTGAAAGTAACTTACGTTTAATTAGTTCCCATCTTGCAGTAATCAGTTCGTCGATTCCTTCGAGTATTTTCTCAGGTATTAATCCCTTCTTACTTTGTGTATTTATTCTTCCTTTCTTTTCTGTTATGGCTTCTGCTTCCTCCTCTAATGGGGTATATCTTCATCCCCTGATCAAAAGAAGGGTTTTGCGGGATGAAGAGAACCCTACTTCACCGGGGTTCACAGGGGCGAGAGCCATGTATCTCGCCTCCTCTTCTCCTGATAGCTCGCCACCTCTAACTTTGCAGAATCTCACACCATTTATCTCTTGTGTGTAGAATTCTATGGTTAGAACAAAACTTTGTGCAAGAAGAATTCGCACAATCGTGGTTTCCTCTTCTTCTTCTGAAAAGGCGCCTTTCCCAAGGCGAGATCCTTCAGAGGACACTGAGGCTTTATTCGCCGATCCCCCTGGCGAGGTCCAAGGGAAACAAGGTGGCGAGCAACAGGAGGTGGAGGTCCAATCCTTCTTTCCTAAGAACGATCCAACTGGCATCCCTGTCAGTAATTCTTGGGTCAAAAAATTAGGGAAGGACCGTGGCGCTTTCAGGAAATCCCTACGGCTTCCTGAACATGTTAGAATGATTGACCCTTTGCGAGGCGCCACCATTACCAATGTACAACACAACGAATTTGGGGTTTATAAGGACGCCCTTTTACTTGGACTTAGGTTTCCCCCCTCATCCCTTCGTGGACACTCTTTTACATGAGTATGGCATAGGGATAGCCCAACTGACCCCCAACTCTTGGCATTTTATTAACTCCTTCATCGCCACCTGCGTTTTGAAGAAATTAACTATTTCCTTCAACGCCTTCCGCTCCCTTCACTTCCTAAATAGGGTTCCCAACCTTGCAACTTGGTACAGCTGGTATGCCATCTCTAACCGTCCTCACTATAGGACGGTGATAGACAGGATATCCAACCTTAAGGAGTGGAAGGTTAAATTCGTATTTTTTGTTACCAGCGACCTTAACATGGCGGGCCGCTATGGTAGGTGGAATGATAACGCCCAACACCTGGGAAAATCGAACGCCACCCCTCACCTGACCGCCGGTGAAGAGCGCACCCAGGCCTATTTTAAGGTGTCCCAAGAGGACAAGGAAAGTCCTACCAACTGGGTGCCTCTCCCCTATTTACTCAATAACAACTTTTTCCTTTGCGCCACTGGTCTATGCGCCAAGTTGGAAAAAGGTACCTGGTGGTTTAATTTTACCCTTATGCCTTAATGCCAGCCTTTATAAATCTATCCCTTACCTATATTTTTAATGTTTCCCTTTTGTTGTGTTTTTTTTAGAAAAAGCGATGGTCCTCCTTACACCTGAAAAATTAGGCGAGGGGAAAGCCTTGGAGTCCGTGAAGGACATATTAGCTCGTCGGAAGATGATGAGTTTAAAGGAGAAGCTCGCCCTTAAAAAGGTGCTAAACTTTTTATTCCCATCTCTTTATTATTATTATTATTATTATTATTATTATTATTATTATTATTATTATTATTATTATTATTATTATTATTATTATTATTATTATTATTATTATACCCACAAAAATAAAATTTATTTTATTTCAAAATCTATGCTATGGTAACCACTTTGTAACACCCTGGAATTTCCTAACTTCTTACTTCTTAATTTTCCAGAAAACAGATTATAAATATTGAGGATTATGTTTATTAAAACTTCTAAATATGGAAAAACCAATGTATTACCGCCACCGTGATAACGGCTAAGGCATTTATCAAAGTACTACAACGGAAGTCTTAAAATAAGAAACCAATTTAAAACTAAACTTCAAAACAATCACAACATAAAAATCGACTTTAAACTTTATTACACTTCGTAACCATATCAATGGCCCTTAAAACCAAAACCAAAGTCTTTAGGAAATAAAACAACATCTAAATAATAGTTAGTAATTCATAAGCAATATAAAATAAAGCTACAAAACACAACAAGCGCTCTCACTCCAACCCATCATGAAATGACATATGCCCACTTGTACCTGTAGCTTTTCTTTTACTAGACAACTACTCACCACAAGTGAGTCATTGTAAGGACAATTCCAAGACAAAGCCATGCACACAAAACAAACAGTCAGCAAAGCTGAGTACATAACTATGAAAGAGTATGCAACAAAACAATAAGAAATAAAAGATGCACTCAAATTACCTTTCACAACCTTTTACTTGTACATGGACACGAAAAAATTAATTATTATGTTTAAACATATGGATCCTGCATCGAACGGGTTTCCTCCTTAAAATCTTCACCTTATTGGGCACCAACATGGCAGTAACTCCAAGAATTTGGGTTTTAAAGGGTATTTATAGGCCCCAAAGTAGGATTTGGAAAAGCCCATACTTATCCTAACAAGTGGAAATTACCTTTAGGCCCTTGCCTCAAAATAAATTAGGAAACTCTTGAAAATTCTATTTTTAGAAGCCTTTTAATTTATTTTATAAACATAAAATATTATTTATGAACACAAGTAATAATTTTTAATTAAAACTTAATTATTTGTTATTATTATTATTTTTTCTTCATTTAATATTGCTATTGAACATAATTTTTCAATAAAAATATTAAAATTATACGAATAAAATAAAAAAACTTTCTTAAAATACGTGAAAATGTGGGGTATTACATGAGCAAATAATTAGCAACTCACAGTTAATGTGTTCTAAAGGAAGGTTTAGTTAGATAAAGGACACACAACAAATTATTTTACAGTCAGTTGAAATCCAAGATAATTAATATTGTGTTGCTTGTTACTGTGTATGGTTCTACGTGTTATTGTGTGTGAGTCGTAACATTTGTTTAACCTGTAATCACGTAAAGGGAAAGAGGAATCGCACCAAAACTCTTGGAACATATATACCTTGAGTATGAACAATGGGGGGAGTTATGGGTGTTTACTGTAACTTCTAATCGTGGTACAAGAAGTTGTACTGTATTATATTTTTATATATATGCGCTTGAATTCCGTCACTCTATGTGACATAGGTAATACCTTCATGGAGTTGATCCCAAGTTGTTGCCCAATAGGGTGATTGTTAAGGAAAGGAATTACGTTCAATGTGAAATCCAAAGATTAAATGTGATGAATAATTGTTAATGAGTTGAATCTATGCACAGGTTGACTAAGATAAGAAGTAAGTGATGTTTAATATTTTGTTTTATTTTGTTGTCAATCATTTTTTGCATAGTCTCTAGTGTTTATGTACTTAGCTTTGCCGATTGTGTGTGTCTGTGTGCATGGCTTTGTCTTTGACTTATTTCTACAACGACCCATTTCGATGGCGAGTAGTTGTCTAGAATAAAGAGAAAGCTACAGTTACAAGCGGGCATAGTCAATCATGCTACATTGGAGTGTTAGCGCTTGCATTGTAGTTTTCATAGCTTATGTGGACTTGTTATTTAATATTGTTATTGTTGAATTTTGGAGTTTCAAGGTTTAAGGTTTATTTAGTTTGAAGGGTCGTTGGTACGGTTGCGTTTTGTAACAAAGGTTTATTTTGATTTGGTTTTGAATTTGGTTTTGATGTTGGTTGGAGAGTTCTTTGAGTTTATTTTGGTTTTAGGGTTTTGAAATAAAAGACTTCCACTGTAGTACTTTGATAAAAACCTTAGCTATGATCACGGTGGTGGTGATACTTTGGTTTTTCCTAGTTAAGTAGGAAGTATATTTATTTTTATTTTTCTATTTATTTATATTATATTTCCGGAATTTAGAAAGGAGAAAGTTAGGAAATTCTAGGGTGTAACTTATAACCTCCATGAAGTAGTAGATGTTGTCCTCTCCTTGTCTTCTTCTGCCACCCTAACTTGGTTATAACTGGCATACCCGTCCATGAAGAAGAATAAGGTGTTACTAGCCAAGTTGTCAATAAGGTGGCCTGGCATCAATATGGGGTAGTGGTGTAATACCCCGCATTTTCACGTATTTTAAGGAAGTATTTTTGAAATTTATACGTGTAATTTTAATACTTTTATTGAAAAATTGTGTTCAACAAGAATATTAAATGGCAAGAAAAATATAATAATATAAAATAAGCTTTAATTAAAAATAATTTTTTGTGTTTATAAATAATATTTTATGTTTATAAAATATTTTAAAAGGCTTCTGAAAATAGAATTCTTAAGAGTTTCTTAATTTATTTTAAGGCAAGGGCCTAAAGGTAATTTCCACTCTTTAGGATTAGTATGGGCTTTACAAAATCCTACTTTGGCGCCTATAAATACCCTTCAAAACTGAAATTTTCAGATTTCGACCCTCATAATTATCATTAGGATTCAAAAATCTAGAGAGAGAAAGAGAGAAAAAAATGCAGTTTGGTTTTTACGAAGGAGGAGAAAAAAAATTTCGTTTTTGGTTCGCCGGACGCCAGAGCCTCGTAAAATTCCTTCTCTTTCTTTTGATTCAATTTTGCAAATTCATGTTCATATTTATGTTTGATCATGGTAGTGAATGTTGTTTTTTCCATGTCTTCCGCAGCCATTTGTACTTGGTTGTAGCCTGCATAGTCGTCCATCAACGAAAGGAGTTCATGATTAGCCGTGTTGTCTATAAGGAGGTCAATGTGTAGTAGTGGAAAATACTGTTTAGGACTAGCGTTGTTTATGTCCCGAAAATCTACACACATTCTCACACATCCATCCTTTTTCGGAACTAGAACAACATTAGCTACCCATTATGGGTATTTTGAAACACGTATAAAATCCGCATGTATTTGTTTGATAATTTCCTCTTTTATTTTGAGGGCAACGTTAGGCTTCATACGTCTTAACTTTTGTTTGACGGGTTTAATTGTTGGATTGAGCGGAATTTTGTGTTCCGCAATTTCACGATCTATGCCAGGCATATCTTTGTATAACCAAGCAAAAACATTGCTAAATTCTTTGAGCGTGTCTATTAAGTCTGTGCGCTCTTCTATATAAAGAGTTAAGCCAATTTTTAGTTCTTTTATATCTTGTTCATTACCGATATTAATGGATTCACTTTCTTCTATTACAGGCGTGCGATTTTAAAATTTTTCCATGAACTTTATTATCTCAACCGATTCATCATTAGTTGATTTTTCAGCTGAATTAATTATTTCAAGACAATCATAAGGGGATTGGGGAAGAGAGCGCGAATAAGTAATAGTTGCATAATTATTGAAATCATCAAGGAGTACATAAAAGAGGGACTCAATTCCTTTAGAGCTTATATCTAAATTAGGGACGGGAGGAACCAAAGGAACATATATAGCTACATTTCCTACGACACCAATACTATCCTTCGATTCCGACTCAAACTCAGACTTCCGTTCCAGTCCAAATAATAGACCAAGGGCCCATTTGTCTAAACACTCTAGTTTGGAGTATCTGATGGGAAGAGAGTATTATTCCCTCTCTTCTAGAAAGTAGCAGTCATGAAATATTTGAAATCTAGGAATTTGTATCCCGTTTTGAACCAAGGGTTCAGAGTAGCCATAATGAGGGTAATTATCCCCTTCCTTTATAAACTGCCCCTTTAGAGTGAGCTAATAGGAAGGGATAGATGTAGTAATTCACCTTTTGGCGTTGGCCTTTCGAGTCACTTCTTCAACCATGTATCTTTTCAATTCCTCTTCTGTTGGTTCATACCCCAAACTGAAGAGGTTAGGTGTGGCTTTGACTTTAGGGAGACGAGTGATCTCCCTTCCTCCTTTTGCCCCTAAAGGCATTTATGGAAAATAACCATTTTTTAACATGATAGCGTTCACAATCACACTAGCATGAGGATCAAGTTGTAAGTCTTCCAATTCAATGAAAGAGTTTTCTTCGGGCACAAATCCCCACAAATCTTCCACATCTTGATCATCGGATATTTTTAGCTCGTATTGATCTTCCATGGCTACTCTGATTGGAGAAGAATCATTGGTCATACACACGCCTTCATGTATGAGCTTGACCTTTTGATGGAGCGATGAAGGCAACGCACCAAGCATGTGGAGCCATGGGCGTCCTAGAAGCAAATTGAAGGATGATTTTACATCGATGACATGAAATTCAACTTTCTTCCTTATTCCACCAGTGGACGTATCAAGAATTATGACTCCTAAGACCTCTCGTCTTGTGTTATCATAAGCTCTTACTCCTTGTAGTGATGGGAAAATGCTTCTTTTTCTATGCCAAGATGCTTGGCAGTTCTTAATGGGAAGACATTAACCGCAGACCCATTATTGACTAATGTCAAGGAGACATTTTTACCCAATATCCCAGCAGTTAGGTAAAGGTCCTTGTTATGAGTAGTACCTTCCGGGGGAAGATCCTCTTTACAAAATTCAATCATTTTCTTTGGTCTAGTTGACAAGAGATTTAATAGATTTCCAATGGTAGTGTGAGGAGAAACATTTAATTCATTAAGTCCATTAAGTACAGCTACCCTATGATCACAAGAAGAAGCTAAAAATTGCCAAATGGTTACATCAGCTTTAGTCTTTTGCATTTGCTTAATGAGAGGATTATCGTTGCTCTCACTAGCATTTTGGGCTTGTGATGAGCCATTATTTGTTTGGACAGGAATTGAGTCTTTGTTGACTTAAGCCTGAGATGGGCCTTTGTCATTATCAAGTTGATAACTCGTCTGGAACGAGTAAGATGCTGAACATTGGACACAACTTCTGTAGGATCTTAGTACCTATCATTTTTTCATAATTTCTGAATTAAGCCCGAGAGTTGTGTTTATATTGAGTTTGGTGATATAAATATCCTCAACATTATCGTCCCATATGCCACATACATGATCGTGTATGCCTAATACTTCCTCCATTGCATTATCATTTGTCGAAGTGATAAATTTAGAAGGATCGAAATTATTCGGCTTGGGAGGTAGAAGTAAACGCCCGTCTTCAACCATGTCTTGAAAAAAATGTTTGAGGACCCAACATTGTACAGTATCATGCCCTTTCCCTCTATGGTATTTGTACCATGAATTAGCATTCCATTTTGGGCTTCTCTTGTCCTCTGGTGGGTCAGGAGTTGGCCAATTGGATGTAAAGCATTTTGGCTTTGAAGTCTATCAAGAGCTTGAGATTATGTCATGCTGATAGGAGTGAATCTTCTACCTCGAGGCCATCTCTTCATTTTTGATGGACTTGAACGAGAAGTTTCTAAAGCATTAACTTCATTATTTTTGGAAGATTCACCCTTTTTATTGGTGTAGTTCCCCTTATAAGCCTGGGGCTTTGATTGTTTTTTCAATAAATCGTTCTCAATTTGGATCTCGACATCATACACTCGTTTGAAGGAGTCGATGCCTTGATATTTGAGATGTACTTGATAAGGCTCGGACAGGTTGTTTACAAACCTTTCTACTAATTCAGCATCAGATGGTTTTTGGACCAAGTGGGTCATCTTTTCCCTATAACGAGTGAAGAAGGTAGTGAACCCTTCATCTGCTCCTTGTTTTAGCACTTCGAGTTCTCGGAGTGTGACTTTGAATTCAATGTTATCTTTTTACTGATCAATGAATTCCTTAGTAACAGTGTCCCAAGTTGAAACCCGATTTGTGCTAAGAGAGTAGAACCAATTTTGTTGAATGGGTTCTAAAGAAAGAGGGAAGATCAATGTATAGAACACAGAATCAACCTTTTTGATGTTCATGGACCCAATAAAGCTCTTAAGGTGATTGACTTGATTACCAGTCACCTTGAACTTTGGAAGAGTAGAAGGACCGAACTTCTCAGGGAGAACAGCCTCAGTGTTAGGGATGTTGGCAGCCTCAATTTGATATGACTTGCCACCCATTTAAAAACGATGAATGAGATTTTCAATCTCTTTCTTTTTTATCCTTTCTTCCTCTTGCCTTTTGGCTTCTATTTCAGCCAAATGTTTCTTTTCAGCAGCACGTTCAGCTTCAATTTCAGCAAGGCGTATTTTTTCTACTTCTTGTTCAGCCTCCATTTTATTAAGACGCATCATGAGAGCATTCATATTTTCTTCTTCACCCATTGTTGGACTTGGAGAGGTTGGAACGGAACTTGAGGAACAAATTGGAGAATTTAGAGTAATAAACCTGTAATCTTCACAAATATCCTCTAAGGAATTAGAGATGAATAATGTTTGTTCATCAATACCTAACATTTTGTGAACAAAACAAAGATTACCAAAATTATTTATTTCCATTTTGTGAACAAAACAAAGATTACCAAAATTAATTAAGTAGTGTTAACAATGATTAATTTAATACTAAGAGCGTCTGTATGCTAAGCTAAAGACGACTAAACCTTCATTAATGATATTCTAATTTAAAGAATATAATTAATAAAGGTTTTTAACCTTTTTAAGTTTAACTCAAACAAAATAAGTATTAGGTTAATTATTGTTAATTCTTATGAGGCTTAAAAGATCATGGGCAAAAATTTTGTTTTTTTTTTTCAAAAGAAAAAAAAGAATTTCATTTATTAAGGAAAGTGAGATTGTTAGCTCCACCTTAAATTCGAAAATAAACTAATTAAAATCTACAAAAAAGAATTGAATTAGTAAATCCTTGAAATATTCAAATTATGTCAATAATCTTAACAAATAAATGCTTGAAACAATTGATACGATTTAAATTTCTTTGTGAATAATGGAAGTATCAAGTTAGTCTTAGAAAAAGAACGATTTAACATGATGTTATTAACATTCTTTTTATTTAATGATTTTCCCAGATAATTTCTAAATAATCAACATTAATAATATTCTATATAAGAACAAAATAATGCTAATGAAGTCTTTGTAAGGAAATGATTTTAGTGAATCATTTAATTTGAAGTAAGTTAATAAAATTTTTAATAAATAAATGCAAAATCCTAAAGTATCCTAAACAACATGAAGAAAAAAAAACAACAAAAAAAAGAAACAAAATCATAAAAAAAGAATACAAAATCATGAAAAAAAGAATTAAAAATCGAATTACAAGCAATGAGGTTCCCTAAACCAAGGTTCTATGTCCGCTATATTTAAGCTCTAATGATCAATCCAAAGTGTCTAAAATCTAAGGAGTGTGCTCCAACACTTTGTGGTATGATAACCGTTAGATATGGAGTGTCTCCCCTCCATGTACCATGGGAAACTTGGATCTGATGTAGTTGGGATAAGGTTGCTTTTTTCTCGGTTACTTAGAGACCAAGGGCCCCACCAAGTCAACGGTTCCTTCCCGGAATGTAATGTTATTATGGTGATCCTAAGGCATGTTTCAAACACATGGAAGCCAAGTGTTTGTCACATGTATGCAATATGTCTAAAAAAATGCAATTTGTTAAATATAATAAGTGTATGATTATGAGAAAATTTTCAAGTCTCACCCACTTTTAGTCCCAGTAGAGTCGCCACTGTAGGGGCCTCGGGATTTTAGGGTCCCAAATTTTTTGGTCACCTTTCCCAAACCGTCCATAGGTCGAGTTAGACCTAAAAAATTGGCTTAAGGAAAGGTGAAATGAATTAATTAGACCTTTTTTCCAACTAAAATGGAGCGCTGGAACCTGTACCACGCTACAAACGTAGCGCTACAGGATTTCCCACGCTGACCCTGCAGGGTTACAACTTCAGTACGCTCCAGTGTCAGCGCAGGAAGGTTTGTAATGCTGTAGTTATTTTTCCAGCACTGCTCTTTTTTTTCCTTTTAAACCCAATTTTAAATCATTTTTTTTGGGGAAACTTCAATACCGATACCAACCATGCTAATAAAGAGTCTCCAATAAGTTTTAGGAACTAAACTCATAAACTGTGTATTTAGATTAGATACGAATGGGACTCGAATAAGGGATGTTTGTCCAAATTGCACGGAAATCCTCTTCGATCCCATGGGTATGACTCAAAGTTGTGGTGGAGTGAACCAAAGATTGGATTCGGGGGCGAAGGTACTAACATGACGGGGAGCATCGGGTTAGCCTATAGGCGGCCATTACTAGTTTCCTCTTAACCATACGAAAATTATATTTGGAAACACGCAATTATCAATTGACAAAATTAACAAAAATAGCATTAACTTGTTAGTGATAACACAAAAAACTAATTAATTTAACTCAAACTGTTATTAAAACTGATTTAGGAAGCCTAACATGATAAGATTTGTCAGAAAGAATTATCTTGATTAAGCGTTGCAAACAATCAATTTAAGTCCTTTAACAATAATAAGGTGATAAAGCCGTAAATAAATAGTGAAACAACAACTAAAAGTCCATAAACATGATTCTTAGGGCTCTAAGGAAATGTACCATTTCTCCTTTGAAGATTGTCTTTGTCGAGTATTAATTTGGGCAGAGTTTCGAATTATTTTTTCGATATTATCAAAATTTGTAGCCACTTTTTAGTAAAATAAATAGTAAATAAAAAATGAATAATTATTAAAAAAATAAGGTTGTTTAAAAACAGTAATCGGATTAATTAAGTATGAGGGAGAGAGTGAGTAAAAAAAAGGTGTTGAGAAATGAAGGAAATGAAGGTTTTTATAACAGCGTGGGAACCCTAATTGCGTTGGCCTGCTAGCGTGGTACGCCGAATCGCGTTGGCCCAGTAGCGCGAGAAACCCTACAACGCTACTAAGGTAGCGCTGTTATCTTAGTCATGCTGAGCTATCAGCGTGACTAAGTTAAGCGCACTGCGTTTTTTGAAAGGTTTTTTGATTTTGATTTTTGATTTATTGATTTTTGATTTATTTATTATTATTGTTGTTATTGTTATTATCATTTTATTTTATTTTATTTTATTCTATTCATGTATTTCAAATAATAAAAAAGGCGTTGGGATAAAAAATTCCGTTAAATAAGAATGGAACTTTTATAATATCCGAGATTCATATTTTTATGCTCAAGTATACTCGATTATCCAATCTTCTAAAGAAATGAGTTTTTTTTAATCATCACAGTCTTGCCGCGGGATAGGGGCACTAATTTAGTTGTCTACGCTAGGTAATCCCATAATAAAATCTATGGAGACAACTTCCCAAGGACCTTCAAGAAAAGGCAATGGTGTGTAATGGCCATGATGAAAAGAAGCTTTTGACAATTGACAGATTGCACATTGAGATATGATAGCTTCAACATCAACAATCATCTTAAGCCAATAAAAGTGTTCTTGTAACATGTTTAAAGTTTTAGTAATGCAAAAATGCCCTGCTAACCATCCACCATGCGTTTCTCTGACAAATAATTCTCTAATTGAACACTTAGGCACACACAATTGATTACCTTTAAATAAGAACCCATCATGAATCAAATAAGAGCCCATAACACCCTTGCTCATTTGTTGCAATATAGGACCGAAATTGTCATCATGTTCATAGTATGTTTTGATCATATCTAAACCAAGTAGCTTGGAATTGAACACACTAATAAGTGCATACCTTCATGAGAGAGCATTTGCAACAACATTAGACTTGCCTTCTTTGTACTTTGATGAAAAGTGAAAAGATTGTAGGAATTCTACCCACTTGACATGTATAGGATTCAACTTCTGCTTGCCATTATTATGCTTCAATGATTCATGATCAGAATATAGAATCAAGTGATGAGGTCTTAGGTAATGACTCCAATTATCAAGAGCTCTAGCAATTGCATAAAACTCCTTATCATAGGTAGAATAATTCAACTTTGCACCGTTCAAAATCTCACTAAATTATGCAATAAGCCTCTTTTCTTGAACCAATACTGCGTCAATCCCCACATTGCTTGCATCAGTTTCAACTTCAAAATTTCTTGAAAAGTCAGGCAATACCAGAATAGGTGTGTTGCATAGCATCTCTTTAATCCTCTCAAAGGCTTTTTGTGCCTCTTTTGTCCACTCAAAAGGCTTGTCCTTTTTGTGCACTGAGTCATATGAGCTACAATAGATGAGAAGTTCTTCACAAATCTCCTATAGAATGAATCTAATCTATGAAAAGCACGAACCTCAGTGACATTAGTCAGAGTAGGCCAAGTTCTGATTGCTTCCAGCTTTGTTTGATCAACAGAAACTCCATCTTGTGAGACCACATACCCCAAAAATGTGACACTAGGTACCAGGAAATAGTATTTTTCGAGCTTCCCATAAAGTTTTTGTTGCCTTAATGTTTCGAAAACACTTCTTAGATGTTGTAGATGATCTTCATTGCTTGTACTGTAAACCAAAATGTCATCTAAGTAAACAACAACAAACTTTCCAAGGTATGGCTTCAATACCTCATTTATGAGCCTCATGAAAGTACTAGGTGCATTAGTAAGACCAAAAGGAATAACCAACCATTCATAGAGCCCCAAATTAGTTTTTAAAGTTGTTTTCCACTCATCACCCTCTCTCATGAGAATTTGATGATACCCACTCCTAAAATAAATGTTGGTAAACACATTAGAGCCATATAACTCATCAATCAAATCATCTAACCTTGGAATTGGGAATCTATATTTGATGGTGATGTTAATGACAGCTCTTGAATCAATGCACATTCTCCAAGTAGCATCCTTCTTAGGAACAACCAAAGTAGCAACTGCACAGGGAGTCATGCTCTCCCTCACGTATCCAAATTCCATTAGCTCTTCTATTTTCCTTTGAATCTCCTTAGTTTCCTCTGGGTTACATCTATAGGCTGGTTTGTTTGGAATTTGAGCCCCATGAATAAGATCAAATTGGTGTTCAATGCCTCTTATAGGTCGTAATCCTGGTGGTAGATCATTAGGAAACACATCTTCATATTCATGAAACAAAGGATTCAAAGTTGATGGAATTGATGAGGAACCTTCTTGTACTTCCTTAGCCACGAGAACAAAGAACTGATTACAAGAATTCAAATCCCTTTCCACCTCTCATACACTCGTAAAAAACGTCCCTCTCTTATTCTCCATAGTCTCTTGTTTTTGCACCTTCACAACTTTCAATGGATTTAATGCAATAGGCTTGCCATTGGTGTGCTTTTTGATGACATAAACATTGGTTCTACCATCATATTGAACAAATCTATCATATTGCCAAGGTCTTCCAAGTAGTATATGGCACACATCAATAGGACAAACATCACACAACACACTACCCTCAAATTGCGCAATTTTGAATGATATTAAAGCTTGTTTTGTTATCTTAACATCACTAGTATTGCTTAGCCAACGAAGCTTGTAAGGATGAGGATGATTATGAGTAGGATAGTTGAGCTTTTGAATCAAAAAAGTAGACACCACATTCGTACAACTACCACTATCAATGATCACATCACAAAGCTTGCCCTTAACTACACACCTTGTCATGAAGAACTTGTCTCTTTGGCTTTCCTCTAAAGGCGTGGGTTTGGTTTGTAAAACCCTTCTCAACACTAATGCTTGGTCATGAGTATCAGGATCAACTTCCTCCATATCATTACTACTTTTATCCTCTTGCTCAATGTCATCTTGCTCCCCTTCTTCAATAATTACATCTAGATAGGCTTCTTCAATCTCCCTTGCCTCTCTAACTGTGATGACTCTTGAACTAGGAGAATTTCGTTGCACATGGCCATATTGTTGGCACTTGAAACACTTCCTTTTATCATCAGGAATTGATGAGAGTTTGGTAGGAGTAATGACCCTTGGCTTATCCCCACCATCAACCCTAGGCTTAGTGTTTTGCGCAAACACCACCTCTTTCTCCTTTTTGGATTCGTAACTTTTGAAGAAAGTCTTGGACTTTTTCGAGTGTCCTTGATTTTCAAATCTCAAGGCTACTTTGCAAATTTCATCAAAATTCCAATAGGGTTGCAATTCTATTTTCTCCTAAATAGATTCATCAAGCCCTGCAACTAATCTAGCCACCTTGTGATCCTCCTTTTCTTCAATATCACATATGATGACCATCTTCTCAAACTCATTGATGTATTCTTCAACACTTTTTGAGTTTTGTTTCAAAGCATGCATCTTTAGGAAGTTGTTTTGTTCATATTCATGAGGAACAAATCGTTTCCTCAACTCCTTCTTCAATTTGCGCCAAGAGGTGATCCTGGATCTCCCTTCATTCCTTCTCTTCCTTTGCAATCCGTCATACCAAAGACTAACATAAGATGATAGCTTCAATTCCGCCACATTAAATGCCTTAGAATCATCATACTCATTATAAATAAACACCCTTTCGGTTCTCCTCAACCAATCAAGAAAAACTTCAAGATCCAAACTTTTGTTGAACTCAGGAACGTCCAACTTCAAATTTCGGTCATCATCCCTTTGTTTATCTCGTTTTTTGTTCCTTTTTCTATCATCTTCATCACTAGAACTTCAGTCTATGATCCTCCTAGGCTTACGTGTGCCTCTAGTAGAATCATCATCACTACAACATGAACTAGACTCATCAATGTTGTTCGACTTTTTTGCGCTTTTAGACTTGTTTCCCACGATTTGCATAAGTTCCTCCAACATGTTGCGCAATTCTTTAATCTCATTGTCCCTTTGAATGTCTCTATCTTCCTCATAAGGAATTCCTTGCTTGTTGTTTATAGATTTCTCATCTTCCATAGCTAATTTTGCTTTAGTATTGATCATTTTAACCTTTAAACAAGAGCACCAAAGTTGATGTGAATTTTCGTATGAATCAAAAACTCACAAGGATAGTTTACTAAAATTACGAATTCCTAAAGGCCTAGCCATCAAAATTCACAACTTTAGGTTGATTAATTCGTCATTGATTAAAGCCTAAGCACCCTCAAAACCACTAACTAATCTGCACAAGAGTCTAAAGGATAAATCCACCAACTCCAATTTTGGTTTTTTTTTTGTTTTCTAAGTAAACAAAACAAAATTTTATTTCATTAATAAAATCTGAATTGTTACAAACTAATGTCGAGATTATTTATAATCATAATCAACACCAAAATGCTAACAAAACAGGCTAAGAAAAACATGCACAAAGCTAAGAAAATCGTCCCCTACGTGACTAAATAATGACTCACAAGATAAGATGCCACATCAGCAGTGCATGTCATTCTCATCTTGCTAACAAAATCTTACAAACTATATCTAAACAAGAAAATAACCTAAAAATGTTTTATTACCTTGATAAATAAGATAATCAACAAATTACAACCAGATTTACACAAGGATTCAATCTACCCAAAATCCTAGAAGAATCGTCAAAGTTAACGCCACAAGTAATCTTCAAGATTTGCGCAATTTTTGTTATTTTCTTCAAATCTTCAAGAAACCTTTCAAGATTCAATATTTTAATGAAGAAACCTTAAAGAAGTCATTTTCCATGATATTAAGGCTGTAAATGAAGATTAAGACCCTTCAAAAAATGAAACTCAACGCCTAAAATGAGAAAAACCCTATCAAGTGAAATGGGATAAAACCTCATAGGCAAAACCAACTTATTCCCCTTGTCAACCCTCTTCCCTTTATTTGCCTGCCACACCTAGGTATGTGTGACCATGCACACGCAAGTCCCAACCCTGGATGCACCCATTAGACTTGAGTCTCCATAAGCAATCAATTCCCACATGGCTGCACCGTTGTTAGCAGTTTCAATCAAACCTTCGAAGTTGTAATTAATAGTTGTATCAAAAGATAGATAAACACTCTTGATCGCAACCATGTGTGGTCGAATTTCACAATCGCAAAAGTGAAAACTCTAAGGTAAACACCCACAAAGCAACGCTTTAATTTATCTCAAAATTCAACTCCATTATTTTATTAGCATACTAAAGGGTATTTATAGGACTATGTTTGGAACAATTATCCAAGTCATAGTCAAATAATATCCTAAAAAAATATAAATCCTAAGCTAATAAGATTGATGTTAAAATAGCCTACTTGCCTAAACAAATCCGACCACATCACCAACGCTTCACCAATCTCTATCCAGTTGCACAATTAGATCTATATCCTAACAACTTGTCTAAAAATCCTAACAAACTAAAATTTAATCCTAACAAACTATCTAACATTCTTTAAAAAAGATAAACATCATAAAATACATCAAAAATCACGAAAACATATTGTCACCCAAATCCTATGAAAAATCGTAAAAAATCTCGCCATGTATTCTTGCACGTTTTTTGCGCAATTTTAAAGAAATGAGAACAATCTTCAAGAAACCTTTACAGATTTAATCTTTAAATGAAGAAACCTTCAAGAAATGAATTTCCATGTATTTTTAAATGAAAATAATGATAAAATAGAAATGAATACTAAAATGAAAAGTGCCTGAAATGTGAAAACCATAGCAAATGCAGTGGGAAAACTCATAGGCAGAACCACCAATAACCGTGATGTGAATGGCAGAATTATATTCACATTACACTCCCCCTCTTAAGAATACACTTGTCCCAAGTGTTGTAAAGCCAAGCAACCATCCATATACGTCGCACTGAATCATGTTGTTGATGTAAAACACAAATGCACATGCAATGAGCACTATTAGCTTCATGATAGCTCGAAACCTTGTCCTCCTTTCTTAATCCTTCATCATCATGGAGATCATAATTGTCACTGAAACAAGAATTATTAGAAAAACAAGAATCTAATATTGAAGCATGAGTTAAATCATGTTTGACTTCATCATGCATAATGTGATCCGTCAAGAAAGAATCAACAATTAATGCTTCTTGTTCCATCATTTCTATTAAGCACTTTGGATTTTCATTGCT
Organism: Suaeda aralocaspica; assembly: GCA_016808085.1. Lineage (NCBI taxonomy): Eukaryota > Viridiplantae > Streptophyta > Magnoliopsida > Caryophyllales > Amaranthaceae > Suaeda > Suaeda aralocaspica. The sequence goes on along the minus strand of PYUH01000034.1, from coordinate 1,883,885 downwards.
TGAACATATCTGAAACTAAGTCTTGAACACAAGGATCCAACACTTGATTTTTATGGCTTAAACAAGGCAAAGGTGAAGACTTTTCTTCCTCACGTTGTAGATCTTCAATGATTTGAGTGTCAGCGCAAGATGTATCTTTTCTTGCAAGATTAACACAAACCAATGGCTTAATACGTGAACTTGGAGGAATATATGAATCGTTTATGCTATCAACATCATTTTTGATAGAAAAATGAGGCTCAAGATATGAATCAAGTACAGCTTGCTTTATTCTATATTCCATTGTATCAACCTTCCAAGGCTATTTAGAATTTCAGTAGAAAATTTGATGACCAAAATCCATTTAAAAAACGTTATGTAAGGCTTAATTTTATTGTGGTGATAGACCTATATGTATACAACATTCGACCAAAAATTTGTGGCTTGATTCCAGTTCAGTAAATCGGAATTTAATTCCTCGTCAAACTATTCAAAACTATTCCGCTTTTGACCTGTTTGAAAAGAACGAACTTGAACAAGTATCAAACGATCTTTAAAAGTTCTGAATTTTTTTATGACGAAATTAGACACACACTATTTCTTTCAAACTTTTTTGTAGCACCTACTCAATTAATATGACGAACACAATTCCTTCACAACTACCTTGTAACCTACCAATGAATATCACAATGAAATTTTGTTGCCCACCCTCCTTCTACAGCCAATTTGATGTGAATTTTAAGCCCATAATAGGAATTAAAACTCATAATGTTGTTTTGTTCGTTGGGCAAGGAAATTTTTTCGAATTTTATGAGGAATTTCACTCAAAAACTCATGCAATTCTTCCTCTTTTAGGTAGATGTATTTTTTTTATGATCGTTAAAGTATCAAAGATAGATAAACACTCTTGATCGCAACCAAATGTGTTCGAATTTCACAATCGCAAAAGTGAAAACTCTAAAGGAAACAACCACAAAGCAGCTCTTTAATTTTTCTCAAAAATTCAACTCTATTTTTTTATTAGCATACTAAAGGGTATTTATAGGACGAAGTTTGGAACAATTCTCCAACTCATAGTCAAATAATATCCTAAACAAAATATAAGTCCTAAGCTAACAAGACTGGCGTAAAAATAGCCCACTTGCCTAAACAAATACAACCACATCACCAACACATCACCAATCTTGTTAGCACTTCCACAATTAGATCTATACCCTAACAACTTGCCTAAAAATCCTAACAAACTAAAATTTAATCCTAACAAACTTTAATACAAGATAATCATCATAAATACATCAGAAATCACGAAAATATATTGTCACCCAAATCCTATAAAAATCGTCAAAAATTTCGCCATATGTTCTTACACGTTTTTTGCGCAGTAAACATGAAAAGAGAACATTCTTCAAGAACCCTTGCTAGATTTAATCTTTAAATCAAGAAACTTTCAACAAGTGAATCTCCATGCATTTTTAAATTAAAATGATGATCAAAAAGAAAGGAAGACTAAATTGAAAAGATGATGTGAATTTTGTTATAGACAAACGCCACTCACACAAAGAAACTTAGACTTCAAATTTGATAAAGCTACGCACCACAAATCTGAACTTCTAAGGCGAATAATTAGTAGAATTTGATTAAAGCAAAGCACCCTCAAATCCTAAGAACTATCCTCACGTGAGATAAAGCAAAAGCACCACTCACTCAATCGAATTTCTCACAAGAAACTCTCAAAATTTGTTTACTTCGTGAAACAAAAGAAAACCGGAAACACTTTGTGTTTAATCTCTCAAATCTGAATTTTATTGATGTATTTTACATCCTATTTATAGGCTAAACATACCACACAATATTTCAGAAATCTAAACATATCCTAACTACCTTAGATATATGGTATAACAAACTAAGATTAGGATAACAAGAAAATCTTAACAAAACCGGATACATATCTTTGCACCATATATTTTGTAATCTGATTTCTAGTCTAAATCTTAGATATTTTGCAAATCAAATCTAGCCACCATATTTCCGAATAACAACCCTAGGTTGACCAAGTCAAACAACACAAAATCCCGCGTTGACAACGTTGCCCACAACTTCAAAAATCTTTCAAAAATCCCGCCATATGCATTGCGTTGATTCTCGTTGATTTTTGTTGGACTTCCGATTTCAAGAACTTCAAGAAACTCTTCAAGATTCAATCTTTATTTCAAGAAACCTCCATTTTTGTGTTTCTCATGCTTGATTCCATCAACCTTGACTCATAAACTAATCAAGAAAATAACAAAACACCATATGGTAAAACCCTATCAAATGACGTGGGAAGAAAACCCATATAGCTCAACACTTCTAAACTACTAACTATACTTGCTTTACATTTACGTGAATAAGCTTGTGCATGTCACCATGCACACGTAAAAATCCACCCTAGCCAACCCAAGAAGCCTTGTGTCTCCATAAGCCACTAACTCCCCCAAGGTTGCTTCTTGTTTTCCACCTTCAATCAAACCCAAACCCTCGAAGTTTTGCTCATTGATATGCGTATCATCCTCCTCTTCTTCAAAAGAGTTTGTCCTCAAACCTCGAAGTTGGTCATCAGGAACATAAGGAGCTAAATCACCAATGTTGAAAGTAGCATGGACTCCATATTCTCCTGGTAATTCCAATTTATAAGCATTATCCCCCACTTTACTTATGATCTTAAACGGTCCATCACAACGAGGCATAAGTTTATTCTTCCTTTGATTTGGAAATCTTTCCTTCCTCAAGTGTAACCAAACCAAATCCCCTTCTTTGTAGACATGTTGTGATTTATGTTTGTTTGCTCGTGCCTTGTAAATATCATTAACCTTCTCAATTCGAGCCCTTACTTCTGCATGAAGTTTTTGCATATACTCAACCTTAGTCTTGGCATCTTTGTGTACCAACTCCCCTTTAGGAATACTTACAAAATCAATTGGTAACTTAGGATTAACTCCATAGACAATCTCGAAAGGTGAGTGCTTAGTAGCATAAGTAGGTGACCTATTATAAGCAAATTCAGCATGAGCAAGCTTCAAATCCCAATCTTTTTGTGTCTTACTAACCAAACCACGCAACAAAACCCCTAGTGTTCGATTAGTGACTTCTGTTTGCCCATCTGTTTGAGGATGATAAGATGTGCTAAACAAAAGTTTCGTGCCTATTAACCTCCAAAGTGACTTCCAAAAGTAGCTCATGAATTTTGTGTCTCTATCACTTACAATAGTCTTTGGAACCCCATGTAACCTTATGATGTCTTTAAAGTATAAATCAGCCACATTCATAGCATCATCTGTCTTGTGACATGGTGTAAAATGAGCCATCTTTGAAAATCTATCAACCACTACCATAATAGCATCTTTTCCCCTTGCTGTCCTTGGTAACCCTACAATGAAATCCATAGAAACATCTTCCCAAGGTCCCTCTGGCACTGGCAATGGAGTATAAAAACCTTGATGAAAGGCTGCCTTTGCCTTTTGACAAGTAGCACATTGAGCAATTATGGCCTCAACATCAACAATCATCTTTGGCCAATAAAAATGTTCTTGCAACATGGTTAGTGTCTTTGTAATGCCAAAATGTCCAGCAATACCTCCTCCATGAGCCTCCCTTACTAGCAACTCACGTATAGAACACTTAGGTATGCACAATAGATTACCTTTAAACAAAAACCCATCATGTAGCACATAGGAACTCATAGAACCTTTTGAAAGTTGCGCCATTATTGGTCCAAAATCACCATCTTGCTCGTAAAATTGTGTTATCAACTCTAATCCAAGCAACTTAAAGTTCAAAACACCAAGCAAAGTATACCTTCTTGACAAAGCATCAGCAACAACATTAGACTTCCCCGTTTTGTACTTTGAAGAGAAGTGAAAAGATTGCAAAAATTCAACCCATTTAGCATGTCTTGGATTCAATTTTTGTTGACCATTAATGTGCTTCAAAGCTTCATGATCAGAATGTAATATGAAGTGATTAGGCCTTAAATAGTGACTCCAATGATCCAAAGCTCTAATAATGGCATAGAACTCCTTGTCATATGTAGAATAGTTCAGTTTAGCACCATTCAATTTCTCACTAAAGTAAGCAATTGGCCTCTTCCCTTGGACTAGAACAGCACCAATTCCAACCCCACTTGCATCCGTCTCTACTTCAAATGGTTTAGAGAAATCTGGTAAGGCTAGTATGGGTGTGTTACAAAGCAACTTCTTAATCAATTCAAAAGCTTCTTGTGCCCCCTTAGTCCACTCAAACTTAGGCTTATCCTTCTTAATGCATTCGGTTATAGGAGCAACAACAGATGAAAAATTCTTCACAAACCTCCTATAGAACGAGGCTAACCCATGAAAAGCACGTACTTCAGTCACGTTCTTTGGTGTTGGCCATGATTTTATAGCTTCCACTTTAGATGGATCAACAGAAACCCCATCTTTGGACACAATATACCCCAAAAACGTCACACTTGGTACCATGAAATAACACTTTTCGAGCTTAGCATAGAGCTTTTGTTCTCGTAATGTCCCAAACACACTCCTTAGATGGCTTAGATGATCATTAACACTCTTGCTATACACCAAAATATCATCTAAATATACCACTACAAACTTACCAATGTATGGCTTTAAGACCTCATTCATCAACCTCATAAACGTACTAGGTGCATTAGTTAACCCAAAAGGCATGACTAACCATTCATAAAGCCCTAGCTTTGTTTTAAAACCTGTTTTCCATTCATCACCTTCCTTCATTCGAATCTGATGATATCCACTCCTTAAATCAATTTTTGAAAATAATTGAGAACCATGTAATTCATCTAGCAAATCATCCAATCTAGGTATAGGAAACCTATACTTGACGGTTATATTGTTAACTGCCCTTGAATCAATACACATTCTCCAAGTCCCATCCTTCTTAGGTACTATTAATGTAGGCACAGCACATGGACTCATGCTCTCTCTCACGTACCCCCTCTCCATTAATTCCTCAATTTGCCTTTGTATCTCCTTTGTCTCCTCTGGATTACATCTATATGCAGGCTTGTTAGGAATTTGAGACCCAGGAATAAGATCAATTTGATGTTCAATTCCACGTATGGGTGGTAATCCTGGTGGCAACTCATTAGGAAACACATCTGAAAACTCATTCAACATAGGATGCAAAACCCTAGGAATCTCTGGGGCTTCATCTTGTACCTCTTTGGCTAACAACATATAAGACATAGAACTTGTTTTCAACTCCCTTTCTAACTCCTTTCCACCCACCAACAAAACACCTTTAGAATTACCCATGCTTGTTTTAGGTTTAGAAATCATCAAGGGTTTTAATGCATATGATTTTTCATTAGGGTTCTTGCGCACAATATAGACATTTGTTCTCCCATTAAACTTCACAAAACGGTCATATTGCCAAGGTCTACCCAATAGTATATGACAAGCATCCATAGGACAAACATCACAAAGTACTTGATCCTCAAATTTACCAATTTTAAACGCAATCAAGGCTTGTTTGTTTACCTTAACATCGCTTGTGTTGCTAAGCCAATGTAGCTTGTATGGTTGAGGATGTATCTTTGTAGGAATTGCGAGCTTTTCCACCAACAACGTAGATACTACATTTGTGCAACTTCCAGTATCTATGATTACATCACAAAGCTTGCCTTGAACATTACACCTTGTGAGAAAAATTTTATCCCTTTGACTCTCCAAAGGTTGTGCACTTTGAGATTGTAATACCCTACGTAACACCAAGGATTGGCCTTGTGTTTCTGGTTGGACTTCCTCCGTTTCTTCCTCCATATTTTCATAATTGGCATACTCTTCCTCTCCCTCATCCCCATACATCTCCTCCTCTTCTTCAAGGCTTTCCCCATCTACCCAATTTCGAGTTGTTGTGACCCTAGCATGAGGACAATCTCTTTGAATGTGACCTTGCCCTTTACACTTGAAACAAACAATGCGTGAATCACTACTTTGGGGCTTTGAAGTTGAACTCTTATCCTTGATGAAGGGTGGTTTAGTAACCTTATCAAAGTTTGGTTTTTGAGGAAAAGTATCACGCTTTTCTTTAGAATCATAGGTTTTGAAGTATGTCTTTGTTTTGCGTGCAACTTGTTTCTCAACCCTTGCTGCCACTCTACAAACTTCATCAAAGGTCCAATAAGGTTGTAATTCGACCTTCTCCCTTATATTTTCATCTAGACCAGCCACAAAACGAGCCACTTTGTGGTCCTCCTTCTCTTCTAAATCACAAATCATGATCAATTTTTCAAACTCCACAATGTATTCATCAACCGTTTTTCTATCTTGTTTTAATGTATGCATCTTGATGAAATTGTTTTGCTCGAAATCTTGAGGAACAAAACGTTTCCTCATCTCCCTTTTTAATTTAGACCATGAAGATATTTTTGATCTACCTTCTTTCCTTCTCTTTCTTTGTAAACCCTCAAGCCATAAACTTGCATAGGAAGTGAGTTTTAATTCCGCCAATTTATAGGACTTATGATCATCATATTCTTTGTAACGAAAAATCCTCTCAACCCTACGAATCCAATCTAGAAATTTTTCAGGATCCATACCTCCATTAAACTCAGGAATTTCGAGTTTAAGATTTCGATCATCATCCCTCATCTTTCCCTTATGTTTGTGCCTTGATCTTGGTTCCTCATCGTCACTAGAACTTGATGAGTATCCCTTTTTTGGTTTACGTACACTCCTCACACTTTCTTGCTCACTTTCACTTGATGATGAGCCCTCCTCTTGTTTAGATTTAGTAGGAGTTTTTTTGGTAGAAGCCATGATGGTTAGGACTTCATCTAAACGAGCCTTTAACTCGTCAATCTCCCCTTGCATACGTAGCTCTTTTGCTTGAGCCAAGCTCAAACCCTTCGTGAATCCTTGTGGATTTTCGTCTCCACCTTCTTGAGCCATGATAATTGATATTGAACACTTGAGATTGAATGAATCTCTCAACGAGAGCACCAAAAGTTGATGTGAATTTTGTTATAGACAAACGCCACTCACACAAAGAAACTTAGACTTCAAATTTGATAAAGCTACGCACCACAAATCTGAACTTCTAAGGCGAATAATTAGTAGAATTTGATTAAAGCAAAGCACCCTCAAATCCTAAGAACTATCCTCACGTGAGATAAAGCAAAAAGACCACTCACTCAATCGAATTTCTCACAAGAAACTCTCAAAATTTTGTTTTCTTCGTGAAACAATAAAAACCGGAAAACTTATGTTTTTCAATCAATCTAATCTGAATTTTATTGATGTATTTTACATCCTATTTATAGGCTAAACATATCACACAATATTTCAGAAATCTAAACATATCCTAACTACCTTAGATATATGGTATAACAAACTAAGATTAGGATAACAAGAAAATCTTAACAAAACCGGATACATATCTTTGCACCATATATTTTGTAATCTGATTTCTAGTCTAAATCTTAGATATTTTGCAAATCAAATCTAGCCACCATATTTCCGAATAACAACCCTAGGTTGACCAAGTCAAACAACACAAAATCCCGCGTTGACAACGTTGCCCACAACTTCAAAAATCTTTCAAAAATCCCGCCATATGCATTGCGTTGATTCTCGTTGATTTTTGTTGGACTTCCGATTTCAAGAACTTCAAGAAACTCTTCAAGATTCAATCTTTATTTCAAGAAACCTCCATTTTTGTGTTTCTCATGCTTGATTCCATCAACCTTGACTCATAAACTAATCAAGAAAATAACAAAACACCATATGGTAAAACCCTATCAAATGACGTGGGAAGAAAACCCATATAGCTCAACACTTCTAAACTACTAACTATACTTGCTTTACATTTACGTGAATAAGCTTGTGCATGTTACCATGCACACGTAGAAATCCACCCTAGCCAACCCAAGAAGCCTTGTGTCTCCATAAGCCACTAACTCCCCCAAGGTTGCTTCTTGTTTTCTACTTTCAATCAAACCCAAACCCTCGAAGTTGTGCTCATTGATATGCGTATCAAAAGACCCTGCAATGAGAAAACCCTAGCAAATGCAGTGGGAAGCTCATAGGCAAAACCACCAATAACCCAAGAAAGGAAGACTAAAATGAAACAAAAATTAAAAGAGCCTGCAATGAGAAAACCCTAGCAAATGCAGTGGGAAAACTCATAGGCAAAACCACCAATAATCCTGATGTGAATGGCAGCCTTATATTCACATCAATGTGTTAATAAAATTTCACACATTTGTTCAATTGTTCAAAACTCATCAAAAACTCATCTAAACATCATAAACCAAGCAAAAAACTCTTTTACAATCTATTATCGTCAACATGCATGAAATCAATGCATCAACATAAATTTTTACAAGATTAAATTAATAAGAAAAGAAGTAGAATTTTTTTTTTATATATAAAGGTGTTCGAAAATACCAACTACAGAGGAAGAGGGTGGTGGTGCAAGGTGGTGGCCGGTGTTTTTAGTTAGCGCGCGGCAGCAACGACGCAACAAGGAGATGTCGGCGAGAAGAGCTCTGACAAAGGGAAGAAACAAAGATCTTTTTATGTTTTCGTAAATTTTTCTGATTTTTTTCTTCCGAAAAATTTTACTTTTTTTTCTTTCTCTTCTTGAAATCCTAAAACTATATATTGTAGTTTAAATCTGAAATTGTGGGGTTTTAAGGGGTATTTATAGGCCGTAAAGTAGGATTTGGCGCAATTACATAAATACCATTAATATTTGAAATTACTTTTATGCCTTTGTTTGAAAACAATTTAGGAAACCCTAAAAATTCTATTTTTAAGAACTTTTAAAAAAATATAATAAAACATAAAATAACATGAAATATTATTTGTAAACATAAAATAATTACTTTGATTAAAATTTATTTAAATTTCCTTTCTTTAATATTTTTATTGAACTTAATTTCTCAATAAAAATACTAAAAAAATACGTATAAAATACGGAATTGATTTCTTAAAATACGTGAAATTATGTGGTATTACAGTCTACCCCCCATAAAAGAAGTTTCATCCCGAAACTTTATGTAAATTATTGTATGCCATTTGAATAGAGACAACGTTTACTTCAAAACTCTTCATTCTTACGCTATGTTGTTGTAGACTTTAGACATTTAACTCAACCTTTCGTTGACAACTTTTTAGTGAATAGACATAAAATTTCATAAAACTTTACAAAAAGACGTAAAAGACTTGCAAAATTTAGGGTAGAAACGCGCGAAATTATATCGCAATCTACCCCCCTTAAGAATCTAGTTACGTCCCCGTAACTCTACTAACCTGAAATACTCTGGATACTTTTCTCTCATCATAACCTCAGCTTCCCAAGTTCTTGTGGTTCCAACCGTAACAAATAAACATCTCCTATTTGCTGCTATGACATTTGCCGCGGTCAATAACCGTAACAAATACCCCTGTTTTGACCGTAGCAAATGACTTTTCATGTACTAGTCGAATATGGAAGTAATTCCACGGAAAATATTGTCACTAATTTTATTTGAGATAAAAAAAAATCAGTACAATATAATATAACATACTTGCCATACTTAAGAATACCTTACTTGCGTAAAATACAAAGCATCCATATAATTGATGAAATCAATTTTGCACAGAAAGAAAACATTCCTAAAATACGGATGTATAAAGTAAACTTTTGAAGGCTGGTTCAACACTATTCCCAGATTGTTCCAGTCATCCAAGATTACTTGTAATTGTGTATGAAAAGTAACCAAGGTTCCTATTCATCCACAATTAGTTCATCTCTCTAATCACAACCTTTATAATGCATCTATAAACCTACATACCAATTACATTGCATCTAAGGCTTATGAGTATGACTCTATGAACTTCGTCTTCATGCAAACTTCAAGATTTGCCTTCATGAGCTTCATCTTCTCATCCATTGAACTTGTTTCTTTAGTGCTTGCACATGCAAACAGAAACTTGCATACAATATGATAGTTCAATGTAGTTTGTCATCATTCAAAACACAACCTAGGAACACAACAAATTCGCCCTTTTTGATGATGACAAACTATGAATTTCCCCCTGCAAACGATATCATTTAATTTTTGGAACTTTTTCCAAATTTTGAGTTCTTTTATAATTCAATGAACTGGTCTCATACTGTTCCTGCAAATTAAGCATCATTTAAAAGTACACCAGCCAGTTCACAACTAACTGACAACATTGTTAAGAAAGAGTATCTAAGTATCATGGACAAATGCTAATTAGATTCATAACTCGTAGACATAAACATGCATTCGCAATAAGAACATTAGTAAGTTCATCATACTTGTTTCCAAGCCGCTGGGATGATAAGAAGTAAAATTCTTTGAATGCATTTACTTCCAGACCATTCAGGGCTGTCACCACTAGCAAGACTTTTAACCTTGCTATAGTTGCTGCAACATACACAGATTATTAAAATTTATTTGATCTGCTTCCCCCTGAGATAGGTAGAAGAGATTATAACTTCACCTCCTTCCCCCTTTTGGCATCATAAAAATAGTCAAGGAACAAGACCATTTAAACAAACAACAAAACAAAATTAGTAGGCAAGCTACTAATTATATCAATTTCAAGCTAATTTAGTTAGGTCAACCAACATTCTAGAGATGCTGATTCTACCGTAGTTCCTGCAAAAGGACCAGAGCTACTTTTCCTAAATAGTTATTACAGACCAGTAGTGGACCAAATTACATAATAGCAATGTCTTTGTAATTTGAGAAAGGGGAAACCAGATTAAGAGTTCGATAAATAAGAGGGATTAGCAGCAATAAGCGAAGACAAGAAGAAATAAAGGAAATTTAATATGCTCCACAGTCATTTTTAGTCCCATAAGCTTCCTCTCCCTCTGAAGCACTTTCATCATGTTTCTCAGCTTCCTCTTCTTCATTCTTCTCAGATACCAGCTCATCATCCTCATCACTAGCACCACCAGCAGCTTCTGATGACTCTTCCTTTTCTTCAGAATCTAAAGCTCCTTTAATACCAGCTTTATCAAGATGAACCTCAATTCTCCTGTAAGATTCTTGAAGTGCAGCACATAGTGTAGTGACACTGTTTACCATATCCTGCATTTTCTGATTCTGGTCAGTTAGTTGCTTCACCAAGGCATAGGTTGCCTGAACATATTCTTTGTTGGTCCCTGGAAGACCAGCATCACTTCTTCCCTCATCTGTCATCTTCAAATTACCACCAACATATGTCATACCATTCTGACGTATTGTCTAATTGGCTAGATGAGACATGGTGCCATAGTCTCCCACCACATGAACCTTCCATTGTCCAAACACCAAGGTCAGCCATCCTCCATAAGACAGAGCATGGTTTTCTTTCTCCACACAGCAGATCATATGACCTAATATCATAGCAGGGAGGTTGACTGGAATGTGTTCAATGAGGTAGCAAATCATAATACTATCCATCAACCATACACTCATTCATTCTTGTTCTCTAGGACACACAATCTTTGAAGCTATGGTATAAAATATCTAGTCTGGATCTGTTATGCTATAACTCCCTTTTACTAGTTCGAACCTTGAGACTTTCAGCAAATTTCTTTTCAGAAAGATTAATGGGAGTATCCTTAACAAAAGAGAAGTAGGACCCATCGTTCTTGGTATGCGGGTGTTCAGAAAATTCTAAAACCAATGGCATAAAAACATCTAAATCTTTGGCAAATAACACAGACCACTTCTAAAATTATAAAGAATCTGTAATCTCAACAAAAAACTTAAGTTTAACCCAACTTTTAGCAACGGAAATACCAACCAGAATTTGTCTATCATTAATATTATATACAGGTTAAGGAGTAGCAAACTTAATTTCTTAGGCTTAGCACCCGTAGAAACCACAATAGTAGATTGCTTTCTCTTTTGCCTTGCTGTGGAATGATATGATTGTGTTTCGCGCATAACCGCCGCGAAATGCCTATACACCAGACATGGTAGTAGGATCGGCCTCCGCCCTGGGTGTTATATCCGATCCGACCACAGCACCCTTCCTGGCAACAGTTTTCACTCGAGCACCCTTGCTTGCCGCAACCTTAGTGCCCTCCTTCTCATTAGCCATATCAACTTTCCTCTCACCATCGGCACCCTCCTTCTTCATCGATTTCTTCGTTGGTTTGGGAGGGGTTTTAGGTGTGGGAGTTTTTGATTTTGTGGTTTTTGGTTTAATGACCTCCTTTTAAACTTCCTTATGAACTTTCTTAACCTCTTTTGATGTCGGTTTCATTGTACTCACTTTCTTTTCTTTCAATTCCTTTCGCATGGCAGTAACTATATCCTCCTTTGGTTTAACTTCCTCCTCCTCTGATTCACCCTCTTCTTCCTCAACATCTTGTTCAACCAGTTCTGATTCGGATTTGGGTTCAGATTCTTTCTCAGGTTCAGACTCTTCAGCAATTAAGGCTATTTAGGTTTAGAAGTCTCCACTAGTACTAGTGTGGATTCTTTTGATTTTGGTTTGGGTGGATTTTTGGCAATAGTTGATTTTCTAGATTTTGGAGGGGATGATTTGGTGGTTTTGGCGGTTAATTTTTGATTAACCACTTTTGTGGTGGTTGAATTTGTGGTGAGAGCTTTTGATGCTTCTAGCTTGGAATTCTTCCGGATCAAGGGTGCTACTTACTCTTCATCAATTTCCTCTTCCAACACATCTTCTACCACTGAATCGATTATTTTGTCAGCCATGTTCCTCGATTTGTTCGTTTGAATTTCAGGAAATTCACTAACTTCTTTCTCAACTAATCTTGTGCTTATTCTTTTCGACATGATTAGACTGAATTTTTCCTTTGCTTTGAACACTTAAAAACTTGAATGATTTTAGTGAGAGAAAGACGAAAAATTTAGGCAATTTAGGTTTTGTGAGAGAATATATAATCAAGAGAGAATAAAAAAAAAATGAGATCAAGGAAATGAAATGAAAAAGGAAAGTAAGATCAAGAGAAGAATATTTATAAGTGATTGAAGAAACAAACGGTTATCTTCAAATATTTGAAAGATATTTATCCATTCAACCAAAAAAAAACAAACAGTTGCAATAAATATAACCTTCACTTCATTTATGTCCAATAATTTGAAATTTTGGAAAATAAAATGACTCATTAAAATTACCGCCTCACGAACCTAGTTCTATAATGGTCTACAACTAGTCTGTGCTAGCTTACTCTTTACAAGACTATGCTAAGGTACATGAGTAGTAAATCAATCAGCTTAGCATCGCATAAGTTCTTTGTGAGTCCTAAAAAGAAAAAAGAAACAAGAAAAAAATGTATACAAGTTGACATCATCTAACTAGCCAAAGGGAGAAGTCAAGAACTAGGATCTCATTGTCTAATAATTATCATAACCAACAAGGTACGAAGCTTCATCAACATTTCTCTGCTCAAAGGTTTTGTAAAAATGTCAACAAGATGATCTGTTGACCTACAAAAGCCAATTCCACATTACCTTTTTCAACATTGTCCCATAGAAAATGATGCCTAATCTCAATATGATTGGTTATAGAATGCTAGACAGGATTTTTCAAAATATTGATTGCACTTGTGTTATAACATAAAATGGGAACACTTTAGAAACATACCCCAAAATCCTTTAGTTGTGACTTTTCCAACAAGAGCTGAGCACAACATATAGTAGCAGCAATTTACTCAGACTCCGCTGTAGATAAGGCCACAAATTTTGTTTTCTTGAATCTCCATGAAATATGACAAGAACCTAAGAAGTGAGCCATTCCTGAAGTGCTCTTCCTGTCCACAATAAAACCCGCAAAGTCAGCATCTGTGTAACCTATAAGGTTCATACTGCTACCGTTTGGGTACCACTAACACAAATCATTAGTACCATTGAGATATCTCAAAATTCTCTTAACAACATTTAGGTGAGATTCTTTAGTTTTGCTTTGAAATCTGCACACAACCCTATTGAAAAACACTATATCTGGCCTAAAGGCTGTTAAGTAAAGTAATAAGCGAATCATACCTCTGTACAGCTTCAACATCCATCCCCATCTCATCTAGGCTCAGTTTTGTAGAAGTTCGAATAGGTGTTTCATAGGATTTGTTGTCTTGCAAACCATATCATTTCAGCAGCTCCTTGAGGTACTTCTGTTGATGAATCATGATTCCATCCTTGGTTTGCTTGATTTAAAGCCCTAGGAAGAACCCAACTTCTCCCATCGTACTCATCTCAAATTCACTTGTCATCAAATCCGCAAACTCATTACACAAATAAGGATTAGTAGCTCCGAACAAAATATCATCAACATATAACTGAACCACTAACAGATCAGTTCCCCTTTCCTTTAAGAATAGTGTGTTGTCGACCGAACCTCTCTTATATCCATTTTCTAAAAAAAAAAACTGGAAAGTCTCTCATACCATGCTCTAGGAGCTTGTTTGAGACAATAAAGAGCTTTGTCATGTTTAAAAACATGGTTTGGCAAGTCACTATCCTTAAACCCAGGGTGTTGTTCCACATATTAATCTTCTTTCAAATAACCATTAGAAAGGCTATCTTAACGTCCATTTGAAAGAGTTTGAATTTCATATGAGCAGCAAAAGCAATTAAAATCCTGATTTCTTGAAGCCTTACTATGGGAGAAAAGGTTTCATCATAATCAATTCCTTCCTGTTGATTAAACCCTTGAACTACTAGCCTAGCCTTATTTCTAACTATAATACCTGAATCATCCAATTTGTTCCTGAATACCCACTTAGTTCCAATAACAGACATGTTTTCCTTCCTGGGTTCAAGATGAAAAAAATTTATTTCTATCAAACTGATTGAGTTCATCTTGCATGGCTAGAACCCAATCTGGATCCATTAAAGCATCCTTATAATCAGTTTGTTCAACATTTGAAACAAAGGAATAGAAAGTACAAAAGTTTTGTAAAGTAGAATTCCTTGTTTGCACCCGCTTGCTAATGTCACTAATGATAGGATCAGAGGGATGAGAGGACTTATACTTGAAAGAATTGTTCATATCAAAGTTTACATAGTGCCTACTAATGTTGAACTGGTTCTTGTACTGGTTCCCCCTGTCTCGTTGTTGCCTTGAACAGGTGAACATTATTCCATAGTGGCCTGAGCTGCATCATCTTCATGTGGATGAGCCTCTTAGTCACTATCTCCTTCTCTTACCTCTTGAGCTACTTTATTTTGTGCTGGACCAGACTCTTCCTCTGTAGGAGAGTTGTGTGGTTAGACTGGTTCAACCCCTTCTTCTCCTTTAGCTCCTGTAAAGTTCAGCGTGCCAATTCCGAACTCATCAGCATCATCAACCTGCACATGCTTCCTGAACATGTTAGTTTCATCAAATAGGGCATCAATACTTTCTTCAACACACAAGGTTATTTTGTTGAAAACTTTGTATGCCTTGCTGTGTGAAGAGTATCCAATGAAAACAGCCTCATCGCTCCTACGATAAAAATTGTCCAAACTTGATTTACCATTGTTTTGTATAAAGCACTTGCACCCCAAAAATGCGTAAATGTGCAATGTTTGGTTCTCTTCCCCTAAGGAGCTCATACGGTGTTTTTCTTTAGTAAAGGTGTCAACATTACCCTATTTACAGTATAGCACGCAGTACTCACAGCTTCAGCCCGGAAGTTTCGAGGTAAACCACTCTCCAAAAGCATTGTTCTTGCCATTTCTTCTACAGTACGATTTTTCCTTTCAACCACTCCATTTTGTTGTGGAGTTATGGGAGCTGAGAAATTGTGAGATACACCGT
This sequence comes from Suaeda aralocaspica, assembly GCA_016808085.1. Classification (NCBI taxonomy): domain Eukaryota; kingdom Viridiplantae; phylum Streptophyta; class Magnoliopsida; order Caryophyllales; family Amaranthaceae; genus Suaeda; species Suaeda aralocaspica. Next base: position 1,868,130 of record PYUH01000034.1, on the reverse strand, counting down.
GATTATTACGTACAATAGGTTATGAAGCTGACATTGTCAAATTCAGAACTATGATAAGATCGTATAGAGACAAGTTGATGATTAATCGTATAGAGAAATTGTGAGATACAACGTGATTATTACGTACAATAGGTTATGAAGCTGACATTGTCAAATTCAGAACTATGATAAGATCGTATAGAGACAAGTTGATGATTAATCTTGTTCTGGAATTGTTTTATCAAGATTTAAAATTCTTCAAAAGTTTCATTTTTAGATTTTAGAAAAATTGACCAAGTATAACAAGAGTAATCATCAACTAACACAAACACATAACTATGACCATATCGACCTTGTACACGCATGGGCCCACACAGATCCATGTGCACAATTTGAAATGGTCTAATGGTGCTTACAACCTTCTTTGGCTAAAAAGAGGACTTGACATGCTTACATTTAGCAAACTCATGGCAAATATGACTTGCAGTGAACTTAATTTTAGGTAAACATGTAACTAAGTCATGAGATCGTAGTTTGTTTAACAAAGAAAAACTTACATGTCCAAGTCTCTTGTGCCACAACCAATGGTCATCCTCTACGACATTGAGACAAGTGGCACTGGTCTTAGGAATCTTACTCAAGAATGTTATTTAAACATTATTGTGTCGGAACCCCTTACAGACAAGTTCCTTTATTTCAGTGTTGACTATGTGACAAAGATTTGTTTCAAATTCAAAATGGTTTCCTTTGTCACATAGTTGAGATATGCTGAAGAGGTTATGTTTCAAACCTTCAACAAAGAATACATTATCAATCGCTTGAGAAAGTGTCTTACCAACCTTACCTATACCTTTGATCAAACCTTTGCTATACTATCCAAAGGTGACACTTCCTCCTTTAGAGGCTACGAGTGAAAGAAATTTACTTTTATCTCCTAACATGTGTCTTGAGTAACTGCTGTCCAAATACTAATATGGCTTTCCTTTCACTCTGACCTGCAGAAACAAATGAAGGTTTAGTTTTAGGAACCTTGATTTTCTTGGTTTCCTTATCAGTAGGAACTGGTTTGATATTGTCCTTTCTAACCCAGATTTGTTTTATATTTGTCTTCCTTGCATGTTTTCCATTTTTAGACCAATTATGTGTGTGACTCTATTGATTATGAGCTTTTTGAACGTGAGACTGATTTCTCTTATCATGTTTTTGCTTTGTCCAACATGTCTCAATTACATGTCCATTCTTACGACAATAGGTGCATACATGCATGTCCTTTGCAAATGCATAACTACCTTTCTTGAATTCCGAAATACGAGTCTCATCTAGTCCCAACTTTTGAGGCTGTAGGGAACTACTTCCAAAATACCCTAATCCAAACGTCAAAGGATTACTAGATTTTGAGGTTAGGATGCTTAGAGTACTTTGGGAATTGAGCAACCTGTTCATATGTCTTAGGCAGTCACTCAAATCATGTTGCTTGATTTCAAGTTTCTTAAGATGAGCTTCATTATACTCTGCAACAATATCAAGATCCCAATTTGTTCTATGAAGCTCATGCTTAAGATTTGAAACCAATTCAAAATCTGGTTCAGAAGTGGTATGGGTATTCTTGCCTATCTTTAGTTGGAATGTTTCAGCTTGAAGATCAGAAATTTTAGTTTCATATTCCAAATGTAAAGATTCAACATCAACACCTTGATTACCTGATGCAACTTTAGGGTTGATATTTTTGTTTAACTCTGTTATTTCAGCTTGTAAATCACATATCTTACCCTCATCCTACCAAAACCTTCAATCTTACCAAGCCCCCATCCATAACAAAAAACTTCACATTCCTTCAAAGATGACGAGGGCGGTGAGAAGAGGAGTTAACATGGAGGGCCAAACCCACATCTTTGATCCCCATATTTTTGAGACTTTATATTAAAATTACTTATGATTATAATATATAGTTTGAGGATTTTTGAAAACAAAGTTTAATTTGATTTATTTATAAAGGTTTTATGAGTTTTTAATTAAATTGTTTGTGTGAGGTTTTATTAAGAATTAGTATTTATCTCAAAAGAGGCTTTGAATATTTATTATAATTTCCTAAAATAGCAGAAATAATCCTAGGTTTTTTTCCCTTAAAATTTCGAACCTCGGAGTCCATATTCAATGATTTTTGAAAATATAGGGCTAAACCCAAATATTTTCATGACATAAATTATTTTTATAAATTGATTAAATTAAATGGTTTATAGAGATTTTACCATCAAAAATAAATATTTTTGGCAATTGCAAATATTTCATTAACCACCTAGTATTTAAACAAAGTACCAAATTTTTTATCTTTTCACATGATCTTATCTTTTGTAGAGATTTAATCATAGAAAAATATAATATTTTTTCCTCCCCATCTTGGCCAAAAACCCCATGTCCGTAAGCCTATAAATAGCTCAAATTTTCTCTTAGGATCATGTTGCGAAATCCTCACGAAAATCAGAAAAATTAAATCCAAAAACGGTTTTTTTGGTGACCTGTAGTTTGGAAACGGTGGGGAGCCAACTTTGTGAGCCAGAACTACCACGAGCCAACATATCACCTGCCTCCACCACCCACGCAACAACCTTACGGCCCTCTACCACCCTTCGCCACCAGTGCAGCCCCTAAGCCTTTGAAAATTGAACATTTTTGATACAAATATTGATCACAACATCGAAGGTTTGATTGAAGCTACAAAGAAAGGTGCAACCACGGGAGAATTAATTTCTTACGGAGACTCAAGTCTAATGGGTGCATCTATGGTTGGGATTTGCGTGTGCATGGTCACACATATCTAGGTAGGCACGCAAATCAAGGGGAAGATATGGTTGATAAGGGGAATAAGTTGGTTTTGCCTATGAGTTTTCTCCCACTTCACTTGATAGGGTTTTTCTCATATTAGGCATTGAGTCTTTTATTTCTTGTGGAGTCTTGATCATCATTTACAACCTTAAAGACATGGGGAATGTCTTCTTAAAGGTTTGTTGATTAAAAGATTGGATCTTGAAAGGTTTCTTGACAATTTGAAGCAAATCTTGAAAATTGCGCAAAATTAAAGCAAGCTTCTTCGGCGAGATTTTGACGATTTTTGTGAAGATTTGGTTCCATAGGTTTTTTTGTGTATATTTGGTTGTAATTTGTTTAATATATTGGTTATTAGGTTGTTAGTAAGTTTGCTAGGATAGAATCTTGATTAGATAAAGTTTGTTAGAGTTTGTTAGCAAGATAAGATCAAGATGTGGTGATGATGTGGCAATCTTATCTTATAAGTCATTAGGGGCGAATTTAGGGTGTTTTGTGCATGTATTTTTAGTTACTTGTGTTACGGTTTTTGTTTTTGATTATGCCTATAAATAGTCTCAACATTAGGATGTAAAAATCAGATTTTGATATTGAATAAAATGTTTGTTTTGTTTACTTGAAAAACAAAAAAAAACCAAAATTGTGAGTTGGTGGTTAATTCCTTTAGACTCTTGTGAGATTGATTAGTGGCTTTGAGGGTTCCTAGAGCATTAATCAAAGAGTAATCTATCAACCTAAATTCGTGATTTTTGGTGGCATAGCTTTAAGAGATTCGTGAATTTAGCCTATCCCTTGTGAGTTTTTGTATTCATACGAAAACTCACATCAACTTTGGTGCTCTCGTTGAGAGATTAAATCGATCCATACTCAAGCAAACTAATCATTGAGGATGGAAAATCTATAAAAAATAAGATGGGGACTCCTTTTGAACAAGATAGGGAAATTCAAAGGGATAATGAAATCAAAGAATTGCGCCACATGCAAGAAGAACTCATGCAATTCGTTGGATCCAAGGCTAAAAGCTCAAAAAAATCCAATGAGTTTGATGAATCTAGTTCAAGTTCTAGTGATGATGATTCTACTAGGGGCACACTAAAACCTAGGTAGGTCATATACTCAAGTTCAAGTGATGAAGATGATAGGAAGAGACACAAAAAAGGAGATAAATAAAGGGGTGATGATCGAAACTTAAAGTTGGACGTTCCTAAGTTCAATGGAAGTTTAGACCCGGAAGTTTTTCTTGATTCGTTAAGGAGGACCGAAAGAGTGTTCACTAACAAAGAGTATGATGATTTTCAGCCCTTGAAAGTGGAAGAATTAAAGCTAACATCTTATGCTAGTCTTTGGTATGAGGGCTTGCAAATTAAAGGAAGAGAAGAAAGGAGGGTAAATCTAAAATCACCTCTTGGCGCTAATTGAAGAAGGGATTGAGGAAACGATTTGTTCTTCATGAATATTAACAAAATAACTTCCTAACAATGCATGCTTTGAAGCAAAGCTCTAAGGGTGTTTAGGAATACATCAATGAATTCGAAAAGATGGTCATTATATGTGATATTGAAGCGAAGGAGGATCACAAGGTGGCTAGATTCATTGCAGGACTTGATAAATCTATCAAGGAAAGGTGGAATTGCAATCTTGTTGGACTTTTGATGAGATTTGCAAGGTAACCTTGAGGTTTGAAGAGAAAGGGCACTCGAAAAAGTCAAAAACTTTCTTCAAAAGTTACGAGTCTAAGAAAGAAAAGGAGATGGTGTTCACGCAAAACACTAAACCTAGGTTGGAGAGTGGAGATAAGCCTAGGGTTATTACTCCTACTATGTTCTCATCAATTCTTGATGACCAGAGGAAATGTTTCATATGCCAAGGGGTATGGGCATGTGCAACGAAATTGTCCTAGTTCAAGGGTCATCACAATTAGAGACGCAAGAGAAATTGAAGAATCCTATTTAGATGTAATCATTGAAGCAGGGGAGCAAGATGACATTGAGCAACAGGATAAGAGTAGTAATGATATGGAGGAAGTCTATCCTGAGACACATGTTAAAGCTCTAGCGTTGAGGAGGGTTTTGCTAACTAATCCCACGCCATTAGAGGAGAGTCAAAGAGATAAAATTTTCATGACAAGGTGTGTAGTTCAGGGTAAACTTTGTGATGTGATTATTGATAGTGGTAGTTGCACGAATGTGGTGTCTATTTTTTGATTCAGTAGCTCAACTATCCTACACATAATCATCCTCATCCATACAAGCTTCATTAGCTAAGCAATACTAGTGATGTTAAGGTAACCAAACAAGCTTTAATATCATTCAAAATTGCGCACTTTTAAGATATTATCCAATGTGATGTTTGTCCTATGGATGGGTGCCATATTTTGCTTTGAAGCCTTTGGCAATATGATAGATTTGTTTAATATGATGGTAGAACTAATATTTATGTCATCAAAAAGCATGTCCATGGCAAACCTATTGCATTGAATCCATTGAGGGTTGTGAATGTTAAGAAACAAGGGACTATGGAGAACAAAAGGGGTGTGTTTTTTATGAGTGCTAGGGTGGTGGAAAGAGAGTTGAATTCTTGTGATCAAGTCTTTGTTCTCATGGCTAAGGAAGTACAAGAAGGTTCCTCATCCATCCCACTTATTTTGAAGCCTTTATTGCATGAATTTGAAGATGTGTTTCCGGATGATCTACCACCAAGATTACCACCTATACGGGGCATTGACCATCAAATATATCTTGTTGAGGGGGCTCAAATTCCAAACAAGCCAGCATATAGATGTAATGCAGAGGAAACAAAGCAGATTCAAAGGCAAATTGAGGAGCTAATGGAACGTGGATATGTAAGAGAAAGTATGAGTCCTTGTGCGGTTCCTACTTTGATCGTTCATAAGAAAGATGGCACTTGGAGAATGTGTATTGATTCAGGAGCAGTCAACAACATCACAATCAAATATAGATTCCCTATTCCAAGGTTAGATGATTTACTTGATGAATTGTATGGCTCTAATGTGTTCACGAAAATTGATCTTAGGAGTGGGTATCATCAAATTCGCATGAAAGAAGGTGATGAGTGGAAAACAACTTTCAAGAATTTGTCGGTGTTTGAATATAAATTCACATAGGAGTTTTAATTAAAGGTTTTTCTCCATAATTTGGTTTTACTACTTATATAATAATTTAAGTATTCTACTAATTAATTAAAGAGTTTTGTCACTTAAATTGGCTACTTCAAAATTGTTTAGACCTTAAGTACTTAATGAAAAATAGTTTTTGAAAATCATAAATACTGTAAAGTTTTTGAAAACTAAATCAAAAGGTTTTTATCACCAAATTAATTGCCAATTAGGTCATTTTGTTTAACTAATGGACTTTAGAAAATTCACCTTCTATTTTTTGAAACTTCCAAAAATGTTTTCAAAGTCACTTACTATATTTGAAAGTGGTATGAGTTGTTTATACGTGTTGGGTTGATGTTAAGTGGTTTTATGCTTATAATTCATGTTTTTAAAGCTTTTCGATGTTCGTTTGAGTTGTTTAAAGTATAGATTAAGTAATTTAAGTTATGGAAAGAATCTAAGAAGTGTCTTAAAGTGATATTTAAATTTCTAATATGATATGTTTAAGTAGTTTTAAAGTTGTCCATGAGTTTAGTTATGTTTGTACAAAGTTTAAGTGTGTTTTGAACTATGTTTGACCATGTAAGTTGAGTTTTTAAGTAAAGTGAAGTTTATAAGTCAAAGTTAATATTTATAAGTAAAGTTCAAAGTATAAAAATGGTTCAACATAAGTGGAAATCGAGCCAAGTATCTATTTCTTGAAGGAACCTGAGTCCTCATTCTGGCTAAATGAGGTTACCATACGAGGGAAGGATGAATTGCCTTAACGTTGTACTTCCATAGTAGGGTGCGACGGTGCTTCAGTATTTAGTAAACGAATTCCTATGAGTTATGTTTTTGGCATGAAATTGATGGAGACCATGAACCGTTTTTCGATAAATAAGCTATCTTTTAGTTACAGCTTCTTGCGTGGCAGTACCAATCTACTTTATTCGTGGTCGACTTCTGAGATCCCTTTCATGTTTCCTATATTCTTTTAGAAAGCAAGGCTCTCAAGTACGATAATTGAGCAAGTAAACTTTCAAGTAAAGCTAATAAGCGAACAACTTAAAGAGCAAGTTGTTTTAAGAGTCTTATGTTGTCAAGTATGTGTGAGTCGTTGTTTATTTAAAGTGTTATGTCTTATTTATATTATTGTATGTCATTTCTTCATGTTGTTATTGTAGACACCTAATATAGTCTCCCTGTCCCGCGGCAGGACTCTATGATGATTAAAAAACTCATTTCTTTAGAAGATTGGATAATCGAGTATACTTGGGCATAAAAATAAATCTCGGATATTATAAAATTTCCATTATTATTTAACAGACTTTTTTATCCCAGCGACTCTTTTATTTTAAATAAATGAATAAAATAAAATAATAAATAATAATAATAATAGTAATAATAATAATAATAAATAAATAAATAAATAAATAAAATAATAAAAAATAAATAAAAAATCAAAATCAAAAAATCTTTCAAAAAAAAACGCAGCGCGTTTAATTTAGTCATGCTGACAGCTCAGCGTGACTAAGTTAATAGCGCTACCCTGGTAGTGTTGTAGGGTTTCCTGCGCTATTGGGCCAGCGCGATTAGGGTTCCCACGCTGTTATAAAAACCTTTATTTCCTTCATTTCTCGACAACCTTTTTTTACTCACTCTGTCCCTCATACTTAATCAATCCGATTATTACTTTTAACAACCTTATTTTTTTATAATAATTATTTATTATTTATTTACTATTTTTTTACTAAAAAGTGGCTACAAATTTTAATAATATCGAAACAATAATTCGAAACTCCGCCCAAATTAATACTCGACGAAGACAATCTTCAAAGGAGAAGTGGTACGTTTCCTGAGAGCCCTAAAATTCATGTTTATATGGAATTTTAAGTTGTCGTTTCACTATTTATTTACTGCTTTATCACCTAATTATTGTTAAAGGACTTAAATTGATAACAACGCTTAATCAAGATAATAGTTTCGGACAAATCTAATCATGTTAGCCTCCCTAAATCAATTTTAACAACGGTTTGAGTTAAATTAATTAGTTTTTTGTGTTATCACTAACAAATTAATGCTTTTTTTGTTAATTTTGTAAATTGATAATTTTGTGTGATTCCAAATGTAATTTCTGTATGGTTAAGAAGAAACTAGTAATGGCCGCCTATGGGCTAACCCGACGCACTCCGTCATGTTAGTTCCTTCGCCCCCGAGTCCAATCTTTGGTTCGCTCGACCACAACTTGGAGTCATCCCCTTGGATCGGAGAGGAATTCTGTGCAATTTAGACAAACGTCCCTTATTCGAGTCCCATTCGTATCTAATCTAAATACACGGTTTATGAGTTTAGTTCTAAAACTTATTGGCGACTTCTTATTAGCATGTTTGGTATCGGTATTGAAGTTTCTCCCAAATAAAATGATTGAAAAGAAAAAAAGGAGTAGCACTGGAAAGTTAACTACGCTACCTTTGTAGGGTTACAAACCTTCCCGCGCTAACACTGTAGCGTCACTGAACTTGTAACACTGCAGGGTCAGCGTAGGAAATCTTGTAGCGCTACGCCTATAGCGTGGTACAAGTTCCAGCGCTCCATTTCTGTTGAAAAGAAGGAAAAAAAATGAAAAAAGGGAAAAAAAGCAGCGCTGGGAAGTTAACTACCCTACCTTCGTAGCGTTACAAACCTTCTATGCTGGCACTGTAGCGTCACATAACTTGTAACGATGCAGGGTCAGCGTAAGAAACCTTGTAGCGCTACGCCTGTAGCGTGGTACATGTTCCAGCGCTCTATTTAAGTTGAAAAAAATGTCTAATTAAATCGTTTCACCTTTCCTTAAGCCAATTTTTAGGTCTAACTCGACCTACGGACGGTTTGGCAAAGGCGACCAAGAAAAATTTGGGACCCAAAACTCCAGGGCCCCTACAGTTGCGACTTCACTGGGGACTGAAAGAGGGTGAGACTTGAAAATTTTCTCTTAATCATACACTTATTATATTTAGAACAAATTGCTTTTTTTAGACATATTGCATACATGTGACAAACACTTGGTTTCCATGTGTTTGAAACATGCCTTAGGATCACCAAAATAACACTACATTTCGAGAAGGAATCGTTGACTTGGAGGGGCCCATGGTCTCTAAGCAACCGAGCAAAACACAACCTTATCCCAACTACATCGATTCCAAGTTGCCCATGGTACTTGGAGGGGACACACTCCATATCTAACAGTTATCACACCACAAAGTGTTGGAGCACACTCCTTAGATGTATGACACTTTTGATTGACCTTTAGAGCTTAACCCTAGAGGACATAGAACCTTGGTTTAGGGAACTTCATTGCTTGTATTTCGATTTTTTTTATTCTTTTCTTTTTTCATGATTTTGTATTTTTTTTTTGTTTCCTTTTTTTGTGATTTTGTTTCATTTTCATTTTTTTACTTTCCTTTATGTTGTTATTTTATTCTTCATGTTGTTTAGGAGACTTTTGGATTTTGCATTTATTTATCAAAAGAAGTTATTAACTTGGTTCAAATTAAATGATTCACTAAAATCATTTTCTTACAAAGACTTCATTAGCATTATTTTGTTCTTATATAGAATATTATTAATGTTGTCTATTTAGAAATTATTTTTGAAACTCATTAAATAAAAGGATTGTTAATAACATCATGTTAGGAATAAAATCGTTTTTTTTTTCTAAGACTAACTTGATACTTCAATTATTCACCAAGAAATTTAAATCGTATCAATCATTTCAAACATTTATTTGTTAAGATTATTGACATTATTTGAATATTTCGTGGATTTACTAATTCAATTCCTTTTTGTAGAATTTAATTAGTTTATTTTCGAATTCAAGGTGGAGCTAACAATCTCATTTTCCTTAATGAATGAAATTCTTTTTTTTTTCTTTTTTTAAAAAAAAAACAAAAAAAAAAAACAAAATTTTCGCCCATGATCTTTTAATCCTCATAAGCATTAACAATAATTAACTTGATACTGGTTTTGTTTGAGTTAAACTATAAAAGGTCCAAAAAATCTTTATTAATTATATTCTTTAAATTAGAATATCATTAATTAAATTTCTTTGTTTTTTCGAAAAATGGAAATAAATATTTTTTTGAAAGGCTTGAAATTTTTTTATCGTAAAGGGGTGGTTCAGCTTCTTGGTGTCGCGATCCAGATCAGCGTTTACAAAGGTTAGGTAGTGAGGAACAACCATCATTCATCTAAAATTCCTTAGAGAATATTTGTGAAGATTTCGGGTTTATTACTCTAAATTCTCCAATTTGTTCTTCAAGTTCTGTTCTATCCTCTCCAAGTCCAAGTATGGGTGAAGAAGAAAATATGAATGCTACATTGAATGCTCTCATGATGCGTCTTAATAAGATGGAGGCTGAAAGAGAAGTAGAAAAAATACGCCTTGCTGAAATTGAAGCTGTACGTGCTGCTGAAAAGAAACATTTGGCTGAAATGGAAGCCAAAAGGCAAGAGGAAGAAAGGAGGAAAAAGAAAGAGATTGAAAATCTCATTCATCGTTCTTCAATGGGTGGCAAATCATATCAATTTGAGGCTGCCAACATCCCTAACACTTAGGCTGTTGTCCCTGAGAAGTTCGATCCTTCTACTTTTCCAAGTTCAATTTGACTGGTAATCCAGTCAATCACCTTAAGAGCTTTATTGGGTCCATGAACATCAAAAAGGTTGATCCTGTATTCTATCCAGTGATCTTCCCTCTTTCTTTAGAACCCATTCCACAGAATTGGTTCTACTCTCTTAGCACAGATCGGGTTTCAACTTGGGATACTGTTACTAAGGAATTCATTGATTAATAGAAAGATAACATGGAATTCCAAGTCACACTCCGAGAACTCAAAGTGTTAAAACAAGGAGCTGATGAAGGGTTCACTACTTTCATCACTCATAGGGTAAAGATGACCCACTTGGTCCAAAAACCATCTGATGCAGAATTAGTAGAAAGGTTTGTAGACAACCTATCCGAGCCTTATCAAGTACATCTCAAATATCAAGGTATCGACTCCTTCAAACGAGTGTATGATGTCGGGATCAAAATTAAGAACGACTTATTGAAAAAGCAGTCGAAGCCCCAGGCTTATAAGGGGAACTACACCTATAAAAAGGGTGAATCTTCCAAAAATAATGAAGTCAATGCTTTAGAAGCTTCTCGTTCAAGTCCATCAAAAATAAAGAGATGGCCTCGAGATAGAAGATTCACTCCTATCAGCATGACTTATTCTCAAGCTCTTGACAGACTTGAAAGCCAAAATGCCTTACATCCAATTGGGCCAACTCCTGACCCACAAGAGGACAAGAGAAGCCCAAAATGGAATGCTAATTCATGGTGCAAATACCATGGAGGGAAAGGGCATGATACTGAACAATGCTGGGTCCTCAAACATGTCATTCAAGACATGGTTGAAGATGGCCGTTTACCTTTACCTCCGAAGCCGAATAATATCACCAATCCTTTTGGTGGATCATCTATTCAGGCTATAGATTGTGCTAGCGATAATTTTGATCCTTCTAAATTTATCACATCCAATAATGATAATGCAATGGAGGAAGTATTAGGCTTACACGATCATGTAAGTGGCACATGGGACGATAATGTTGAGGATACTTATATCACCAACCTCAATCCCAACACAACTGTCGGGCTTAATCCAGAAATTATAAAGATGATTGGTATCAAGATCCTATAGAAGTTGTGTCTAATGTTCAACATCTTACTCGTTCCAGACGAGCTTATCAACCTTGATAAAGACAAAGGCCCATCTCAGGCCCAAGTCAACAAAGACTCAATTCCAGTCCAAACAATACTGTCTCATCACAAGCCCAAAATTCTAGTGATAGCAACGATAATCCTCTCATTAAGCAAATGCAAAACACTAAAGCCGACGTAACCATTTGGCAATTATTAGCTTCTTCTCGTGATCATAGGGTAGCTATATTGAATGGACTTAATGCATTAGATGTTTCTCCTGACACTACCCCTGAAAATCTAGTAAGTCTCTTGTCAACTGGACTAAAGAAAATGATTAAATTTTCTAAAGAGGATCTCCCCCCGGAAGGTACTACTCATAACAAGGCCCTTTACCTAACTGCTGGGATATTGAATAAAAGTGTCCCCTTGACATTAGTCGATAATGGTTATGCGGTCAATGTCTGCCCATTAAGAACTGCCAAGCATCTTGGCATAGAAAAAGAAGCATTTTCCCCATCGCTGCAAGGAGTAGGATCGAGGTTATGATAACACAAGACGAGAGGTCTTAGGAGTCATAATTCTTGATATGTTAACTGGTGGAATAATGAAGAAAGTTGAATTTCATGTCATTGATGTAAAATCATCCTTCAATTTGCTTCTAGGATGCCCATGGCTCCACATGCTTGGTGCGGTGCCTTCATCGCTCCAACAAAAGGTCAAGCTCATACATGAAGGCTTGCCTATAACCATTAATGCTTCTCCAATCAGAGTAGCCATGGAGGATCATCCCCTGCTAAAAATACACATGATTAAGATGTGGAAGATTTGTGGGGATTTGTGCCCGAAGAAATTGCTCTCATTGAATCAGAAGACTTACAACTTGATCCCCATGCTAGTGTGATAGTGAACGCTATCATGTTAAAAAATGGTTATTTTCCTGGCATGCCTTTTGGAGCAAAAGGAGGAAGGGAGATCACTCATCTCCCTAAACTCAAAGCCACACCTAACCTCTTTGGTTTGGGGTATGAACCGACAGAAGAGGAACTAAAAAGATACATGGTTGAGAAGTGACTCGAAAGGTCAACGCCAAAAGGGGAATTACTACCTCTATCCCTTCCTATCAGCTCACTCTAAACGGACAATTTATAAAGGAAGAGGATAATTACCCCTATTATGGCTTCCCTGAACCCTTGGCTCCAAACGGGAAACAAATTCCTGGATTTGAAATATTTCATGATTGCTACTTTCGAGAAGAGAGAGCACAATACTGTCTTCCCATTAAATACTCCAAACCAGAGTGTTTAGACAAATGGGCCCTTGGTCTGTTATTTGGACTGGAACGAAACCCATTGAGAGACGAAGCTGCAGTAATTCAGAAGGCTATGCAAGATGAAAAGTTGAACCCCGTTGTGTTGTTGCGCAGATGGAGAAAGACCTTGAAGTTAATCAACACAAAAGGAGCCAAAATTACTATCTCAACCGGGGAGGGACAAATGTTGGAAGATTTTGAGTCTGAGTCTGAGTCTGATTTTGAGTCTGAATCCAAAGATAATATTAGTGTCGTAGGCAATCTAGCTATATTTGTTCCTTTGATTCCTCCCGTTCCTAATTTAGATATAAGCTCTAAAGGAATTGAGTCCCTCTTCGATGTACTCCTTGATGATTTCAATAATTATTTAACTATTGCTTATTCGCGCTCTTCTCCCCACTTATAATTGTCTTGCAATAATTAATTCAGGTGAAAATCAACTAATGATGAACTAGTTGAAATAATAAAATTCATGGAAGAATTTAAAAATCGCACGCCTGTAATAGAAGAAACTGAATCCATTAATATCGGTAATGAACAAGATATAAAAGAACTAAAAGTTGGCTTAACTCTTAATTTACAAGAGCGCACAAACTTAATAAACACGCTCAAAGAATTTAGCGATGTTTTTGCTTGGTCATACAAAGATATGCCTGGAATAGATCGTGAAATTGCGGAACACAAAATTCCGCTCCATCCAACAATTAAACCCGTCAAACAAAATTTAAGACGTATGAAGCCTGACGTTGCCTTCAAAATAAAATAGGAAATTATCAAACAATTAGATGCGGGTTTTATACGTGTTTCAAAATACCCAGAATGGGTAGCTAATGTTGTTCCAGTTCCGAAAAAGGACGGACGTGTGAGAATGTGTGTAGATTTTCGGGACTTAAACAAAGCTAGTCCTAAAGATGATTTTTCACTAGCACACATTGATCTCCTTATAGACAACACGGCTAATCATGAACTCCTTTCGTTCTTGGATGGCTATGCAGGTTACAACCAAGTACAAATGGCTGCAGAAGACATGGAAAAAACCACATTCATTACCGAATGGGGAACTTTTTGTTACAAAGTAATACCTTTTGGTCTTAAAACCGCTGGAGCAACCTATCAAAGGACTGCTACTACATTGCTTCATGATATGATGCATAAGGAAGTAGAGGTCTATGTAGATGACATGATCGTAAAATAAAAAGACCGACAAGGGCACATTCGTGCCCTAACAAAATTCTTTACTAGATTAAGAAAATATAATATGAGGTTGAATCCGCAAAAATGCGCCTTCGGAGTAACATCTGGAAAATTGCTTGGATACGTAGTTAGCACGCGGGGTATAGAAATTGATCCATCTAAAATCAAAGCTATACTAGATATGCCTTCCCCTAAAAATGAAAAACAAATTTGAGGATTATTAGGTCGGCTCCAATATATTAGTAGATTCATATCAAAATTAACTATGGTTTGTGAGCCCATCTTCAAGAAATTAAAGAAGGAATAAAAGGTGGAATGGGATGACAAATGTCAAGAGGCTTTAGAAAAAAAAATGAATATCTTCTCATGGCTCCAATACTTGTACCACCAATACCTGGAGTCCCTCTAAGGCTATATTTAACTGTCACTGAAACTGCTGCCAACGCCATGCTCGCATAAGAAATAAATGGAGAAGAAAAGGCCATATATTACTTAAGTAAAAAGTTCATCCAATATGAAACTCGGTATTCACAGTTGGAGAAAACTTGCTTGGCCTTGGTATGGGCATATAAAAAGCTTAGGCATTACTTGCTTTCCCATTCTGTCCATGTTGTGTCCCACTTGGACCCATTAAAATACCTTTTTGGCAAGCCAGCACTAAATGGTCGCCTCTCGAAGTGGCTTGTTATGTTGGCCGAATTTGACCTTCAATTTGTCCCTTCAAAAACAATTAAAAGACGAGTAGTGTCAGATTTCTTGGCCGAGTTTCCTCCTAACGAGGAAAAGATGGAAGCATATAACTTCCCAGATGAAGACCTCTTAATGACTGAAGACGATAGTTGGGCCCTCTACTTTGACGGTGCTTCTAACCAAAAGGGGTGCGGAGTAGGGGTTCTTCTAGTTTGTTCAGATGGTGCACATGTTCCAATATCAGTCAAATTAGACTTTTAAGTCACTAATAATGCAGCTGAATACGAGGCATGCATTGTTGGATTAGAGGCAGCAGTAAGTCTAGGGATTAAAAGACTAAAAGTATTTGGAGACTCATCACTCATCATAAATCATGTGTCTGGAAACTGGAAAGTAAGAAGTGCTAGCCTAGCACTCTATCAAACACACTTAGACACTATAACTGAAAACTTCGATGATATCCAGTACCAATACCTCCCTAGGGATGATAACCAATTCTCCGACGCCCTTACTAAATTATCATCAATGATAAATATCCCACATAACCTAGCATCGATAACTTTAAGCGTTGAAAGGAGCCAAGAACCTGCCTATTGTAACGCTATTGAAGAAGCCCCTGATGATGAGAACGAAGTTCCGTGGTATCAAGATGTCCTCAATTACAAAGTAAAAGGAGAATTCCCAAGGAATTCAAGCCTTCGAACTCAAAGGGAAATAAGATTATTATCTTCCCAATATATCGAAATTCAGGGTAGATTGTATAAAAAGACCTCAAAAGGGCTTAATTTGCTATGTGTTGACAAAACATGAGCCAAGCGACTTATGGAAGACACCCATAATTGCGTCTGCGGTTTCCACATGAATGGTAAGATGTTAGCAAAAAAGATAACACGCTTAGGATATTATTGGACAACAATGGAAGATGATTGCTACAACTATGTAAAAACATGTCCTAAATGCCAAATATTTGCTAACTTACAACATTTACCTCCTGTAGAGCTATAGAATTATACTTCACCGTGGCCATTCTCCACTTGGGGTATTGATATAGTCGGGAAAATAACGCCCAGTGGTGTTGGAGGATATACGTTCGTATTGGTCGCCGTTGACTACTTCACAAAGTGGGTTGAGGCAGCCTCATATATCAAAATAACCACTAAACATGTGGCCAAATTCATTGAACAAAAGATCTTTTTTCGTTACGGAGTCGCACATGAACTCATTAGTGATAATGGATCTCATTTTAGGGGAGAAGTAATTGATCTCTTACAACGATACAAAGTACAACATAGGCACTCTTCCCCTTATAGACCCCAAACGAATAGAGCAGTAGAGGCTGCAAAAAAAAATGTTGTTGTCATCATAAAAAAGATGGCTGAACATTATAAAGATTGGCCTCATAAACTTCACTTTGATCTATGGGGATATCGAACTTCCATACGAACGTCCACAGGAGTCACCCCTTACTTCTTAGTGTATGGTATGGAAGCAGTTCAACCTGTTGAGCTGGAAATACCCTCTCTTCGCATAGTCCTGGAAAGTGAAATACCTAAAGCTGAATGGGTTCGGGCTAGGTTTGAGGAACTTATTCTCTTAGATGAACAAAGATTAAAAGCTTTACATCACGTACAAATATATCAAAGACGGATTGCGAAATAGTTTAATAAAAGAGTTGAGCCAAGAGACATTAATGAAGGAGATTTAGTTCAAAAGGAAGTACGAGCCCCACCCACCGGTCCAAGAGGGAAATTCCGACCCAATTGGACGGGGTTGTATATTGTAAAGAAAATCCTCTAAGGCGGTGCGGTAAAACTAATTGACATAGATGGGGCTGAATTTACTCAATTAACTAATTTGGGCCAATTGAAGAAATTTTACGCTTAAAATTGCAAGACAATCATGGACTCACATTAAGTCCTACAACATATGGGACCAATTTGGCTCATATTATTATGTAAAATGGGCAAATCGAGAAAAGGAAAAGGATCGTACCCATTATATACAAAACCAAAAGCTATATAATAAAAGTAATTAAATAAATAAGAAAGGGGCAGCACTGAAATTCAACCGCGCTAACCTTGCAGCGTAACAATGCTAACTGCGCTGCCATGTCAGCGCGACAAGAGTAACCATGCTGCACTGTGCAACGTTATTTATTCTGTAGCGCTACAACCCCAGCGTTAGAATTTCAACTGCGCTGAATGCATGTTACACTTCAATAGTTTCAGTGAATCGTTTGATTAAACTATTGAATTATGAAAGACTTCACTTAAAGGTTTCATATGATTTTAAGGACCCACAAAGGTTTGATAAAAGGCTCATTTAAGTCTTTTCTATAAAATATTTATATAATAATTAGAACTACGCACGGCCTGATTCCTTTTGGATATGTAGGCAACTTATTTTAAGTTCGCCCATTTAAATACATAATTAGTTTTTATTGTATAAATTATCAATAACTTCTAATGTAAATAACTAAAGTTTGTTTGCATATAGAAATAAAATAATATTGTCCTTCATTAATGTTTTAAGATTTTCATAATTGACATCATCAAAACAAAAGGGACTATTTTAAAATCTATGCTAGTAGTGCACATGCACTTTATTGAAAACAATAAAATAAATAAAGTCAAACACTACTCTTCCTTTTTCTTACGAGCATGCTTTAGGTCTTCATCTACTTCCGGATCTTCCTCCATCCCATTAGGATTATCTTTGAGCTTTTCTTCATTATTCACTGCTCTAGAGGAACCTTCATCAAGGTGCTTCTCCATAGGCTTGGGCTTGCTCTCTATACGAGTCCATACCATCTTTCTTTTCCCCTTACCTTCTATAGTTTTTTGGGTCTTTTCATTTAACTTTGGTTGTCCAATTTCGACCCCAGGTAAGGAAGCTGCGTTTTTCTTATTTCTTGGACCTAGCCTATCAAAAACAGATCCAGCTTCATTCTTTCTCTCTCCCATTGCAATCCTATTTTTTGGAGCATTATAGACCTGTGGGCCTTTGGACCTTTCAGTACCTTCAAGGCCCCGGGCCTTATCCCTCTCCTCTTTACTCTTAGCAAGCATCCAATCCTTGTAACTTTGTGATAGTTGAGTAGAACAACCATTCCTCGGAAAAGCCCATCTTGGATGATTTGCCCAATACTTTGTCCATGCGATAATGGCAGGGCCCCGAAGTTCCAAGCAAGTTGGGGGATCAGTGTCAAGGCTAGGGATAGTTTGTTTCATACCATTGTGCCTCAAAAGACGGGTCGTAAAGAAATAAGTAATTTTCCTCAAACCAAGAAGGCGCATATAAGGTGTTGACTCATGACTTCCAACCATCTCCTTGATAAACCACCATGGAACGACCCATCTAATTGAAAGACCTCCATGAGACATAAGCGACATCCACTCCGCTACAGTTTTCCATGGGAACAAAGTCCTCATCATAGTAAATGATTTGAGGTTGTATTTCATAGCATTAAGGGGTTGTTCAATGGTCTTAAGGCGCTCATTAAGCCAAATCTACATTAATTAAAAAAAGAAATTGATGACAATCCAAGATTGTTACATAGCATTGAATAATTATGGTTTGAAATTACGAAAAAATAGACATTATGGAAGATAAACAGGAGCGCTGGAAACTCTACTATGGTAACAGTTGAGCGTTGCATAACAAACAGCGCTACAATGTCAGCGCGACAGATCCTACTGCGCTACACGCGTAGCGTCACAGTATTAGTCACGCTATGAATAATAGCGCGAATTTACTACTGACGCTACGATTCCAACTACGAAAAATCTTCTTTCCTTTCGTAAATTCATAACAATTCATCTATTCTAATTAATATTTTAGCCCAAGGTTAGAATATTACCTGAA
This sequence comes from Suaeda aralocaspica, assembly GCA_016808085.1. Lineage (NCBI taxonomy): Eukaryota > Viridiplantae > Streptophyta > Magnoliopsida > Caryophyllales > Amaranthaceae > Suaeda > Suaeda aralocaspica. Next base: position 1,849,446 of record PYUH01000034.1, on the reverse strand, counting down.
GCAATAAAGGGCTCCCGAAAAGTGCAATGATGGGTCCGCTTTACATGGGTCCAATGCTATGATGGTCTCACTAATCACCATAGGCATAGGAGTACGATCACCTTCGAATTTCTCAACAATTGCAATTAGTGAAGCATTTCACATATTTCCTCCATCAGTAACAAATAAATATCCTGATAGCAAACATAAGCATAAAGCATGTCTTTTGTACCTTTGTATTGTTAAGTTGTCTGAAGGAGAGGAAAATCTTGCAATAATTTTCAAAAGATCAGAGTGTTGGCCATTGAGAATTTCCTTGGTCTCGAACTTAGTTAGTCAAAGTAGCCTCTCAAAGTGCTTACCAAACCCTTGTTGAAGGTTAGGAACAACAGGAAGAGCTTCCACTGGAAAACCAACAATTGCGCTAAATTCTTCCGGAAAGGAGGTCAATTCATTGTTAGCAAAGGTAAAAACATGGAATTGAGGATCCCAAAAATTGATTGCGGCATGAAGGAAATCCCAATTGATACGAGCTTGCCTCAAAGAAAATAAAACGTCCAGATGATAAGCATTTAATTCAAGGCGTTCCCCCTACAGAAAAAGAAGAAATCCAACGGTTTAATTCACGAATAAAGTTTTGAAACATTCTTTATCTCCTTCTTTTCTCTCTAACAAAGAAAACTTTTGTAAGGGATTTGTTTGACGAATGTTTAGTTGTTCGTTCATATATTTAACCAAGATGGTCACTAGGCAACTTCCTTAAATTCGAATTAGAAAATAATGAGAAATAAAGCAGCGTTTTAGTTTTAGTCGCGCTGACATGGCAGCGTGACAAGCTTTACAGCGCTACGACAGCAGCGTGGCAACACTAGTAATGCTACGCGCGTAGCGCGACAATTTTGATAGCACTACAGATGCAGCGTCCCAAATCCTCCTGCGCTGCATAAAACTTCCATAATCAGCCCATTTGCGAAATTCTTTCCATTCTTTAATCCCATTCTTGAGCTTGGGACCATCCGCCACCTTGACCATGGTTATAATAGCAAGCATAAGGATCATATCCTTGTTGCTGGTTGACTTGTTGACTACTTCCTCCCTCGTCTCTATTAGGCTCCTCTTGAGCTCTATTTTCACGTTCAAGGATCGGATGTCGCATTTGTTGACCACTAGTCGGACCTTCCGTAAAAGGGGGACGCCTGTAATGGCCACCCGGAGGACGAGGAGGACGAAATGTCCAGTGTGTTGTATAACGCGGCACAACGTCCTACAAAAGAAAATAATGCACAAAAATTACCCATAGGTGATGAAGACATGAAACTAGAAATAAGGGCAACACATAGGGAAACCTACCCTAGCCATGGTGACACTCTGGCACGCAAAAGCATGTTTTGTCTTCCTATAAGCAGTGCGAAACGCATTCAATACTTTGATGACCTTGTTTGTAGTTGTCCTAGACACTTGCAATTAAACAAGTCCTTTAAAATTAACAATGAAAAATGACAGTAATAATAATAATAAGAGTCGAGTAAAGATAAAGACAAATNGTAAAGATAAGGACAAACCTAAGGCTTACCATGTCAACATTCTCAAGGATATAAGGAACATCTTCTTCCTCTTCCTCAGCAAATGGCACAGTGTCATCAATCAAATTCCCGAAACCATCAATGTATTTGATATTTCGCTCAGGAACTTGCCAACCCTCAATATCATCATTCTTTGCACATATAAACATATAAACAAATAAACATATATTTAAAATGCAAATGCGTGAAAAAGGGAAAGGAAAGGTAAGATACCCTAACAAATGTTGGAAAAGGATGTAGTCGAGCCTGAACCCAATTTTTTTAAGTAACACCAGCAAAAACTAACTCCCGAGCTGTGAGTCCTCTCAAAAAATCATCCATAGAGGTAGCGGGAACCTTACTCGAGTCTAAGATGAAGACAGGTGGGTCCATGGGAGCTAAAGGAACAGGAGAGTAAGTTTGACGAACAACACGTTCTCCCAGAAACCAAACAAGTTGCCTACATCCTTTCAAAAGGATCCTGGCTTCCTCAAGAGGTGGTGAAACCTGCACTCCAGGGCTAATATCTGGTATCCCGTCCCATGGACGAAAGATAATCTGCAATAGAAGGAAAATTAATAATCATTTATTGCAGTTATAAATATATGTAAATGTTTATATACAATGAGTCCTTACTTGCTCTTCAGGAAGTTTATAAATCGATTGGCGTATTACATCTGTCTTATGATGAATGTTAAGTCATCTTCCCCATTTGTGGCTTGCCGGGAATCTCTTAGGTCGGTCATTTGTTGGGGCAAGAGTTGGGAAATGTTCAAAATACCACACCTGAAAAGAAAAGGTTAGAAAAAAGCAAAATAAGATGCAAATAAGTGGATAAGCACATTGTAAAAGAATTTGTTACCTCAATAACTCGACGAATGCCTCCTAGGGAAGCTGGGATACATTCTCTCTTTAGCAGGTCATCCATGACTCGAGATGCCTTACGCATTTCAAATATTAAATGCACTTAACCCGCCCTCCCCCCAGCAATAATATTTGATTCCTTTCACATCTGACAATAACGGGACAAGAGAAAAGGCCACTCGTTGCCCTTTTTCTGCTAAAAAGGTACTACCAATCAAATATAAAAGGAAGATCCTAGCTCTTTGAAGGGAAGTGGTTTCTATCATAATGTCTTCATTGGCTAAAGCATCCGACACTTCACTCCAAGGGAAAACTCTCTCATACTATTTTAATCGAGTGTAGATTGGCCCTAGTAAATCACCTATCATTGACTCTTTTCCTGTTATTCCTTCATTAGGGATGATATCCATACACGCCAAGGGTAATCCAGTAATCATCCCATAATCGAAAGGAGTTATAGCCATCTCTCCCCATGGGAAATGAAAGGTGTTAGTTGTATCTCAAAACCATTCCATCATTCCCCTAACTAAACAAGCAGACATCTTACATCTTTCTTTCTCCATATAAGATTCTAAGAAATCTTGAAAACCACTCACCTTAACCAACTCTTTGGTATTTGCATCAACAGTATCTTAAATTTTACCAAGCATCTTCCCGGAATCATAACATCGTAATTCATCAACTTATAACATTTCACTTACATGTATCATCTAAAATTTGTAAAATATTGAGAAAACCAAAAAGAAATAATACTTACAATTCCTCTTGATACTCGAGAAGATATATGATGGTCAGGATCAAGTTTCAAGACACGATTATCCCACTCAAGCGGGGGCTCCCACGCAGGGTGTGGCACTCGATTCTTACTCTTTGAACGGTTTTTAGCACGACGCTTACGAGTATTCGTTCTTCCCTCTGTCTCCCCTCCATCTTGCTCATTTCTAGGGGACGACATTGCTGTAATTCACAAATTACGATAGCTTATTTTAAAATAAATAAACAGAAAAAAAAAACTTAGCAAGAGCATCTTTTACATTTGATTAAGATCCCATTGCTCTTCTTTATTAAATTAAGAGCACGTTATTCTTATAAATAAAATAAATTAACCAAGAGCATTTTCACTTTTGATTATTAATTAAGAGCCCACTACTCTTCTTTATTAAATTAAAAGCACGTTACTCTTATAAATAAAATAAATTAATCAAGAGCATTTTTGTCGCTTTTGATAATTAATTAAGAGCCCATTGCTCTTCTTTATTAAATTAAGATAGAGCATGTTACTCTTATAAATAAAATAATTTAATCAAAAGCATTTTTTTCACTTTTGATTATTAAATAAGGAGCTCATTGCCCTTATAATTAAAACTATTCAAGAAGTATTTTTCTAGTTTTGATTAAGACTAATCAACTACACTCTCTAATTAAGAGCCTACTACTCTTTAAAATGTCAAAATACATGGGTCATGACATGAGTAATGAAAGTCTGAGAACAATTCTCAAATGATTCATGGAGCATTGTACTTCATTTTAACATCATTAGGACAATCATTTGCCAAAAACACACATGTCTGATAAAATAAGAGAAAATATAAATTGTAACTAGCTTAAACATTCTTATGACTACAAATTGAATAAATTATAGGAAATGTAAGAACAAATTTATCCCATAGTTCTCAAATTAAGCTTGGGATGGAAAAAAAAAAACATACAGCGAGCTGCAGCGCCACTTGGTTAACAACGCTACCAGTGCAGCGCGACCAGTCCAACCGCGCTACGCCCTAAGCGGTAGTAAACCAACCTCGCTACCGGCACGGCATATTTTGAACATCAATATTTGCAAATCAATCAACATTAACAGCACATAAAATAGTAGCACTCTGACCTAAGGGCGTGACTAAAGGAGTTGCGCTGACAGGCTCAGCGCCGCGGGTCTTGCCGCGCTACCTCTTCAGCGTGGCTGTTACAACTGCGCTACACAGCTGGGGCTAGTTGTTGTGTTTTGTTGTATTGTTTTACTTTGGGTTTGATTTTGATGATGATCCTTTTCTCAGGATTTATTCCAAATGTTCCAAAAGTGGATTACATTAGGATAAGGTGTTATCTCATGACCACCTTGTGAGCTTTTGTCAATATTTTCGATAAATAAGCGAATTTACTCGAAATAGTAATAAATAAATGAATTAATTACATTTTTCAAAAATTTCAGTAAATAAGGGAATTTACTCAGAACAGTAATAAATAAACAAATTTATTACATTTTTCAAAATTTTTAGTAAATAAGCGAATTTACTCAAAATAGTAGTAAATAAACGAATTTATTACGTTTTTCTAATAGTTAAATAAGCGAATTTACACGAAATAGTAATAAATGAACGAGTTTATCACAATTTTTCAATAATAGTAGTAAATAAACTAATTTGTTACATTTTCCAATAGTTTTAGTAAATAAGCGAATTTACTCGAAATAGTGATAAATAAACGAATTTATTACATTTTTTCAATCATTTTGGTAAATAAGCAGATTTACTCGAAATAGTAATAAATAAACGAATTTATTACATTTTTTCAATAATTCTAGTAAATAAGCGAATTTACTCGAAATAGTAATAAATAAACGAATTTATTATATTTTTTTCAATAATTTTAGTAAAAAAGCAAATTTATTCAAAATAATAATAAATAAACGAATTTATTACATTTTTTCAATAATTTCAGTAAATAAGCGAATTTACTCAAAATAGTAATAAATAGACGAGTTTATTACATTTTTATTTTGTAAATAAGCAAATTTACTAAAAAAAAAATTATGAATAAGCGAATTTATTAAATTTTTTCAATAATTTCTGTAAATAAGCAAATTTACTCAAAAAAGTAATAAATAAGCAAATTTCTTACCTTTTTTCTAAAAATTCCAATAAAAAGCAAATTTATTCAAAATACTAATTTATGTGCTAAGTGTTAAATGTTTTGATAAATAAGCAAATTTATTAAAGTCGATTTCAGTTTCGAGAGCCATTGCTTTCTAAAATTTGCTACGCCCATTGGTTAATGAGGAGCTCATGGCTCCGGATATGAAAGTCTCAAAAAACGATTCGAGCATACTTTGATAGACGTCTTACTCAAACTCAATCAAAGTGGGGGCTAACTGTAGATACCTAAGTTAGTCTCCCTGTCCCACGGCAGGACCCTATGTTGATTAAAAAACTAATTTCTTTAGAACATTGGATAATCGAGTATACTTGGGCATAAAAATAAATCTCGGATATTATAAAATTTCCATTCTTATTTAACGGACTTTTTTATCCCAACGCCTCTTTTATTTTAAATAAATGAATAAAATAAAATAATAATAATAATAATAATAATAAATAAATAAATAAATAAAATAATAAAAAATAAGTAAAAAATAAAAACCAAAAAATCTTTAAAAAAAAACGCAGCGCTTTTAATTTAGTCACGATGAGCTCTGTCAGCGTGACTAAGTTAATAACGCTACCCTGGTAGCGTTGTAGGGTTTTCTGCGCTATTGGGCCAGCACGATTCAGCGTACCGGGCTAGCAGGCCAGCGCGATTAGGGTTCCCACGCTGTTATAAAAACCTTCATTTCCTTCATTTGTCAACAACCTTTTTTTTACTCACTCTGTCCCTCATACTTAATTAATCCGATTATTTATTATTTATTTACTATTTATTGCTTTTAACAACCTTATTTTTTTTATAATAATTATTTATTATTTATTTACTATTTATTTTACTAAAAAGTGGCTACAAATTTTAATAATATCGAAACAATAATTCGAAACCCCGCCCAAATTAATACTCGACGAAGACAATCTTCAAAGTAAAAGTGGTACGTTTCCTGAGAGACCTAAAAATCATGTTGATGGACTTTTAAGTTGTCGTTTCACTATTTATTTACAGCCTTATCACCTGATTATTGTTAAAGGACTTAAATTGATTGTTTGCAATGCTTAATCAAGATAAATGTTTCGGACAAATCTAATCATGTTAGCCACCCTAAATCAATTTTAATAACGGTTTGAGTTAAATTAATTAGTTTTTTGTGTTATCACTAACAATTTAATGCTTTTTTTGTTAATTTTGTAAATTGATAATTTTGTGTGATTCCAAATGTAGTTTATGTATGGTTAAGAGGAACTTAGTAAGGGCCGCCTATGGGCTAACCCGACGCACTCCATCGTGTTAGTAACTTCGCCCTCGAGTCCAATCTTTGGTTCGCTCGACCACAACTTGGAGTCATCCCCATGGGATCGGAGAGGATTTCCGTGCAATTTAGACAAACGTCCCTTATTTGAGTCCCATTCGTATCTAATCTAAATACACGGTTTATGAGTTTAGTTCCTAAAACTCATTGGCGACTTCTTATTAGCATGTTTGGTATCTTTATTGAAGTTTCTCCCAAATAAAATGATTTAAAATTGGGTTTAAAAGAAAAAAAAGGAGCAGCACTGGAAAGTTAACTACGCTACCTTCGTAGCGTTACAAACCTTCCCGCGCTAACACTGTAGCGTCACTGAACTTGTAACGCTTCAGGGTCAGCGTGGGAAATCTTGTAGCGCTATACGCCTGTAGCGTGGTACACGTTCCAGCGCTCCATTTCTATTGAAAAGAAGGAAAAAAGGGAAAAAAGAGCAGCACTGGGAAGTTAACTACGCTACCTTCGTAGCATTACAAACCTTCCTGTGCTGACACTGTAGCGTCACAAAACTTGTAGCGCTGCAAGGTAAGCATGAGAAACCTTGTAGCGCTACGCCTGTAGCGTGGTACATGTTGCAGCACTCTATTTCAATTGAAAAATAGGTCTAATCAATTCGTTTCACCTTTCCTTTAGCCAATTTTTTAGGTCTAACTCAACCTACGGACGGTTTGGGAAAGGCGACCAAGAAAAATTTGGGAACCAAAAATTCGGGGCCCCTACAGTTATGCTTTTGATAGTTTGTACATACTTAGTTTTTACTGACACGCATACTTTTATGTTTTTGTCGTGTTTTGCTTTGCTTCTCGAAGTAGAATAAGTGCAGGTTATCAAGCATGCATGCATGGGATTATGAGTGTCCATGAGAGATCATGTTTGAGTTAAAAAAAAAAAAATTTGAACATGGTTTTTGTAAGAACCTCATGGTTCCATGTTATAAACGATTTTCACAAATATTGTTTCACTTAGAAATTAATATAAGTTCCGTTGTCCTTTACTTTGATGGTTATTTTGAAATTACTGTTGTACCGTTTAGCCTTAGCGTTACAACTAATTTTCATAAATAGTTATGGCGCGGCTAGGGGTCTTCGCCTAGTTAAAAATCAAAAAAATGGAACCTGACCTAACACAGGTTATAAAAAAGTTCTAAGAACCAAAGGCTGGACAACTTGTGTTAGGACCCGGATCGTACTTGTGGACCCGGAGATTTCGCGTCCGTGCCCACATGCCCTTTTTACGGACATCGAATGTCTTTAGTTTGTTTGCATAGTGAGAGTATGCTTGGCTTAGGGAGTGAGTCTAGACACTCGAAACCGAAGTAGAGAATTTGCTACTGTGCTCTTTTTGGGAGCTCACGGAACCCTATTAGGCCTACCCCAAAGGCAAATCGACAACCAAAGATAAGAAGGTCTCATATCTTTGGTTTCGAGGGCAAGAGTAGTTCACACTGTCCCCCCGCGTATAGCGGCCTCTTCTTTGTCTCATGTGTAATTTCACAATCGTAATATCAAATTATAGCATAGATATTTCCGTTTTAGCCCTAAAAGCACATAAAAATATTGCTAGGCGAGATTTAATTAATACAAACATAGTGATGAGATCGTCGCAAACCTTTCAAAAATAGAAACCTAACAACACCTCCTAATAATGTTGTAGGGTAACTCATGGTCCATCACAAAGAGAATGTTCAATCAATTAATGGTCGCTACGAATAACAATTACTAGAGTTGGTAAAAATAAGGAGTTGAATTAATCTAAAACTATAAACTAAAGAACTAAAAAAACCTATGAATCAAAAGTCTGTAGAATTAAGTATCACCACTAGCATAATTAATGTAAAAACCAATTCCTACCCCAAATTAATAGATCAATTATTCAAGAGGAAATATATGTCCTAAAAATACCATAAACCTCTACCAAGTATCTATGACTTCTCTAATTTGCAATCGTACCTATTCCTGTGGAATCATACAATTTAGAGACATTAAACACGACACTCTAATTTCCTAACACTTAATTCTACCTATTCCCATGCAGAATTTCATGTCCTCAATTGAATTAATCAAATCCATCAATACCCAACTCCCGTCGAGATAAATACAATGGAATCATAACAATACTAATTATCCTTAATATAGTATTGGCATAAACACATTCAAATAAGTAAGAACAATCAATAATGAAATTGGGGATTTATGGGAAAAATTTACACATTAATCATGTCTTGGTGATCTCGCTAACTCTGTTCAGCAACTTCAAGATCACAATAAAATGATTGAGTCTTAACTCTCTCAAATTGCTTAACATGTTGCTATCTCTACTCCTGACTCCAGAACTAAGTTTCCGGGAAAAATTGTTGTAAACCCGAATGAGCAAGCAAAGGCCATCACACTTAGATTTGGAACGGAGTACGATGGCCCAGTTATGGTTGAAAGTCACAAAAAAAATGGTGAAGGGGGTGCCCCAGTTCTCGATGATGCTAACTTTGAAGTCGAATTAAGCCCGACCAATCAAAGAATTAACAACGAGGCACCCCTGATAAATTCTTAAAAGGAGCAAGCTAAGGCTCTTATGAAACCTCAGGTTCCGTCACTCCCCTTCCCCCAAAGGGTGGTGGAACATAAGCTTAACCAGAAATTTGCTAAATTTCTCAAAGTCATTAAAGGAATTCATGTAAACATTCCCTTTTTGCATGTCAGGTTGCAAATGCCGGCATATGCAAAATTTATTAAGGAGCTCTTATCAAATAAGAGTCACCTTGAGCAAAGTGCCACTATCTCACTTCCTATGGAAGTAAGTGCTATTCTCCAGAGCAAATTGCCGGAAAAACTTGGTGTTCCTGGAAGTTTTTCGATTCCGGTAAAAATTGGTGATTTGGAACCGAAGAAAGCACTTTGTGATCTTTGTAACAACCTGGATTTTCCTAACTTTTACCTCTCATTTTTCCGGAAAACATGTTAAAATTAATAAGTATTATATTTATTAAAACTACTAAATATGGAAAAACCAAAGTATTACCGCCACCGTGATAACGGCTAAGGAAATTATCAACATACTTCAGCGGAAGTCTCCAACCAAAACAATTTAAAACTAAACTTCAAACAACTTCAAATTAAAAATCAACTTTAAACTTATTACACTTGGGAACCTTATTAATGGCCCTTAAAACAAACCAAACCAAAACTAATATTAGAAGTCTTTAGAAATCCAAACACCCAATATAAATGTTAGTCTTCATAAGCAATTAAAATAAAGTAAGCTACAAAATACAACAAGTGCTCTCACTCACTACTACATAAAACACTAATTGCAACCCCCAAAGAACCGTTGCAAAAGGGCAAAAAAACGTTGCAAAAACCTTTTGCAACGGCTACATCAGCGTTGCATTCTTTAGCGTAGCAAAAGGTCTTTTGCAACGAATTTTAGGACTTTTTGCAACGGTTTTGGTTGAACCATTGCAATAGCTTTTCTTGCAACGCATATTGATACCTTTTGCAACGGGTTGGCTAAAACAATGCAATAGCTTTTCTGCAATGGTTATTAAGACCTTTTGCAACAGTTTTGACTAAACCGTTGCAATAACTTATAGTACTTTGTAACTGTTTTACGGAGTTATTACAACGACTTTTCATCATGACCGTTGGTAAAAGATAATAATAATAATAATAATAATAATAATAATAATAATAATAATAATAATAATAATAATAATAATAATAATAATAATAATAATAATAATAATAATAATAACAACAACAACAACACCAACAACAACAACAACAACAACAACAAAAACAACAATAATACTAAATAATAACAATCATTTATCATTATCAATTTAATGTTGACACATACTACCAAATATAGTTAGTAATGTAATGTACAATCATTTTATATATGCTCGTACGATCGCACCTATAACCGCTAAACAAAATATAATTACAAGCTATGTAACACAAATCATTATGTTGTTGAAAACTAAATCTAACGCAACCTCCTATCTATGACTTATTTGTTCCCTTCCCCTCATTTTGCCTTCATTTTAGCTTGAGATTATGAGATTTTGAACTTAAGAAGAACCAAAGGTTCATTTCCTGGTCTTTCTGATTATGCTTTGCGACATAATCTTCTCTACAACCTTTTCCTGTTTTATGACAACAAAATGAAGAAAATCCTTAAAACAAAAGACAAAAAGCCATAAATTTAAATCTGAAATGTCACTGCTGAAATGCAACACAGAAAACATAAATAAAGGACAAGTGGGATAGCAGCTTTCTTTCTATAATTAATGATGAGATAGTGGAAAAAGATTTAAGAGATGAAGGTCTTAATCATAAATAGTAGGGAATAAAGTGACTAAAGTATTCAAAAGCTAAAACAGAGGTATTTAGATAAACAACTCTCAAGCTCGTCACACAATGCTTAGAACCTCTATCATAGCTACTTGGATGAATCCATGCCAATAGTACAAAGGTCAAAGGTCGTACCAAGCCATTACATTTTATCAATCAAATAGCAAAATTATCGACAAAAAGGAGTCGAAAATCAAATAATCTCTTGCTCCACCTCATGTGCTGCATAGGTTTTAGAATCTCCCTCTAAGTAATTCTGTAGCTCAAGAAGAAAAAAATAATAATAAAATGTCCCAGAAGGAAGTATTTTGCGGGACAGAACATCAATGATTTTAATGAAATAAAGTGTACAAACATGCAATAAACTATCTTTCCACGGCCGATGTAATGACAAACATACTACCTCTCCTTGTGAATGTGGGAGTGTTTCCTTAATGCTCCAGCATCAATAAAAGTTTTTTTTACAAACATCATAGCTGCAAAGGAAAAGAACCTCTGTGGTTGGTTTGGCCTCTGGTTCTGGTACCTCTAGATCTTTTTCCTTCTCCTTCAAAGAATAAGTGCTAATTTGGCATATAACGTTGAGTTCCAAGTTCTCCATCTTCCAACAAAGGTATTCCACATCTATTACTAGCTGCTTAGCTACTGTAATTCTAATTATTATATTAGTGTCTTCCATTATAACTTAATAACCAAATATTTATAACAATATATCATCTTCTCCAATTACAGGCTATACAAGTAATTATATAAAAAATCTCAAAAAAAAAATTGACCGATTCACAGTAAGCCTTACAAAATCCTAATTTTTTCCTTTTTCAATAACAAAATGCAAAATTCAATCACATAAAAACTCCACTTCACAATTACACAAAATGTTATGCAAACTTTTAAAAAATAGTCATGTAAATAGTTTGTAGAACTCGATGAAAAAACCAACAAAAAGAGTTATATAAATATAACTCTTGGAACTAGCACGGTAAGAACTATTAGCAGAACAAACCTTTCATATAGTAGCAAATAAGCCGAAACCTAATCTTCCATTGCCCAGTTTCCCTAATTTTCCCCCAATCAATAAAAACATTAATTTAGTTCAAAAATGACATTTAAAAATGATCTCGTTCAAAATCAAAACCGTAGAAAAGATTGACGACTTACCAACATAATCAGATGTTTGAAAGCCTAACACTATTCAAAGGAAAATACAAAAAATAAAATTTACAGTGACAAGACTAAACCCTTACATCTAATATGGATCTCAAGCCAAAAAATCAATACAAAAGTAACTTCATTAATTTGCTCAAAATTCACCAACAATAGAACCCTAGAAGATTCGAATGGCAATAAAGAAGATATAGGGAAGACAATACCTTTGTTAATTTTTCTTGAACAATTCGCTGTCGAACAATATTTCCATCGTTTCGCTTCCAGATTGTTCTAAACAAGCAATGATTTTTGCATAATTTTGTAATAATTTTTCAACAACTAATGAATTTGAATAAGAGAGTAAGAAATTGTTGGTGTTGAAAAGAAAAAATCAAACTAAGAGGCATGAAGTGGTGAGTTTTGAAGATACTGAGTTCATGAAGAAATAGGCTTAAACGTAATGTTGGGTTCAGTAATAATATAGAAACAGAACAAGAGGGAGTGAAATAAAAGTCGAAGGTGAGAAGGGGAATCAAGAGCTATTGCAACGGTTAAGAAAGTTTAATTAATAAAGTAACAACTTCTTGCAACGGCCATAGTAAAACCATTGCGAAAACCGTTGCAAGAAGTTAAACCCGTTGCCATTTCTATACTATTACAATGTATTTATGGAACCGTTGCCTTTTTAATTCTATTACAACGGTTATATAAAAACAGTTGCTAAAGCTGTTGCAATAAGTCCACCCGTTGGAAAAGGGGGTTGTAAATGCTCTTTTATCTAGTAGTGACTCCATCCCATCATGAAATGACTCATGCCCACTTGTACCTGCAGCTTTTCTTGTACTAGACAACCACTCACCACAAGTGGGTCATCGTAGGGCCAAGTCCAAGACAAAGCCATGCACACAAATCAAACAGTCAGCAAAGCTGAGTACATACCTACTAAAGAATATGCAACAACAATAAGAAATAAAATATGCACTCAGCTTACCCTTGACAACCTTTTCCTATACAGACTCAATTAATTTAATTGTTATATTTAAAGTTAAGGATCTTGCATTGAACGGGTTTCCTCCTTAAAAGTCATCGCCCTATTGGGCACCAACTTGGGAGCAACTCCAAGAAGAGATTACTATGTCTCATGAAGTGACGGATATCCAGCGCATTAAAAATAGAAAAGAGTACAATGTCTTGTACTCCAATTAGAAGTCATAGATCACTATTCCATACCACTCCCCCCCATTGTTCGTACTCAAGGTATATACCTTTCAAGTGTTTAGATACAAGTTCTCTTACACTTTACATGATTTAACAGGTTTAGAAATGTTATGACTCCAATGCAACATCATATAAAGACATGCATCAAATCACATAAGCCAGTTTAATTATCTTCAATTTAATGTGATTCCAAATTAAACTTATGTGTGTCCTTTAATTAAACTGAACTTCCTTTACCACACATTAACTGTGAGTGGCAAATAACTTACTTCTTCTTTACCAGACATTAAACTGTGAGTGGCAACATGTTTAAAAATAATAGCTCATAACTTATTTTAATTATGTGAATAAAAATTCACAACTATCATTCTTGTTAATTAATTAAATAACCAACTTAAAAATAACTTTCTTCCTTGATTAATAAACCATTGGCCAAATTAAACTAATCATAACATTCCAATTCAAGCGTAAAAAAATTTAACTTTCTATTTTAGATGGAATGCCATCATACTTTAAGAACATGCTACTAATAAACTTGCCATGCAAATAAATTCATGATTCACAACAAGCATACAAGATTTCATGTAATCAAGAATTTCTTAAGCAAGCATTCTAACTTTTGTGTTTGTCTTTAGTACTTACGTAACTTGTAAAATAAATGTGCTCCACCACAACTTCTAGCAGTGGACTAGTTCAAAGTCTCCTACATAAGGAAAAATCGAAACTAAATTAAACCTTGTTGACTACATTCTACAGCAACTATAACTAACTTCGAATTTGTAAACTTTGTCCAAAACTTCATTATATGGTCTCTATTCATTTCCATACTTTACTTTTCTTTTCTATTGCAATACTACTTAGTTTTCGGGACTTATTTACGGTTTATAAAACCTTAGTATGATTTTTATACCACTTTAGAAAATTGGACAGCAATCTAAATTTATCAAAACTCCTTGAAATTTTTTGAAAACAACATAAATCGATCATACAATGTATTACTTAACTTATATGATCAATTTATGCTATTTACATAATTTAAATGCCTAATTAATTAGTTTATAAAATCTGAACAGCATGTTAAACATGCTTAAAATCACTTTTAAACTTCATAAAACATACTCATATATATATATATATAATTGATGTGTGATCATATTAGTACAATTTGGACACTTAAAACTTAATTTAACTTGTTTTTATTAAAACTTCAGATTTATTTATAAACTTTAATGTCATGAAAAACTTATAAAAACATCACAATTTCATAACAAAACACTTCTACAATCTACTAACATATTTATGAAATCAATCTAGGCTTTAGAACAATTTTTCATATGCCAAAACATGTTCATAATATTTATTCAACTCAAATTCATGATTATAAAATTTGGACAGATTTATAAATTAAGTTTAAAACCCTTCAAAATCAATCTAAACTTAATAACATCATCATAAATTCACCCAACAATAATTTATGATCATAATATCAAAGTTTAGAACATAAAAACTCATAAAATCATAACATCATAAATTTTTCAAACCCTAATCAATAATTTCATGAACAACAAAATTAATTCATGCCTTAAAACAATTCATACTTATATCGAAACATGATTGAACTTATAAAAACATGATTAAGCATAATTATGAACATGAATTTGCAAGATTGAATCAAAAAAAGAAGTAGAAAATTTTTTTATATAAAAAGGTTCAAAAAATAATACCAAAATCGGGGAGGAGGTGCAGCGGTGGTCGGCTGGGCGTGGCGGGGTGGCTATTGCGGTGGTGCGGTGGCCGGCGGTGGGGTCCGGCACTGGCACGGATCCCAAGGCAACCCAAAACCTTTTTTTTCTTTTTTTCCGAATTTCTTAATAGTAGTTTTTTTTTCGGAAATTACAACTTTTTTTCTCTTCTCTCTATTTTTGTCAAATCCTAATGACTATTATGATCATGAAATGTGAAATTTCAGGTTTTATAGGGTATTTATAGGCCCCAAAGTAGGATTTTGGGGAGGCCCATAAATGCTCCTAAATAAATTAGGAAACCTTTGAAATCTATTTTTAGAAGTTTTTTAAAATATTTTTAAACATAAAAATATTATTTCAGAACACAAACAATTACTTTCAACCAAAACTTGGTATTTATTTTATTTTTATTAATTTCTTTTCATTTAATACTCCTATTGAACATAATTTTTCAATAAACATATTAAAATCATACGAATAAAATACAAAAATACTTCCTTAAAATACATGAAAATGTGGGGTATTACAATCTACCCCCCTTAAAAGAAGTTTTGTCCCGAAAATTTGTGTAGGTTAGTGTATGGAATTTGAATAGAGACTACTTTTACTTCAAACTTTCTTATTGAAACACTATGTTGTTGTAGACTTTAGACACTTACTTGACAACTTTTATTAGACAAACATAAAACTCTTTCTTAAAATTCATAGAAACTCATAAAAACTTACAAAATTGAGGGTAAAAATGCGCGAAAAACAAGTCGCTTTCTACCCCACTTAAGAATCGAGTTACATCCCCGTAACTCTACTACTAACCTGAAAGAGCTCTGGGTATTTTTCTCTCATCAGATCTTGAGCTTCCCAAGTAGCTTCTTCGGTTTCTTGGTTACACCACAACACTTTCACTATTTTGACACTCTTTCGACGAGTGTCTCTAACCTTACTGTCTAGGATTTTAATTGGCCCTTCTTCATAGGTCAAACTTTGGTCTAACTCTATTGTTTTAGGTTATAACACATGTAATTCGTCTGGCACATACTTCCTTAGTTGAGACACATGGAAAACATTGTGAACTTTGCTCAACTCCATTGTTAGTGTTAACTTATAAGCTACCTTTCTAACCCTTTGCAAGATCTCATATGGTCCTATGTACTTCGTGCTCAACTTTCCTTTCTTTCCAAATCTCATCACTCCTTTCATTGATGATACCTTAAGTAACACCTTATCACAAACTTCAAACACAACTTCTTGGCGTTTTTGATCCGCATAGGATTTTTGTCTATCTTGTGCAGTTTGAATCTTTGCTTGTATTACTCTAATTTTCTAGGTGGTTTCCTCTATTAATTGAGGTCCTAGAATCACTGTCTCACTTATGTCGTTCCAACACAAAGGGCTCTTACACTTCCTTCCATACAAAGCTTCAAAGGGTGCCATGCCAATACTTGCATAGTAACTATTGTTGTATGAAAACTCAATGAGATACAAGTGATCCTCCCAATTCCCTTGAAAGTCTATTACATAGGCCCTTAGCATATCCTCTAAAGTTTGTATGGTTCTCTCTGTTTGTCCATCAGTTGCTGGATGGAAAGTTGTACTCATCTTCAAGGTTGTGCCAAAGTTCTCCTGAACACTTTTCCAAAATTTCGAAAGAAACCTAGAATCCCTATCCGAGACGATATCCTTTGGAACTCCGTGTAGCCTCACAACATATTTTATGTAAGCCTTTTCAGGTTGTTCCAATTTCCAAGTCTCTTTCATGGGTATAAACACTTCTGATTTAGTAAATCTATCCACCATTACCCATTTGGTAACATTCTGATTCATAAACTTTGGCAAGCAAGTCACAAAGTCCATCGAAATGCAATCCCATTTCCATCCTGGTATCTCAAGTGGTTGGACTTCTCCTTGTGGTCTCTTATGCTCAAATTTAACCTTTTGACAATTAAGACATTTACTCACAAATTCAACCACTTCTCTCTTCATCCTAGGCCACCAATACATCTTCTTTAAATCCTTGTAAAGTTTATCGCGTCCAGGATGCACTGAAGACAGGGTATTATGACCCTCCTCCATGATTCTTCGCTTCAAATCCTCACATTTCTGTGGTACACACCACCTTCCCTTATACCTTAAGATTCCATCCTCATGAATATTAAAATCCATAGGCTTTCCTGCTTTCAGCTTTTCCTTTATTCTGTCCAGTTTCAGTTCTCCTTCCTAGTTCTTCTTAATTTCCTCGAGTATTGTTGGTTGGATACTAAGATTACAAAGAATTCCTTCCAACTCTCTCTCCTTCAATATTCCAAACTCAATCTCTCTATGTCCTTACATAGCTCATTAGCAACCACAAAAGGTATTCATTCCATGTTTTGTTTTACGACTTAGAGCATCGGCTACCACAATGGCTTTCCCTTCATGGTATTGGATATCTAGGTCATAATCCTTAATCAACTCAAGCCATCTCCTTTGTCTCATATTTAAATCCTTTTGAGTGAAAAATTACTTTCAACTCTTGTGGTCTGTGTATATCCTACATTTCACCCCATACAAATAATGTCTCCATATTTTCAAAGCAAACACTATTGCTGCTAACTCTAGATCATGAGCAGGATAGTTAACCTCATATGGTTTCAATTGCGTTGAAGCATAAGCTATCACCTTTCTATTTTGCATTAATACACATCCCAAACCATTTTAAGAAGCATCACTATACACATCATAAGAGTCACTCCCATCTGGCAAGGACAACACTAGAGCTGTAGTCAAACGCTCTTTCACGGTCTGAAATGCGTCTTCGCACTTATTACTCCACTCAAATTTACAATCCTTCTTCATTAACGAAGTCATGGGTTTAGCAATCCTCGAAAAGTGATACGCATATCAATGAGCAAAACTTCGAGGGTTTGGGTTTGATTGAAGGTGGAAAACAAGAAGCAACCTTGGGGGAGTTAGTGGCTTATGGAGACACAAGGCTTCTTGGGTTGACTAGGGTGGATTTCTACGTGTGCATGGTGACATGCACAAGCTTATTCACGTAAATGTAGAGCAAGTATAGTTAGTAGTTTAGAAGTGTTGAGCTATATGGGTTTTCTTCCCACGTCATTTGATAGGGTTTTACCATATGGTGTTTTGTTATTTTCTTGATTAGTTTATGAGTCAAGGTTGATGGAATCAAGCATGAGAAACACAAAAATGGAGGTTTCTTGAAATAAAGATTGAATCTTGAAGAGTTTCTTGAAGTTCTTGAAATCGCAAGTCCAACAAAAATCAACGAGAATCAAAGCAAGTTATATGGCGGGATTTTGGACAGATTTTTGGAAGATTGGGCAACGTTGTCAACACGGTTTTTCAAGTTGTTTGACTTGGTCAACCTTGGGTTGTTATTCGGAAATATGGTCACTAGATTTAATTTGCAAAATATCTAAGATTTAGACTAGAAATCAGATTACAAAATATATGGTGCAAAAATTGTATCCGGTTTTGATAAGATTTTCTTGTTATCCTAATCTTAGTTTGTTTTACCATATATCTAAGGTAGTTAGGATATGTTTAGAATTCTGAAATATTATGTGATATGTTTAGCCTATAAATAGGATGTAAAATACATCAATAAAATTCAGATTTGAGTGATTAAACACAAAGTGTTTCCGGTTTTTATTGTTTCACGAAGAAAACAAAATTTTGAGAGTTTCTTGTGAGAAATTCGATTGAGTGAGTGGTGCTTTTGCTTTATCTCACGTGAGGATAGTTCTTAGGATTTGAGGGTGCTTTGCTTTAATCAAATTCTACCAATTATTCGCCTTAGAAGTTCAGATTTGTGGTGCGTGGCTTTATCAAATTTGAAGTCTAAGTTTCTTTGTGTGAGTGGCGTTTGTCTATAACAAAATTCACATCATCTTTTGGTGCTCTCGTTGAGAGATTCGTTCAATCTCAAGTGTTCAATATCAATTATCATGGCTCAAGAAGGTGGAGACGAAAATCCACAAGGATTCACGAAGGGTTTGAGCTTGGCTCAAGCAAAAGAGCTACGTATGCAAGGAGAGATTGACGAGTTAAAGGCTCGTTTAGATGAAGTCCTAACCATTATGGCTTCTACCAAGAAAACTCCTACCAAATCTAAACAAGAGGAGGGCTCATCATCAAGTGAAAGTGAGCAAGAAAGTGTGAGGAGTGTACGTAAACCAAAAAAGGGATACTCATCAAGTTCTAGTGACGATGAGGAACCAAGATCAAGGCACAAACATAAGGGAAAGATGAGGGATGATGATCGAAATCTTAAACTCGAAATTCCTGAGTTTAATGGAGGTATGGATCCTGAAAAATTTCTAGATTGGATTCGTAGGGTTGAGAGGATTTTTCGTTACAAAGAATATGATGATCATAAGTCCTATAAATTGGCGGAATTAAAACTCACTTCCTATGCAAGTTTATGGCTTGAGGGTTTACAAAGAAAGAGAAGGAAAGAAGGTAGATCAAAAATATCTTCATGGTCCAAATTGAAAAGGGAGATGAGGAAACGTTTTGTTCCTCAAGATTTCGAACAAAACAATTTCATCAAGATGCATACATTAAAACAAGATAGAAAAACGGTTGATGAATACATTGTGGAGTTTGAAAAATTGATCATGATTTGTGATTTGGAAGAGAAGGAGGACCACAAAGTGGCTCGTTTTGTGGCTGGTCTAGATGAAAATATAAGGGAGAAGGTCGAATTACAACCTTATTGGACCTTTGATGAAGTTTGTAGAGTGGCAGCAAGGGTTGAGAAACAAGTTGCACGCAAAACAAAGACATACTTCAAAACCTATGATTCTAAAGAAAAGCGTGATACTTTTCCTCAAAAACCAAACTTTGATAAGGTTACTAAACCACCTTTCATCAAGGATAAGAGTTCATCTTCAAAGCCCCAAAGTAGTGATTCACGCATTGTGTGTTTCAAGTGTAAAGGGCAAGGTCACATTCAAAGAGATTGTCCTCATGCTAGGGTCACAACAACTCGAAATTGGGTAGATGGGGAAAGCCTTGAAGAAGAGGAGGAGATGTATGGGGATGAGGGAGAGGAAGAGTATGGCAATGATGAAAATATGGAGGAAGACACAGAGGAAGTCCAACCAGAAACACAAGGTCAATCCTTAGTGTTACGTAGGGTATTACAAACTCAAGGTGCGCAACCTTTGGAGAGTCAAAGGGATAAAATTTTTCTCACAAGGTGTAATGTTCAAGGCAAGCTTTGTGATGTAATCATAGATACTGGAAGTTGCACAAATGTAGTATCTACGTTGTTGGTGGAAAAGCTCGCAATTCCTACAAAGATACATCCTCAACCATACAAGCTACATTGGCTTAGCAACACAAGTGATGTTAAGGTAAACAAACAAGCCTTGATTGCGTTTAAAATTGGTAAATTTGAGGATCAAGTACTTTGTGATGTTTGTCCTATGGATGCTTGTCACATATTATTGGGTAGACCTTGGCAATATGATCGTTTTGTGAAGTTTAATGGGAGGACAAATGTTTATATTGTGCGTAAGAACCCTAATGAAAAATCATATGCATTAAAACCCTTGATGATTTCTAAACCTAAAACAAGCATGGGTAATTCTAAAGGTGTTTTGTTGGTGGGTGGAAAGGAGTTAGAAAGGGAGTTGAAAACAAGTTCTATGTCTTATATGTTGTTAGCCAAAGAGGTACAAGATGAAGCCCCAGAGATTCCTAGGGTTTTGCATCCTATGTTGAATGAGTTTTCAGATGTGTTTCCTAATGAGTTGCCACCAGGATTACCACCAATAAGAGGGATTGAACATCAAATTGATCTTATTCCTGGGTCTCAAATTCCTAACAAGCCTGCATATAGATGTAATCCAGAGGAGACAAAGGAGATACAAAGGCAGATTGAGGAATTAATGGAGAGGGGGTACGTGAGAGAGAGCATGAGTCCATGTGCTGTGCCTACATTAATAGTACCTAAGAAGGATGGGACTTGGAGAATGTGTATTGATTCAAGGGCAGTTAACAATATAACCGTCAAGTATAGGTTTCCTATACCTAGATTGGATGATTTGCTAGATGAATTACATGGTTCTCAATTATTTTCAAAGATTGATTTGAGGAGTGGATATCATCAGATTAGAATGAAGGAGGGTGATGAATGGAAAACAGGTTTTAAAACAAAGCTAGGGCTTTATGAATGGTTAGTCATGCCTTTTGGGTTAACTAATGCACCTAGTACGTTTATGAGGTTGATGAATGAGGTCTTAAAGCCATACATTGGTAAGTTTGTAGTGGTATATTTAGATGATATTTTGGTGTATAGCAAGAGTGTTAATGATCATCTAAGCCATCTAAGGAGTGTGTTTGGGACATTACGAGAACAAAAGCTCTATGCTAAGCTCGAAAAGTGTTATTTCATGGTACCAAGTGTGACGTTTTTGGGGTATATTGTGTCCAAAGATGGGGTTTCTGTTGATCCATCTAAAGTGGAAGCTATAAAATCATGGCCAACACCAAAGAACGTGACTGAAGTACGTGCTTTTCATGGGTTAGCCTCGTTCTATAGGAGGTTTGTGAAGAATTTTTCATCTGTTGTTGCTCCTATAACCGAATGCATTAAGAAGGATAAGCCTAAGTTTGAGTGGACTAAGGGGGCACAAGAAGCTTTTGAATTGATTAAGAAGTTGCTTTGTAACACACCTATACTAGCCTTACCAGATTTCTCTAAACCATTTGAAGTAGA
This sequence comes from Suaeda aralocaspica, assembly GCA_016808085.1. NCBI lineage: Eukaryota > Viridiplantae > Streptophyta > Magnoliopsida > Caryophyllales > Amaranthaceae > Suaeda > Suaeda aralocaspica. The sequence goes on along the minus strand of PYUH01000034.1, from coordinate 1,827,634 downwards.
GACGGATGCAAGTGGGGTTGGAATTGGTGCTGTTCTAGTCCAAGGGAAGAGGCCAATTGCTTACTTTAGTGAGAAGTTGAATGGTGCTAAACTGAACTATTCTACATATGACAAGGAGTTCTATGCCATTATTAGAGCTTTGGATCATTGGAGTCATTATTTAAGGCCTAATCACTTCATATTACATTCTGATCATGAAGCTTTGAAGCACATTAATGGTCAACAAAAATTGAATCCAAGACATGCTAAATGGGTTGAATTTTTGCAATCTTTTCACTTCTCTTCAAAGTACAAAACGGGGAAGTCTAATGTTGTTGCTGATGCTTTGTCAAGAAGGTATACTTTGCTTGGTGTTTTGAACTTTAAGTTGCTTGGGTTAGAGTTGATAACACAATTTTACGAGCAAGATGGTGATTTTGGACCAATAATGGCGCAACTTTCAAAGGGGTCTATGAGTTCCTATGTGCTACATGATGGGTTTTTGTTTAAAGGTAATCTATTGTGCATACCTAAGTGTTCTATACGTGAGTTGCTAGTAAGGGAGGCTCATGGAGGAGGTATTGCTGGACATTTTGGCATTACAAAGACACTAACCATGTTGCAAGAACATTTTTATTGGCCAAAGATGATTGTTGATGTTGAGGCCATAATTGCTCAATGTGCTACTTGTCAAAAGGCAAAGGCAGCCTTTCATCAAGGTTTTTATACTCCATTGCCAGTGCCAGAGGGACCTTGGGAAGATGTTTCTATGGATTTCATTGTAGGGTTACCAAGGACAGCAAGGGGAAAAGATGCTATTATGGTAGTGGTTGATAGATTTTCAAAGATGGCTCATTTTACACCATGTCACAAGACAGATGATGCTATGAATGTGGCTGATTTATACTTTAAAGACATCATAAGGTTGCATGGGGTTCCAAAGACTATTGTAAGTGATAGAGACACAAAATTCATGAGCTACTTTTGGAAGTCACTTTGGAGGTTAATAGGCACGAAACTTTTGTTTAGCACATCTTATCATCCTCAAACAGATGGCCAAACAGAAGTCACTAATCGAACACTAGGGGTTTTGTTGCGTGGTTTGGTTAGTAAGACACAAAAAGATTGGGATTTGAAGCTTGCTCATGCTGAATTTGCTTATAATAGGTCACCTACTTATGCTACTAAGCACTCACCTTTCGAGATTGTCTATGGAGTTAATCCTAAGTTACCAATTGATTTTGTAAGTATTCCTAAAGGGGAGTTGGTACACAAAGATGCCAAGACTAAGGTTGAGTACATGCAAAAACTTCATGCAGAAGTAAGGGCTCGAATTGAGAAGGTTAATGATATTTACAAGGCACGAGCAAACAAACATAAATCACAACATGTCTACAAAGAAGGGGATTTGGTTTGGTTACACTTGAGGAAGGAAAGATTTCCAAATCAAAGGAAGAATAAACTTATGCCTCGTTGTGATGGACCGTTCAAGATCATAAGTAAAGTGGGGGATAATGCTTATAAATTGGAATTACCAGGAGAATATGGAGTCCATGCTACTTTCAACATTGGTGATTTAGCTCCTTATGTTCCTGATGACCAACTTCGAGGTTTGAGGACAAACTCTTTTGAAGAAGAGGAGGATGATACGCATATCAATGAGCAAAACTTCGAGGGTTTGGGTTTGATTGAAGGTGGAAAACAAGAAGCAACCTTGGGGGAGTTAGTGGCTTATGGAGACACAAGGCTTCTTGGGTTGGCTAGGGTGGATTTCTACGTGTGCATGGTGACATGCACAAGCTTATTCACGTAAATGTAAAGCAAGTATAGTTAGTAGTTTAGAAGTGTTGAGCTATATGGGTTTTCTTCCCACGTCATTTGATAGGGTTTTACCATATGGTGTTTTGTTATTTTCTTGATTAGTTTATGAGTCAAGGTTGATGGAATCAAGCATGAGAAACACAAAAATGGAGGTTTCTTGAAATAAAGATTGAATCTTGAAGAGTTTCTTGAAGTTCTTGAAATCGCAAGTCCAACAAAAATCAACGAGAAACAAAGCAAGTTATATGGCGGGATTTTGGACAGATTTTTGGAAGATTGGGCAACGTTGTCAACACGGTTTTTCAAGTTGTTTGACTTGGTCAACCTTGGGTTGTTATTCGGAAATATGGTCACTAGATTTAATTTGCAAAATATCTAAGATTTAGACTAGAAATCAGATTACAAAATATATGGTGCAAAAATATGTATCCGGTTTTGTTAGGATTTTCTTGTTATCCTAATCTTAGTTTGTTATGCCATATATCTAAGGTAGTTAGGATATGTTTAGATTTCTGAAATATTGTGTGATATGTTTAGCCTATAAATAGGATGTAAAATACATCAATAAAATTCAGATTTGAGAGATTAAACACAAAGTGTTTCCGGTTTTCTTTTGTTTCACGAAGTAAACAATTTTTGAGAGTTTCTTGTGAGAAATTCGATTGAGTGAGTGGTGCTTTTGCTTTATCTCACGTGAGGATAGTTCTTAGGATTTGAGGGTGCTTTGCTTTAATCAAATTCTACCAATTATTCGCCTTAGAAGTTCAGATTTGTGGTGCGTGGCTTTATCAAATTTGAAGTCTAAGTTTACCTTGTGTGAGTGGCGTTTGTCTATAACAAAATTCACATCAAAAAGTCCTTCACAAACCTCCTGTAGTAACCTGCTAACCCTAAGAAACTTCGTACATCCGTTACATTCTTCAGTGTAGGCCATTCCTTAATTGCTTCAATTTTGGCTGGGTCTACTTCAACTCCCTCTTTAGACGCGATATGCCCCAAGAATGCTACTTTCTCCAACCAGAATTCACATTTCGAGAATTTAGCATAAAACTCATTCTCCCTTAAGGTCATCAAAATTGTCCTCAAATGTTCCACATGTTCTTCCTTACTCTTAGAATACACCAAGATGTCATCAATGAAAACGACCACAAAGTTAACCAAAAACCGATGGAAAATTATGTTCATTAAATCCATAAAAATTGTTGGCGCACTGGTTAACCCAAAAGGCATAATAGTGAACTCATAGTGTCCATACCTAGTGCGAAAAGCAGTCCTTGGTATGTATGTCCTCATTAGCAATCCTCAATTGATGGTATCCTGACCTCAATTCAATTTTCGAAAACATGGTAGCTCCTTTCAATTGATCAAACAAGTCATCAATTCTGGGTAATGGATACTTATTCTTGATCGTCACCTTATCCAGCTCTCTAAAGTCAATACATAACCTTAAACTCCCATCTTTCTTCTTCACAAACAATATTGGCGCTCCCCAAGGTGAAGCACTAGGCCTAATGTAACCCTTTCCCAACAAATCCTGTAACTGCTCCTTCAACTCACTCATTTTTGCAGGTGCCATCCTATAGGGTGCTTTAGAAATAGGTGATGTTGCTGGGACTAAGTCTATGGTAAAGTCAATTTCTCGTTTAGGTGGCATTCCCGAAATCTCCTCCAGAAACACATCAAGAAGCTCCCTCACTACTTCAATATCCTCAGGTTTAGCAGTCTCAACACGATCCACATCTCTCACACTACAAAGGTAGATTGGAAAACCTTTATTCACAAACCTAGCAAACTTCATTACTGACACTATTTTATTGTGTTTCGGTCTTCCTGCCCTCCAATAGCTTACCTTCTTACCCTTATTCATCAACGAGATCTTCTGTGGTTCACATTGAATCTCAGCCTTATGTTTACTCAACCAATCCATCCCTAGGATCACTTCTAAGTCACCTAAATCAAACTTGATTAGGTTAGACTTAAACTCCACTCCCTCAATTTCAATAGGAACATCTTGATATCTCCTTGAACATTGCACTTCTTGTCCTGAAGGTAACACTATTGACGTATCTACTGCATCTACTATTCCTAAAAAAGGTTTTAACTTTTCTAGGAGTTTCGTCGAAACAAAAGAGTATGTTGCACCAGAATCAAACAAAACTTTAACAGGAAGAGAGTGAATAGAAAAAGTACCAGTGATCACATAATTATTAGCATCCGCTTCACTTCGAGCCATAACATTTAGCTTTCCAGTGTTTGAGGTCTTAGACTGTCCTCTTCCATTCCCACTCCCATTCCTACTTCCGGCTTGAGATGCCACCTTTCCTCTAATATTTCCTTGGAAACCCTTTTGTTGTCCCACAGCTGAATTTCCCCTAGTTTGAAAATTATGTCCCTCCTTTCCTTTGTTTTCAGAGAAGCACTCATACTTACGGTGACCAAGTTTGTTACACAACCGAAAAGTCACTGGGTTCCCTGCACAGTCCTTCCCTGTGTGATTGTTGGGACACTTCTTGCTAAAGTGAACACTCCCTCCTTGACTCGCCACCTAAGTCCTATTCCCATTACCAGAATTAGGCTTCCCAAAGTTTCCCCTACTACCCTGGAAGTTGTTGTTGAAATGAGGTCTCTTATATGCACCATGATTCCCTTGCTGGTTGAAGTTTTCTCCACCATCCTTCCTTTTCTCCCTCGTCTCATTTTCCTTCTATACCTCGTTCTTGTTTTGGTCTATGGCATACAAGTGTACAACTCTATCATATAAATCATCTAAAGATTCAAAGATCTCTCCAGCTACTTGTGACTGTAAATCTAAGGGTAATCCTCTCTCAAAACAACTAGCCTTCAACCTCTCAGTTGCTACAGCCTCAAGAGCAAACCTAGACAATTCTATAACCTTAGTGTAGTACTCAGTAACAGACATACTCCCAACAGTTAAATGTTTTGCTACAGTAGCTAATTTCCTCACTACTTCATTCAGCTGATTGTTGTTACGTTCAGCCATTCTATTTCTCCTGTAGAGGAAAAGACCTTTGTATTAAATTAAGTCTAACTGTTAGTTAGGACAACATAGACTTAAATCATAAAACACTTTCACATTTCATCTCATAAAAGAAATTTCATTCTTTTAGAGTGAATGATTCACATTGTCTTGATTGTTTACACAACTATTAAAATAAGAATAAAGCACATAACAAATAAAATAATACTATTACTCAACTTTTCTCATTACATCTTATGGCTCACTGCCACTTATTCAAACTAAGGTAAACACTAACTTAAACTGTTCAACTAGATATTAACATTATATCTGAACAAAGTTTCTACATATTAACATTATCCTAATTGTCTCTTGACATAACACATTTCCTTGGTACGAACTCTGGGTCATCCTTAGTGTCATCCTCCATTTCTTCATCTGCTTCTTGTTCTTCTCCTTCCATGTCCTCCTCGGGATCTGATTCTTCTTTCTCTTCTTCAAATTCGGTTACCAAGTCAACATATACCGGGATTACTGGATCTGGGTTCTCAATTTCATAACACGAACTCTCCTTTGACGCATCAGTCTCCGAACCCGTAGGAGTCTCCTCTACCATTAGGTCTTCACTTCGTTGGCTACCCTCTGGGCTTGGTGCTGGTGGGATCTCCTCATTTGCATTCATTTAATTTGTTGGTACTCGTGTTCCTTCTTAATAATATACCCCTCCAAGAACCTCCAATCACAACCCCACTGGCCAACAGCATCCTTATACTTAGAATAGTTTGGAAGGCCTCCAAGAAAATGAAAATCACTAAACTTCGCCTTAATTTCTAAGTAGGGTGAACGGTCGGGTAAACACCTAATAATGAAGGCTGCTACATGGTCAGGCTGATCCCATTGTGGTAAGTTCAACACAGTATTCATGTACCAACAGTAGAACCGTATCTTCCAGACGTATTGAGGTGGACTTTCATAGTCTTTCTTTTCCAATGTCCCTATTTGAGTATATTTACTAGGCATACTATGTGTCATCCTGCACAAAACTTAAAACTAATGGTGAATCCTTCCCAAAACAAAATAACAAAAACTAACTATTCTACAAAAAGAGGACTTCTGGCTAACATACAATTTCTTTACACCCAACTATTCACATAAGCATCACCTTAAACATGAACTTTAATGCATGAAAGAACAGAAAAAAGTCTATCCTACATGCCCAAACTTCCTACCCAAGCTCACCACATGGTATTAAAGTAATAAAACATAATACATACCTGAATTCTTTGCATACCTGCACACATAGTTTATTTTTTTCAAAACATTCCATTTTCGGAAATTACAATTTTTAGAAAATTTCCATTTTCAAAAAGTTTCCAATTTAATAAATTCCTCTTTCCCAAAAATAAAACTTAGGGTACCCTAAAATAAAATTCATTTTATTTCAAAATCTAAGCTCTGATACCACTTTGTAACACCCTGATTTTCCTAACTTTTTACTTCTCATTTTGCCAGAAAACATGTAAAAATTAATAAGTATTATATTTATTAAAACTACTAAATATGGAAAAATCAAAGTATTACCGCCACCGTGATAACGACTAAGACAATTTAAACCAAAACAATTTAAAACTAAACTTCAAACAACTTCAAATTAAAAATCAACTTTAAACTTATTACACTTCGGAACCATATTAATGGCCCTTAAAACAAACAAAACCAAAACTAATATTAGATGTCTTTTGGAAATTCAAACACCAAAATACATGTTAGTCTTCATAAGTAATTAAAATAAGTAAGCTACAACACACAGCAAGCGCTCTCACTCCATCCCATCATGAAATGTCTCATGCCCACTTGTACCTGCAGCTTTTCTTTTAGTAGAACTACTCACCACAAGTGGGTCATCGTAGGGCCATGTCCAAGACAAAGCCATGCGCACATAACAAACAGTCAGCAAAGTTGAGTACATAACTACTAAAGACTATGCAACAAGAATATGAAATAAAACATGCACTCAACTTACCTTTGAACACCTTTTTCCTATACAGACTCAATTAATTTAATTGTTATATTTAAAATAATGGATCCTGCATCGAACGGGTTTCCTCCTTAACAATCATCGCCCTATTGGGCACCAACTTCGGAGCAACTCCAAGAACAGATTACTATGTCACATAAAGTAACGGATATCCAGCGCATTAAAAATAGAAAAGAGTACAACGTCTTGTACTCCAATTAGGAGTCATAGATCACTGTTCCATACGACCCCCCACCCTTGTTCATACTAAAGGTATATACGTTTCAAGAGTTTTGATGCAAGTCCTCTTACACTTTACGTGATTTAACAGGTTTAGAAATGTTATGACTCCCGTGCAACATCACATAAAGACATGCATCAAATCACATAAGCCAGTTTAATTATCTTCAATTTAAGGTGATTCCAAATTAATCTTATGTGTGTCCTTTAATTAAACTGAACTTCCTTTACCATACATTAACTGTTAGTGGCGAATAACTTACTTCTTCTTGACCACACCTTAAAGTGTGAGTGGCAACATGACTAAAAATAATTGCTCATAACTTCTTTTAATTATTTGAATAAAAATTCACAACTATCTTTCTTGTTAATTACGTAACTAACCAACTTAAAAATAACTTTATTCCTTGATTAATAAACCATTGGCCAAATTAAATTGATCATAACATTCCAATTCAAGCGTATAAAAATTTAACTTTCTATTTAACATGGAATGCCATCATACTTTAAGAACATGCTACTAATAAACTTGCCATGCACATAAATTCATGATTCAAAACAAGCATACAAGATTTCATGTAATCAAGAATTTCTCAAGCATGCATTCTAACTTTTGTGTTTGTCTTTGGTATTTACGTACCTTGTAAAATAATTGTGCTCCGCCACAACCTCTAGAAGTGGACTAGTTCAAAGTTTCCTACATAAGGAAAAACAAAAACTAAATTAAAACCTTGTTGACTAAATTCTACTGCAACTATAACTAACTTATAATTTGGAAACTTTGTCCAAAACTTCCTTATATGGTCTCTATTCAATTTCATACTTCACTTTTCTTTTCTATTGCAACACTACTTTGTTTTCGGGACTTATTTATGGTTTATAAAACCTTAGTATGATTTTTATGCCACTTTAGAAAATTGGACAGCAATCTAAATTTATCAAAACTCCTTGAAATTTTTTGAAAACAACATAAATCGATCATACAATGTATTACTTAACTTATATGATCAATTTATGCTATTTACATAATTTAAATGCCTAATTAATTAGTTTATAAAATCTGAACAGCATGTTAAACATGCTTAAAATCACTTTTAAACTTCATAAAACATACTCATATATATATATATATATATATAATTGATGTGTGATCATATTAGTACAATTTGGACACTTAAAACTTAATTTAACTTGTTTTTATTAAAACTTCAGATTTATTTATAAACTTTAATGTCATGAAAAACTTATAAAAACATCACAATTTCATACCAAAACACTTCTACAATCTACTAACATATTTATGAAATCAATCTAGGCTTTAGAACAATTTTTCATATGCCAAAACATGTTCATAATATTTATTCAACTCAAATGGATGATTATAAAATTTGGACAGCTTTATAGATTAAGTTTAAAACCCTTAAAAATCAATCTAAACTTAATAACATCATCATAAATTCACCCAACAATAATTTATAATCATAATATCAAAGTTTAGAACATAAAAACTCATAAAATCATAACTTCATAAAGTTTTCAAACCCTAATCTATAGTTTCACTAACAACAAAATTAATTCATGCCTTTAAACATTTCATACTTATATCAAAACATGATTAAACTTATAAAAACATGATTAAGCATAATTATGAACATGAAATTGTAAGATTGATCAAAATAAAGAAGTAGAATTTTTTTTAATAAAAACGTTTGAAAAATAATACCAAAACCGGGAGGAGGTGCAGCGGTTGCCGACTGGACGTGACGCGGTGGCTGCTGCGGTGGCTACTGCGGTGGTGCGGTAGCCGACGGTGGGGTCCGACGCTGGCACGGATCCTGAGGCAACCCAAAACCTTTTTTTTTCCTGAATTTCTCAACAGCTGTTTTTTTCGGAAATTGCAACTTTTTTTTTCTCTCTGCTCAATAAATTTGTGAAATCCTAATGACTATTAAGACCATAAAAATCTGAAATTTTAGGTTTTATAGGGTATTTATAGGCCCCAAAGTAGGATTTTGGTGAGGCCCATAAATACTCCTAAATACTTTAGGAAACTTTTGAAATCTATTTTTAGAAGCTTTTTAAAATATTTTTAAACATAAAAATATTATTTGAGAACACNTATTTATGGTTTATAAAACCTTAGTATGATTTTTATGCCACTTTAGAAAATTGGACAGCAATCTAAATTTATCAAAACTCCTTGAAATTTTTTGAAAACAACATAAATCGATCATACAATGTATTACTTAACTTATATGATCAATTTATGCTATTTACATAATTTAAATGCCTAATTAATTAGTTTATAAAATCTGAACAGCATGTTAAACATGCTTAAAATCACTTTTAAACTTCATAAAACATACTCATATATATATATATATATATATAATTGATGTGTGATCATATTAGTACAATTTGGACACTTAAAACTTAATTTAACTTGTTTTTATTAAAACTTCAGATTTATTTATAAACTTTAATGTCATGAAAAACTTATAAAAACATCACAATTTCATACCAAAACACTTCTACAATCTACTAACATATTTATGAAATCAATCTAGGCTTTAGAACAATTTTTCATATGCCAAAACATGTTCATAATATTTATTCAACTCAAATGGATGATTATAAAATTTGGACAGCTTTATAGATTAAGTTTAAAACCCTTAAAAATCAATCTAAACTTAATAACATCATCATAAATTCACCCAACAATAATTTATAATCATAATATCAAAGTTTAGAACATAAAAACTCATAAAATCATAACTTCATAAAGTTTTCAAACCCTAATCTATAGTTTCACTAACAACAAAATTAATTCATGCCTTTAAACATTTCATACTTATATCAAAACATGATTAAACTTATAAAAACATGATTAAGCATAATTATGAACATGAAATTGTAAGATTGATCAAAATAAAGAAGTAGAATTTTTTTTAATAAAAACGTTTGAAAAATAATACCAAAACCGGGAGGAGGTGCAGCGGTTGCCGACTGGACGTGACGCGGTGGCTGCTGCGGTGGCTACTGCGGTGGTGCGGTAGCCGACGGTGGGGTCCGACGCTGGCACGGATCCTGAGGCAACCCAAAACCTTTTTTTTTCCTGAATTTCTCAACAGCTGTTTTTTTCGGAAATTGCAACTTTTTTTTTCTCTCTGCTCAATAAATTTGTGAAATCCTAATGACTATTAAGACCATAAAAATCTGAAATTTTAGGTTTTATAGGGTATTTATAGGCCCCAAAGTAGGATTTTGGTGAGGCCCATAAATACTCCTAAATACTTTAGGAAACTTTTGAAATCTATTTTTAGAAGCTTTTTAAAATATTTTTAAACATAAAAATATTATTTGAGAACACAACAATTACTTTCAACCAAAACTTGTTATTTATTTTATTTTTATTAATTTCTTTTCATTTAATATTCCTATTGAACATAATTTTTCAATAAAAATATTAAAATTATACGAATAAAATACAAAATAACTTCCTTAAAATATGTGAAAATGTGGGGTATTACAATCTTGGTGCTAATGCTAGCTTGATGCCTCTTTCTATAGCTAAAAACGCTGAATTATGAGGATATGAAACTTACTTGGATATCCATTCAACTAGCCGATCGCTCTTCGATTACCTGTGGGCATTTTAGAGGATGTCCCGGCCCAAGTTGGACGTGTCTTTGTTTCATGTGACTTTGTCCTCATGGAGATCGAGGAGGATGCTTGTGTTCCTCTTATCTTAGGCCGTGCATTCTTGAAAACGGTCGGAGTTGTTATCGATGTAAAAGATGGGCGCTTAACTTTGAATGTCGGTGATGAGAGAATTACTTTTTCTTTCACTAAATCCATGAAAATGCCCATAATGGATGAGATCCATCACATCGATACTTTTGGTGATTGTGTTGATTCCTTTAGAGTAATGGAGGAAGTAGATTACCCTTTCGAAGCTCTAATAACCAATGAAGAGCTTCTAAATATCGACGAGGCTAAGGGGTATAAGCTTATCCTTGACCAAACCCCGATTCATAAAACAAATGAGTTCGAAGTCCTATTTATCAAAGGAGAAGACGAGTGTGCTACGCCTCCTCCAAAAGTAGAACTCAAACCCCTTCCTTCTCTTCTAAAATATGCTTTTTTAGATGAGAAATAGTCTTGTCCGGTTATAATAAATGTTAAACTCTATGCCACTTCGATCAATAAATTACTTTTTCTACTACGAAAATATCGAAGTGTCATTGGCTACACCATTGCAGACATAAAGGGAGTGAGTTCCTCTCTATGTATGGATCGGATTCTTCTTGATCATGCCAATGCTTGATCTATTGAGCATCAAAGAAGGTTGAATCCGAATATGGAAGAAGTGGTGCGAGCCGAAGTGCTCAAATTACTTGATGCCGGCATATCTTCCTTCTGATCGTTGGTGGGTGAGCCCGGTCCAAGTTGTGCCTAAAAAAGGAGGCATGAATATTATGAAGAATGACAAAGGAGAATTGATCTCTACTAGATCGCTTACCGGGTGGCGTATGTGCATCAATTATCGCAAATTTAGTAAAGCCACTCGGAAAGACCATTTTCCTTTGCCATTGATTAATCAAGTGCTAGAACATTTTTTTTTCAATCCCATTATTGTTTTCTTGATGGGTATTCTGGTTTTTTCCAAATCCCAATTAATCCCGAGGATCAGGAGAAAACTACCTTTACTTGTCTTTTTGGCACCTTTACTTATCGAAGGATGCCTTTTGGCCATTATAATGCCCCATCAACATTTCAACGATGTATGATTGCCATATTTTCCGATATGCTTAAATCGTCCATCGAGGTGTTCATGGATGACTTTTTGGTTAGAGGATCGTCTTTTGACCAAGGCTTAACTAATCTCGTTCTAGTATTAAAATGATGTTAAAAGAGGAACTTAGTCCTAAACTAGGAAAAATGTCACTTCATGGTTGAAGAGGGCATAGTGCTTGATCATGTCATCTCAAAACGTGGCATTGAGGTAGGGTAGAGCTAAGATTGAGGTAATTTAGCACTTACCCCCTCCTGTAAATGTCAAGGGGGTGAGAATTTTTATGGGGCATGCGTGTTTCTACCGCCGCTTCATCAAAGACTTCTCCAAAGTCGCTAAACCCCTCACTCAACTCCTGCTTAAGGATGCCCCGTTTGAGTTTACTAACGACTGCCTTATAGCATTTGATCAGCTTAAGGCGGCCTTAATTTCTGCCCCCATCGTACAAGCTCCCGGTAGGACTCTTCCTTTCGAGCTTATGTGTCATGCTTCGGACTTTGCCGTTAGAACTTTTCTCTACCAACCGAAAGATGGGAAGCTGCATGCCATTTACTATACAAGTAAAACTCTTGATGAGGCACAGTGGAATTATAGTACCACCGAGAAGGAACTTCTAGCCATTGTTCACGCTATGGAGAAGTTCCGATCATACTTAGGTGGGTCTAAGGTCATCATTTTTACCGATCATTCGGCTTTGAAATATCTTCTCTCCAATAAGGATGCAAAGCCGAGACTTACACGATGGATCTTGCTTCTACAAGAGTTTGATCTTGAAATCCATGACAACTGTGGGGCAGAAAATGTAGTAGTGGATCACCTATTCCTCTTACCTTTAGTTGAGGGAGATGAGATCATTCCAGTGGATGACTCATTCCTCGATGAGCAACTAAAGGTAGCTATAGCTTCCCCTACCCCTTGGTTTGCGGATTGTGCAAACTACCTGTGTGCCGAGGTCATTCCGCCTGATGGGTTTTACCAAAAAGGCGGAATTTCATGGATGATGTTCGGAACTACTATTGGGATGATCCTTTATTGTTCAAAAGAAGAGTTGATGGCCTCATTCAACTTTGTATCCCTGAGTCGGTGATTCCAAGTGTCATTCATATGCATCATTCTTCCCCTTGTGGCGGTCACATGGGCTATGTCAAAACCTTGGCAAAGGTTTTAGAAAGTGGTTTCTTTTGGCCTAACATGTTTAAAGATGTGTGGTCCTCTGTGAAATCATGCAACCGGTGTCAACGCACCGAAAATCTTACAAGAAGGAATGAAATGCCCCTAAACAACATTCTATAATTGGAAATATTCAATGTTTGGGAGATGGACTTCATGGGGCCTTTTCCAATCTCCTCTGGGAACCAATATATATTGGTTGTTGTAGATTATTTATCAAGATGGGTGAAAGCTATTGTATCCCCCACCAATCAATCAAAGGTGGTTATTAAGCTTTTGAAGGATGTTACTTTTCCGAGGTTCGAAGTACCTCGAGCTGTTATTAGTGATGGGGGGTCGCACTTTGCAAAGTGGGCCCTCCAAACCCTCCTTGCTAAGTACGGGGTTAAGCATAAGGTTTCCTTGTCTGATCACCCCAAAACAAATGGGCATGCCGAGATCTCTAATTGGGAAATCAAAGATATCCTTGAGAAGACTGCCAATAGGTCGCATAAGGATTGGTCCACAAAGCTTTCCGATGCCTTAAGGGTTTATCGGAGAGCTTTGAAAACTCCTGTAGACATGACTCCCTATAAACTTGTTTGTGGGATACGATTAGAGGAGATCTCGTATTGATGAGATCTCCATGCCTTGGAGGAGATACGATTAGATGCTTACGAGAACTCACGTATTTATGAAGATCTTATCAAGGCATATCATCATAAACATATCATGAAAAGGGATTTCAAAGTGGGTGACAAGGTCTTTGTGTTCAATTCGCGTTTAAGGTTGTTTCCGGGTAAGCTTAAATCGCTTTGGAGTGGTCCATTTGTTGTTCGCCAAGTCTTCCCTTATGGCCAAGTGGAGATTGGTAATGACAGGAAGGAACCTTTCAAGGTCAACGGTCAACGCTTGAAACTATACCTTGATAGCTCCCCTATAGAAATTTGTTTCGTTGTGCACCTAGATGATTTCAATGTAACCTCGGTTACACCTTAGTTTCTATTTCTAGGTGTTGCGTCAGGCTCAGGACGTTAAACAACTTCTCATGGGAGGCACTCCGAATTACATGTATATATGTTTTGGACCTTTGGATGATTGAGTTCATTTAGAACTTTTTCCAGCTCTTCTTGAGCATTTTAAAATAGTTTTTGAGGCATTTTTGCGCCCCATTCTTGCTTTTGAGCTTATTCAGCTAAGGAAACCCCTTGAGCATATTCTTTGAGGTTTTGGTGAAGTTTTGGTTGAGAAATTGAGGGAAAATGAGAGTCATACTTCATATGAGGCAAGAGTGGGTGACTTTTGGGCTTTTTTCGGGGATTTCATCACCCCAAGTCACCCCTTAAGTGTTTTTAACAAAAACCGGTTCCTTCATTATTTCACTTGGCATTGACATAAACTTATGAGGCCTACCTTAGGCCTTATTTTGGCTCATAAGTCCATTGGGGTTCATTTTTTTAACCTTATTTGCTAATTTTGGGAAACATCATCCCGAGAGGCATATGGGGCACCCTCGGACCTGGTAAGTCGTGCTAACATTTCATACTTGTCCATATGGAAGGCTCTTAAAACTTACTTGACTTATTTTTGGCCTATGATATGTTTTAGGAATGATGAATGATGATTCTATGGAAATTTTGCTGCTTAGCAGCCTCCCCTTCACCATGTACAAACCTAGCGCCCGCTAATATAATGTAGAGCCCGCTAGGCCTAACGATAACATTTTCAGAGGCTACTGCCTCATTTTAATGAAAATGAGAACAGAGGGAGTAATGGTCGCTCTTGTAGCCTAGTGCACGCTAGGGGTAGCGCCTGTTACTTGTTTTGATTAAGTTTTAATTTCCAGAAGCCTCTGACTTCATTTGAAAAAAGTGAAGAGAGGAGGGTTTTATGCATGAATTATAAAGTTTAAAAGGGTTTTAATGCATGAAATAAAAGTATAATTATATTATGATGTTATTAAATTCTTTTGTGCATGAATTATAAAGTTTAGAAGGGTTATAATGTGGTTTTGAATAAATTAAATTTACTGTAAATTTTTATTATCTCATGTTCATGCATTGTAAAAATAATGATGCATGAAATAATGACTTATAATTGTAATTAAGGCACGAAATCATCATATGTTGATCTTAGAACAAAAGTATATTGTTTAGGGTAAAATTATGAGGTTTAAAGGAATTTTTAAGTGATTTTTAAAGCTGCCGTTTTTGGAAAATTATCGAAAATCAAGTGTTTTGAAAAGAAAACTATAAAATAAAGTGTGGAATTGAATAGAAACCATATAGAGAAGGTTTTGGATGAATTTCCATCATGAAAAGTCAGTTTACAGTTGTTGTAGAATTTAGTAAATGAGGTTTATAATTAGTTTCGATTTGTCCTTTGTAGAAAGTTACGGAGTAAGCAATGCCTAGGAGTAGTGGAAGAGTATTGTTATAACACAAGGTACCTAAGTACTAAGGGCATACATGTAACTAGAAATTATGCTAGAGTAGTTTAAGCTTCATGTTAGAATCTATAGTGTTGAAAATTAGTGATGTGTTGACTTGAGTTGAGTCTCATGAGAAGTTATGTTGACATGATCACATGAAAAGTATGTGTTAACTAACATGTTTACATTTCGTTTTTATAGCATTGTTATTACATCATTAATGTTGGAATGTTGACTATTATTAAAGGATTTGACTAGTAGTCAATAAGTATATATAAGCAATAAGAAAGGTAGTTATGAATATTTATTAACATGTTTCATAGGAAGTTTAATGAGCTAATAGTTAGCCACACACAGTTTATGTTTGGTAAAGGAAGGTTTAAATAAATAAAGAACCAAGAATTTAACATTAGAATTTGTGATAATCAAGATAATTAATATTGTGTATGATGCTTTGTTTGTCTTGAATGTTCATGTGTGATTTCATAAGTGTCATAACAGTTACTAAGCCTGATAATCACGTAAAGTGAAGGAGGATTCACACCAAAAACTCTTCTAACGTATATGCCTTGAGTGTGAACAATGGGGGGAGTTATCAGAATAGTAATCTGTAACTACTAATTAGGGTACAAGACATTGTACTCTTTCATATTTGTACATGTGTTGGAATTCTATGAATTCAAGTGGCAAAGGTAATACCTTCTTAGAGTTGCTCCCAAGTTAGTGCCCAATAGGGTGATTGTTCAGAATGGAAACCAGTTCGATGCAAAATCAACAATTAAATATTATAAATAATTTTATCCAGAATACTTCAGAGGAAATCAGCATCTTTTATCTCATTTTTTCTATTTTGTATCTCACGTTTTTTTCTCTCACCAAACCACACTCTCATTCATCCTTCCCCCATAAAGACTACATCAAACTCTCTCAAATCCTCATAAAAAAAACACTCAAATCTTCCATTTTCTTTACTTTTTTCAAGATTTCATCATAAATCTCACAAAAATCTGCCTTTTTTTTCATGAACAACATAAAAATCAATTTGGGGAAAAATTAGGGTTTCATACAACATTCGATTTTTGACTTTTCTAGTTCGGAATTGGTGTTTATAGACTGTTTTCACACTCTATTTGGTTCATTTCTTCTTCCTCAAACTCGATTTTTGGTTATTTTCACTTAAATAATGGTTGTTTTTCTTCTGAATGTATGTATAATTAGTTTTTAGTTGATTAATTTCTTAAATATCTTGGTTTTTGAGTTCTTATTGCTAATTTGTGAGTTTGTTTTATTTGTGCTTGATTTTACTTAGTCTTGGTTGACATTTTGAGTGTATCTTTGTTACAACTCAAACATTGTTTTTGGGTTTGTATGTGGATCTTTGGCTTTTGAGGTCGCCATTGATTCATGAACTAGGATGTTTAGTTGATTATTAAGGATCTTTTTTCTCAATCTTCCCACTTTCTTTTAGATTATTTTCATGTTTAGGATCTTTTTGCAACCTCGTTACCGTAGTCATAAGAAATATCTTCTCTTTGACCAAAAAGAAACGTAAGACTGTTGATTTAGATCCTGAACCAAACATCCCTTTTGAGGCGGTTGACCCACCGCCAATTAGAGTCCCTAACCAATACCAACAAAAACGGGCCGATTTAAACGAGCGTATGTTAAGTGGTACACAGTTCTATGATCCAAAACCTATACAAGCCTTAAACTTTGAGGCCAAAATGCAGGTTTTGTTTGAGAACTTAGGTTGGACAAACTTTGTTTATTCGGACAACGTCAACCCAACCTACCTCCACTTAACATACGAATTCCTAAGTACTTTTAAGCGTAGACAGACTTTGGATTCCGATAAATTTCCTGAATATGAACACAGTTTCCGAATGTTTAATAACAATATAACATCACCCTATCACAACTTAACACATATTTTGGTTGTGATCCGGCCAACCCCATATTTGAACCATCTGGGGTCGCTGTTCCAGGATTCCACCTCCATGAATTCTGGAAGGAAATTAGTGGCTTCGATAGGTTCCATTCTACCACTTCGTTCGCCAGTCACATCCACCAACCGAGTTTGAGGCTTTTGCACCGGTTTTTTGGTACCTCTATCTTATCCAAAGAAGATTTGACAAAGATAAACCAAATTGAGCTTTGTTGCCTTCACATGGAAGCTAAGCAAAACTCAACCGAACGCCTTAACACTGATTAGATGTTTGTTAAACGCTGTAGAGAAATTGTCTCCAAACCCCACATGAAAGGAGAAATTAGTTTGGGTGGGTATATTACCCTTATAGCTAGAAAATTAGGATATTCCCACTACTTCCATGCACTACAAATGGTGAACGATGATCTATTGTTTGACTTAGACTCGTTCACTTCCGCTTGGTTCGTGCATGAGACTTCTAGGTCGGATCAGGTTAGTTGGTTAGTAAATAGGTGACAACACTGCTATTTGCCAAACCCCTCACTCCCCACGTTCGAAAAGGAATCCCCTTTCCTTATTCCTTTCCAACCTCTGAGTCCGGAAGACCACTCCTTATTTTCTAGGCGCTACCCTCACCTTCTCTCCTTAGCTACTCCTCAGCGTCCTCGATCCCCTCCCCATGGTTATGGAGAGAGGCACCCTCCCTTGCAAGTACCACCGGGGACGAGCCAACAAGGCTCCCCTTCCTCTCAAACCTCTCCTTATTTGGACTTCTCAATGCTTTCAACTCTCTCTCTCCCTCCAACAAACCGAGATGTTTAGCTACATTAAATCCCAACAACAACAACAATAACAACACGAGCATGAACTACATTGATTCAAAACAATTCCATGTATCACTATCACGTTTCCTCAGGCCATTTTAACCCCTATCTCAACTACCCGTATCGCCCACCTCAGGAAGGACCGGTCCCGGGTTGGCAAGATGGACAACCCACTCGGCCCTACTTCCCCACTCGCTTAGAGTCGGGTTACAACTTCCAGGTTTCTGGAGGTTGCGATCCCCGAGGTGATCCTAATGTGCCTGGAGAGTGTTGGCCACAAGGATATACGGGGGGTAAAGTTCCCTACGGTTCTTGTTCTTTTGAGTTTGGCAACTACCCTGACCGACCTCGCTACAATTAGCCACCATATATTGACGCTAGTGGTCCTGATGTTGATGCCACCTATAATTTTAGGCAAGACCCTACTTCTCCTTGAGAATCAAGTCAATGCTCATCTCCTAGCTCGGGGGAGGATTCCACTAGTGTCGTTATATATCTTTATAGGGTATAGATGTAGGGTGTTTAGTTATGTCATTTTGGTTTCATTTGTTGTTTGTTGTTTTGTGTTGTTTTTTTTTTTTGGTAGTTTGGAAGAGAGAGAGTTAGCTTCTTTTTGGAGGATGTTTGATTGATGGTACTAGGAGGAAAGTGGATGCTAGCTTTGGGTTTGTTGATAATTTTTCCTACATGATGATGATGGTGTGATTATGAGCGTTTTTGGTACTTTTTGAGCCCTTTCATTTGATCGATGATGTGTGATGATGATGATATATTGAGTTAAAATTTTGATTGATGGTTGATGATGGTGTTTTGCTCTCATTTTGGAGAATCCAAATTATTCTTTCTTCACCCCTCTTTCCCTAAAAATCCAAAATCATTCATTCTTCGCCCTTCTTTCCTTAAAAATCCAAATTTTTCTTTCTCGTCCCCTCTTTCCTTAAAATCCAAATACATTTTAGCTTTTAGTGTAGAGCATGTAGTTTATTTTTCTAGTTTATTTTCTTTTATTCATTTATTTTTCCTTAGTTTTTTTTTAGAGCATTTAGTTTATTTTTCGCATGCATCAAACAAATTAAAAAATTCCAAAAATATTTTTGAACTTCTAAGGTTCTTTTAAGTTAGTGTTTAGGTTAGATCCCTATGATGTAAAAAGAGACTATTAGCTTAGATTTTCCTTCTCTCATGAACTTCAAATCTTAAAACACTTTAGAAAGGTAGTTCTCAAGTTTTGACTTCTTTAGTAAACATACCATGTTAGATAATTATTTAAACTTGTTTAATGAATATCGGTTTCTTAACTCCTCGGCTATATCAAAACGCCGCATGGATGATTGTCTTTGAACCTTGGTGAGATTTTGAGCCTTCATGCATATATAGACCATCACCTTGGTCTCATTTTCATTCTTGAGCGGTTAATATTTGCCTTATTGTGGATACCTAGATCGAGAATTTGCCTTGTAATTTTTGGAAACATGCCTACTTTGCTCTCGGTTATATAGTCATGGCCTTCATTTCGTATGTTTTGTTTTAGAATCCAACTCTTCTTAGGTTTATTTTTTTTCCTTTTCTTTCCACATATGTACATATTGTTTATTCCCCTTTTTGTGCTTTGACCCTTATTCACCAACCCACATATGAACCTCGGCTTTCAACCGTTGTCACCTATGTAGTTAGTGAAGCTTGTCATCGTTCTTGTCCTCTTTTATAGTTCGTTTTAGTAAAAAAGAAAAAGAAAAAGAAAAGCAAAAACAAAGTTATATAGTAGATTGGAATAAAAAAAAGTAAGGAAATTCCATTAGCTTTTAAGCTTTTGTAAATAAGCTTAGTTAGAAATAAAAAGTTGGCTTTTATTCAAAACAATTGAAGTGAGTTAATGACTTTTTCATCATCTTTCCTTCAAAGATTATCTTTTAAAATGATGAAAAGTCATATGTCTATGTTGTCCTATTCCCATTAGGATGGTATTTTGAGTTACAAAATTGGTCTTTGAGTCGATTTTTCCAATTCTATTCATCATATTCATTCATTTATAAGTGGAAAATCAGGTTTTGTTGTGTTTGAGGTCTTATTTCATTGTAAAAAGTTTGTAAAATTTCATTATTGAGTAGTAAATGCTTCACTTAGGTTTACCTCCTCAAAAGAACCAAAGTTTCCAACTTCCACCTTACCTCAACCCCCACTACAACCCTCAAAGTCCATATGAGACCGAGATGCAAAGTTCGAAGGTTACTTGATCAATAAAGTCACTTGGCAAGCATACTGAGAGGGTATTTTACGCAAGATGTGAGTGATTAACTATTTCTTATCTCATCTATGCTATTCTTTCTTTTGTGAACACCCTCAAGGAGTATTCCGTATGATCATTGCATATTATGGAGTATTTGATGTATTATTGGTTGAAACTCACAAGTTCACTTTAATCTACTTAGGTTGCTATTTGAAAGTCCTTCTTGAGAGCGATGCTTCCTTTACTTTCCTTACTGTTAAAGATTTAGATCATTTTTTAGAGTTTGTTTAAATCTTTGTTAATCATTTGCCTGAGGGATTCGTCTTTCTCTTCCCATTCTTAGAAGTTAAAATTGCTTGGAGTAATCGTCTAGCTTGGGGGAGTTTGATGTAGTGTTTATTTGTTTATATTTTCCATAGTTTTCTTAGTTAGTTTAGCTAGTTTTCTATCCCTTTTCATAGTTTTTCCTTGTTTCTATCCCTTGTATTACTCTATTTTGTGCTTTATCTCATTTTTGTGGGATTTTTTTGCAAGTTTGCAAATCAAGATATTGCATGAAATGGGAGTAGTATGTTTTGCGGAGATTTGGGTCAATTTGGTCAAAGCATAAGCCTTTGGTCAAAGTTCTTTCGGCTTTTGTTCAAGGTTCTAACGATATCGCACGTTTGACTAGCGATATCACTAGCTTGGCCCAGCGACGTAGGAAGGGTATGAGAGGTGCTTGGTGCTTCATATTTACGATAAATCGAAGAAAAAGCTACTGCCTTGAACAAGGAAGGAAGTGAAAACAAGGGGTAGTGACCGCTAGGTTATAGGATGCCCGCTACCCTAGCCTAGCGCCCGCTACCTTCAGGTAGCACCCGCTACCCCCTGACTCTGGCGAATTTTGGTTTTCTCTTCTTCCACTTGCCCACTTGCTTTGGGTTTGAATTTTACTACATATATTTGTTTTTCAGCTGTAAAAATAGTTACAAAGAAATAGTTAGAGATAGTTAGAAGAAGTAGAAGATAATTTGGACTTTCATTTTGCATTCTAGATTAATTTTTACTCAGTTTGATTAGTGAATTAGTTCTTCAAACAATTCCATAAGTTATAATTCAATCTCTTTTAATTCAATTCAAACTTATTATTCAAGTATTTTGATTCTTGCTCTTGGTTTGTTGGATTGATTTTCAAAGCTTCTTAGTTTCCTGTTCTTGGTTGATCATCTTTGTATTAGGGTATTATTGGAGTAAACCTTCGAGGTTCTTTAATTACAGGGATTCAAGCTTCATAGTACATTTCTAAACTCATCTTCAATTTTCATTTCAATTACATATTTTGTAACTATCTTCTTTACTTTGAAGTTTTGTTTCATAAGCTTTTTCTCAAGTTAAACTGGTACTAGCATTGTTCCTTTTTGTTCTTATTTTCTTCTCAAGATTAAACTTGTCCTTGTTCTTAGTTTACATTGTTTCAAGTTCTTAAAATTTCTTCTCAAGTTAATCTTGTCCTTGCACTATTGCTCTTTGTCTTAATTATTCTCAAGATTAAACCTTGTCCTTGCTTTCATTTTCATTATTGCTTTTGTAGTTTGATTAGATCACTTACATAACTTCTTTCTTTGTAATAATATTGATAATCAAACAAAGCTCTTTCCCTTTTTATAACTTTATTGAGTTTAGTTTATAATACATTGTCATAACTTACTTCTTTGTTATAATTTGTAAATCATGAATAAACATATGTGTTTAGATATAAAGTGTGTAGTGATTAGTTTTTAGTGCTAAGGTGTCGGTGACACCCTCACCACCTTCATGACATAAGTAGGTTCTTAGTAAAAACCGAGCTTGGGGGTGATAAGAGTCATTACATGTGGTTTTAAATCAAGTAGTCTATGTCTTGCTTCCATAGATGTCTTAGGTTCCTGGACGAAGGATCGAGTGATGAAGTTGAGTGAAGACTCTCCTTGTTTGATTAGTTTAAAAACCATGAGAATACGTGTTCAAGTTAAGGGACGTACTAGTCTTCATGAAAAAGTGCTTAGGAGCTGTTTTATGCTTACGCTATGAGAATAGGTTGTGTTCATAGTTCTGCTCGTCATGCTAGCTCGAGAGAGTAGACATGTGTCTTAGAACGACTTCCCCTTGACATTTCCCTCTACATTCTCTTTGACATAGGAATCTGCGCCTTCATGTAAGAAATGAGCGGTGTATCCCTTACCCTAGTCGTCTTTAATCTTAAATTCAAGTTAAAATAAATCAACATTAGTGACAATCTTTCTTCTAAAATAAACCGACTTAAACTTGCTCCTTAGACCGCCTTAGTGTAAAAACCTTTATCTCGTGGGATTCGATGCTTAATTACTTGCCCTTACTAGTAGCCTAGTGAGCCTTGTATCGTTTATCTTTGGTAGCCACTTCGATCGACAGGCTATTTATCATCGTAGAGCCAAGTCAAAGAAAACGTCGTGCACACAAAACACACACAATCAGCAAAGACGTGTACATAAACACTAGAGACAATGCAGAACAACATGAACAACATAATAAAAGGATAAACATCACACACTTCTTACCATTGTCACATCTATGTACCTGTAAATAGACTCATCAATATTATTAATTATTTATTATATTTAAATTTTGGATTTTGCATTGAACGGGTTTCCTTTCCTCAATATTCGCCCTATTGGGCACCAAATTGGGAGCAACTTCAAGAAGGTATTACCTATGTCACATAAAGTAATGGAATTTCAGCGCATTCATAAATATAAAAGAGTACAACGTCTTGTACCCCGATTAAAAGTTACAGTAACTATTCCCATAACACCCCCCCCC
>PYUH01000034.1:1704018-1803962 GCA_016808085.1 Suaeda aralocaspica | reverse complement strand
TGTAAGAAATGAGCGGGTATCCCTTACCCTAGTCGTCTTTAATCTAAATTAAGTTTAAATAAATCAACATTAGTGACAATCTTTCTTCAAAATAAACCGACCTTAAACTTGCTCCTAGACCGCCTTAGTGTAAAACCTTTATCTCGTGGGATTCGATGCTTAATTACTTGCCCTTACTAGTAGCCTAGTGAGCCTGTACGTTTATCTTTGGTAGCCACTTCGATCGACAGGCTATTTATCATCGTAGAGCAAGTCAAAGAAAACGTCGTGCACACAAAACCACACAATCAGCAAAGACGTGTACATAAACACTAGAGACAATGCAGAACAACATGAACCAAATAATAAAAGGATAAACATCACACACTTCTTACCATGTCACATCTATGTACCTGTAAATAGACTCATCAATATTATTAATTATTTATTATATTTAAATTTTGGATTTTGCATTGAACGGGTTTCCTTTCCTCAATATTCGCCCTATTGGGCACCAAATTGGGAGCAACTTCAAGAAGGTATTACCTATGTCACATAAAGTAATGGAATTTCAGCGCATCATAAATATAAAGAAAGTACAACGTCTTGTACCCCGATTAAAAGTACAGTAACTATTCCCCCTTACACCCCCCCCCATTGTTCATACTCAAGGTATATACATTCCAAGAGTTTTGGTGCGAATCCGCCCCACTTTTCACTTTACGTGATTAACAGGTTTAACAATTGTCATAACTCACATAAATTCACATAAGAATACACAAAACCAACAAGAATCAAACACCATATTAATTATCTTGTTTATCGCGTGATTCTAATATGAATTCATGGTCCTTTATATTTTTAAACACTCCTTTACCACACAATAACTGTGAGTGGCTAACTATTTGTTCGTTAATCTTCTATAAAATAGGTGAATAAATATTCACTAGCTACCTTTCGTGTTGATAAAGTAACCAATCAACATAACTCATTTCTTTCCCTTTTGTCTACTAGTCAAAACCTCTCAAAATATTCAACATTCCATCTTCAATGATGTAATAACAATGCTATAAACAATGTCAAGATTAATAAACAGTGCATACTTTTTATACAATCATGCAAACATAACTTCTCATGCAAGTCATCTCAAGTCAACAAACATGAATGTTTATTTCTATGAAATCTAGCATGAAATCCGAACTATTCTAGCATAAACCCTATTTACATGATTGCCTTTAGTACTTACATAACTTGTGTTATAACGGTGAACCGCAACTACTTCTAGAAATTGCTTAACTCGAAGTCTCCTACAAAAGAAAAAACCGAAACTAACTAAAAACCATGTTGAGTAAGTTCTACAACAACTCTAAACTGACTTTTTACGTTAGAAACTTGTCCAAAACCTTCTCTATATGGTCTCTATTCATATCCATACTTTATTTTATAGTTTCCTTTTCAAAACACATGATTTTCGATAACTTTCAGAAAATGGCATATTTGAAAAGTTGCTGAAAAACTCATTTAAACCTATCTAAACATCATAACTTGACCTTACAAAAATAGACTTATGTCCTAAGATCATCATGTGATGATTTCGTGGCTTAAAAACAATCATAAATCATTATTTTATGTGTTACTATTTTTATTGTGCATGAGCACGTGATAATAAAAATTCACAGCATTATTTATTTATTCAAAACTTATTAAAACCCTTTAGAAACTTTATTTTTCATGCATAAAACACTTTAAGAACCTTATACTACCACCATACTTATATTTTATGCATTAACACTCATTTTTCATAGTTAAAAACATGTTCATAATATTTTTACTTCTATTATTCATACTTAATTTTAAAATTTGGACGGCAATAATAATTTAATTTTAAACCTTTAAAAACCATCCTAAACTTCATATAATCATCATAAATTAATATGCTAACAATCTATGACCATCATACAAAAGATTAGAACATTAAAGTCATAAAAACTAATAATTTACATGAATTTTTATGAACCCTAATTCATAATTTTATGAACAAACTTATAAACATTAAATTTAATTTTCAAAAACATAATCATAAACTTCAAAACATGATCAAAACTACAACCCATGACTAAACATAATTATAAAACATGATTTAAACAAGATTGAACAAGAATTGAAAAAGAAAAAAATTTAAATATATAAGTGGTTCGAAAAAATAGCAAAGTAGAGGAGTGGTGGTGGCCGGCAAGGGGGCTGCCGGCGAGTAGGTGGCTAGCGAGTGGGGTCCGGCATGCAATGGTGCCGGCAAGGGGACGACCGATGACAAGGGTTTTAGGTTTGGGGTTTGTGACTCCTAGGTTTTTTAACCTTTTTTTTCTCTGTTTTCTTTTTTTTTGAAATCCTAAAACACAAATTCTAACATAAACTCTGAAAAATTCTGGTTTAATAGGGTATTTATAGGCCCAAATTAGGTTCAGATGAAATTACAAAAATACCCTTAATGTTTGAAATTACTTTAGTGACCTTGTTTTAAAACAATTAAGAAAACCTTTAAAAATCTAAATTTAGAAACTTCTTAAAATATTTTATAAAATTTAAAGTGACATAAAAATAACTTATAAAATTTATAAAATATAAAAAACAATTATTTTAAGTCACAATTAATTAAATATTTCTTTGTTTAATTTATTTATTTAACTTATCTTTCACGAAAAATACACTAATTAATTATGAAATAAAATTCATAAAGTACGCGAAATTACGGGGTATTACACGCTACCTTTAGGTAGGCTTCGGATCTCTAGAGCAGAAGATGAAATTTAAACGACTTGCTGAACGTGAAGTAATTGCAACTAGGTTTCTTGATCATACATTATTGCATGTACTTGGAATATATTATGATGTTAGTCAATGCTTGGCTAATATGGAATGACTAGATATTTAACTTTGGATTGCCCAACATATCCCGATTTAGTGTATAATTCATGTCTAGTTTTGCCATTGACCGTCCTAATGCGCATAAACTCGATCGGTCGATTACTTTATGATTTTTTGACACCAAAATCCATGAATCCTCCTAAGAATTTCAATGAAACCACACTTTGGTTTGCTCTTATGCGAGTCGAGGCTTCGAATTGGGACCATGCTGCGGCTAACTTGATCCACCAACCCAAACCTACTATACTTCAAAATTTTTAGGGTTAACATTATGCGATAAGCATCAGGCCTATGATGTTACCGCTAAGCAACTTGGTTTTCTAGGCCAACACTTTTATCGTCATTCACTTAATCATCGCATTCATTTACCTCATTACTTTATTATGCAGTTGCACACTCAATGTAACACTTTTTGTGGTTTGCATAGACATGGTCACCCCACCGTTAACAACATTATTTTTGGTGATTTGATCACATTTATTGGCTGCTACTATGGGGCCAACTTTAAGTACCATCTTACTCCCACTGTTTGGATAAGGAGGCTTGATTAAGCCTACTTTTCCGCTTGTGATTGGATGGAGTTGATGGAAGGACAGAGGATTCATTTGTTCATTAATGCTAGGAAGTGGGTGTCGGTTGTGCTCCCTAACCCCAATCGAAGGAGGATCACTCTAGACTAGGTTAGTCGGGTTTGGAAAGTTAATGGAATTGAGCCTCCTCCCACAGCTAATGCGAGGGCTTACATTTGGAGAGGGACAGGGAAATCTTCCCGTTCCCAATCACAGTAGCCACCCCACCAGGAGGGGTAAGATACCCCAGTACACCCTCCCCTTTTAGCAACCCATTAGTGACTTCTAAACTCGATTCTAGGGCTTTCAGCTTTAGCATCAGCAATTCCTCACAGATCAGTTCAATGTTTTCTAGACTAGTCACCACCTTGCTATGATCATTTTTATAGGAAAGGGGTGGTCCAGCGTGTGGGCCCATATCCTACTTGGTACACCGGGGGTGGTTTTGGAGTTCATGGTGAGGGTACTAGTAGCATGGGTGGTGGGCAAGGTGTTGATGATGACTGTGATGATGATGATGATGATGTCAACAAAATGGAGTTCATTGATGATTATTGTGGCACTCCGTGAATTTCTCTCTACTCCCATCACCACTAAGGACATTGTTAATTCCAACTTGGGGGAGTTGAGTATTTCATTGCTTTCTTAGTTTAGACTTTATTGCTATCTAGTGTAGTTTTTATTAATTTGTAGGCTATTGCATGATTTGTACCATCCACTAGGAGTAGGAGTTTACATTTGACCAAAGAGAATGTACAGCTTTATTAGGTATAACTTATTGCTTTCTTAGTTTGTTTGTTTGATCTATTGTTAAACAATTGAGACTATATCAATGATGACTTCTAGTGGCCAACTTTTTATTTAAAATGTTTGCTGTAAATTGGACATGTGATGTGTTTTCCTCGAGAAGTGCCAACAAGAATTTGAAATTGATTTAGCTTGATGCCTTTTCATGTCTTACCTTATCGCTATGCGTAGAGTAAGGGCTTCTGGTAATGGGAGTATTTAAACCACATTATTATATTTTGTGCATAATTGTTATATTTCATTTCATGTGTGCTTAGTCCTAGTGTATGTATGATCAATGTTTTGGCTTTGGACTCTAGTAACTTGGCTTTGGTATGTTATGTGTCGCGCATGATAGAAGGCTTTCATTGAGTTTCCAATTACATCTCTAGGTGTTAATGGTTATATTATTTTCTCTTGGACCAAATTATTGTTGCCTTGACCATCATTTTTCTCTTAGACACATTACAAACCTTGTTTACCTGTGGATTGTCGTGGCCTGGTAATGATATATGCTCAATCATGGCTTGGGGGAGTTATATGGTGGGGGTGTTGATATTGTGGTTGTTTGATGTCGATTATTGGTGCCTCATTATTTGATGCACCACTTGAGGATGATAGTTTTGGTTTGTTGTTTAGTTGGCGAATTTGATGTATTTTGAGGAGGAATGGTAATCAAGTGATTGTGTTTATTGAGCTTGTCATATAATAAACATTGTTATTTAGTTTTATTTTTATTGGAAAAAAAGGAAAAAAAATATTTCAAAAGTCAAAAAAAAAACATAGAAAGTTCAAAATTCCAAAAGGGAATGCGTTGCTGTCTAATTTAGTTACTAATGTAAATATTGTTAGTTTGTTATTAATTGTGTTAGTTGAGTTGTTGATGGCTTGAAAGTGTTGCGACTATAGTTGTGATTTGGTTAATAATTTATGGAGCTAGGTTGATTGGAAGATAATTGTTGGCATGATTTTCGGAGTTGTTCATGATTGTTTTTCGTACATGTATATGCGTATGGCCCGCATTCCGCCACATTTATCCAAATTTTGTCCTACCCTTCACCCTAGCCATATTACAAGCTCAATAAAGACCTTGATCGACATGTGCATGTTTTTAGTTCTTNACATAAAAATAACTTATAAAATTTATAAAATATAAAAAACAATTATTTTAAGTCACAATTAATTAAATATTTCTTTGTTTAATTTATTTATTTAACTTATCTTTCACGAAAAATACACTAATTAATTATGAAATAAAATTCATAAAGTACGCGAAATTACGGGGTATTACACGCTACCTTTAGGTAGGCTTCGGATCTCTAGAGCAGAAGATGAAATTTAAACGACTTGCTGAACGTGAAGTAATTGCAACTAGGTTTCTTGATCATACATTATTGCATGTACTTGGAATATATTATGATGTTAGTCAATGCTTGGCTAATATGGAATGACTAGATATTTAACTTTGGATTGCCCAACATATCCCGATTTAGTGTATAATTCATGTCTAGTTTTGCCATTGACCGTCCTAATGCGCATAAACTCGATCGGTCGATTACTTTATGATTTTTTGACACCAAAATCCATGAATCCTCCTAAGAATTTCAATGAAACCACACTTTGGTTTGCTCTTATGCGAGTCGAGGCTTCGAATTGGGACCATGCTGCGGCTAACTTGATCCACCAACCCAAACCTACTATACTTCAAAATTTTTAGGGTTAACATTATGCGATAAGCATCAGGCCTATGATGTTACCGCTAAGCAACTTGGTTTTCTAGGCCAACACTTTTATCGTCATTCACTTAATCATCGCATTCATTTACCTCATTACTTTATTATGCAGTTGCACACTCAATGTAACACTTTTTGTGGTTTGCATAGACATGGTCACCCCACCGTTAACAACATTATTTTTGGTGATTTGATCACATTTATTGGCTGCTACTATGGGGCCAACTTTAAGTACCATCTTACTCCCACTGTTTGGATAAGGAGGCTTGATTAAGCCTACTTTTCCGCTTGTGATTGGATGGAGTTGATGGAAGGACAGAGGATTCATTTGTTCATTAATGCTAGGAAGTGGGTGTCGGTTGTGCTCCCTAACCCCAATCGAAGGAGGATCACTCTAGACTAGGTTAGTCGGGTTTGGAAAGTTAATGGAATTGAGCCTCCTCCCACAGCTAATGCGAGGGCTTACATTTGGAGAGGGACAGGGAAATCTTCCCGTTCCCAATCACAGTAGCCACCCCACCAGGAGGGGTAAGATACCCCAGTACACCCTCCCCTTTTAGCAACCCATTAGTGACTTCTAAACTCGATTCTAGGGCTTTCAGCTTTAGCATCAGCAATTCCTCACAGATCAGTTCAATGTTTTCTAGACTAGTCACCACCTTGCTATGATCATTTTTATAGGAAAGGGGTGGTCCAGCGTGTGGGCCCATATCCTACTTGGTACACCGGGGGTGGTTTTGGAGTTCATGGTGAGGGTACTAGTAGCATGGGTGGTGGGCAAGGTGTTGATGATGACTGTGATGATGATGATGATGATGTCAACAAAATGGAGTTCATTGATGATTATTGTGGCACTCCGTGAATTTCTCTCTACTCCCATCACCACTAAGGACATTGTTAATTCCAACTTGGGGGAGTTGAGTATTTCATTGCTTTCTTAGTTTAGACTTTATTGCTATCTAGTGTAGTTTTTATTAATTTGTAGGCTATTGCATGATTTGTACCATCCACTAGGAGTAGGAGTTTACATTTGACCAAAGAGAATGTACAGCTTTATTAGGTATAACTTATTGCTTTCTTAGTTTGTTTGTTTGATCTATTGTTAAACAATTGAGACTATATCAATGATGACTTCTAGTGGCCAACTTTTTATTTAAAATGTTTGCTGTAAATTGGACATGTGATGTGTTTTCCTCGAGAAGTGCCAACAAGAATTTGAAATTGATTTAGCTTGATGCCTTTTCATGTCTTACCTTATCGCTATGCGTAGAGTAAGGGCTTCTGGTAATGGGAGTATTTAAACCACATTATTATATTTTGTGCATAATTGTTATATTTCATTTCATGTGTGCTTAGTCCTAGTGTATGTATGATCAATGTTTTGGCTTTGGACTCTAGTAACTTGGCTTTGGTATGTTATGTGTCGCGCATGATAGAAGGCTTTCATTGAGTTTCCAATTACATCTCTAGGTGTTAATGGTTATATTATTTTCTCTTGGACCAAATTATTGTTGCCTTGACCATCATTTTTCTCTTAGACACATTACAAACCTTGTTTACCTGTGGATTGTCGTGGCCTGGTAATGATATATGCTCAATCATGGCTTGGGGGAGTTATATGGTGGGGGTGTTGATATTGTGGTTGTTTGATGTCGATTATTGGTGCCTCATTATTTGATGCACCACTTGAGGATGATAGTTTTGGTTTGTTGTTTAGTTGGCGAATTTGATGTATTTTGAGGAGGAATGGTAATCAAGTGATTGTGTTTATTGAGCTTGTCATATAATAAACATTGTTATTTAGTTTTATTTTTATTGGAAAAAAAGGAAAAAAAATATTTCAAAAGTCAAAAAAAAAACATAGAAAGTTCAAAATTCCAAAAGGGAATGCGTTGCTGTCTAATTTAGTTACTAATGTAAATATTGTTAGTTTGTTATTAATTGTGTTAGTTGAGTTGTTGATGGCTTGAAAGTGTTGCGACTATAGTTGTGATTTGGTTAATAATTTATGGAGCTAGGTTGATTGGAAGATAATTGTTGGCATGATTTTCGGAGTTGTTCATGATTGTTTTTCGTACATGTATATGCGTATGGCCCGCATTCCGCCACATTTATCCAAATTTTGTCCTACCCTTCACCCTAGCCATATTACAAGCTCAATAAAGACCTTGATCGACATGTGCATGTTTTTAGTTCTTGTTTTAAGTCAATTGCCAATGATAGTGAGTATTACTTGCATTTCGAGTCGACTCTAGGTTGTGTGAATATCCTTAAACACTTGCATGAGGTGTGAGATGTGGAATTGAGTTCTACAAAACTTGCATTAAAACATTTTGTTGCATTTGCATTCCATTCTATTTTATGGTTGGTAGTTGAGAATGAGCTCATTGACTTTATACCATAGTGACAGCCACAATAAAAAAAATACGCCAAAACAATTCGGGCTGCTTCATGTAGTTGCCAGCCACAAACGACAAACTCCAAGAGTGACCCGACCAGCAATTGTGGGCCACAAATCAACACGTGATTACAGTCTACAAACGATAAAAGCAATATTGTAGGTTCAATAGTTTCATTACAGAATATACCTTAAGCTGTATTTTAGATTGTTATAGATATTGAAATCAATAAATTAAAAGATATATAATAAGAGAATCTTATTCCACTAACTAAGATCCTTAATCCTCGTTCACAATACCAAACGTATCAAATAAAAAGGAATAGAGAGAGTAGTTAAATTGTAATAGTTGAGCATCAATAATGGAAAGAAAATTGTTAAGCAAAAAAAGAGGAAAAGGCTAAGCTCAACTGTAAGTTGAAAACTTAACCCTAGCAACACATTGTGCTCGTGAAGACATATTACAAAAAATACTCGACGACATATTAAATAAACAGTTAGTACAACTCTTATCATTTATAATCACTAATTTCCTTAGTTGTTGGGGAAGATCTAACATGTGAATAGGTGGTAATCTTCTTTTAACGCCACTTTTACATGTTGGATGGTTACTTTGACATATTAGACCGTCGAGACTCTTCACTTGGGGATACTCTATCATTTCTTCCTTAACTTCAACTTTAAACCTATAGTGACAAACATGGTTAGAAAAATGAGAAGGGCCTGCAGTCCTCAATGTGGTTTCTTACAACTTTTTTCACCATAGCCCTCTTCTATTTAGTTTTTCTTGCCATTGAAAGCTCCCGAAATCTTCCACTCCTTCTTGAACTTAATTGGAAGCCAATGTGTAGTTGCTCCTAGGTGATATATGGCGAGCAGTCCTGTACCCTGAGAATACCACCACGTGGGTGGATGAGATTAGCTCCCTTAGGTATTTTTATAAGACTTTAGTTTGTGATATTCCTTCGCATTGGTTTAATGACTGATCATTGAAATTGTTACCTACCTCCTAATTAAACTCGCTTATGAGACATGGGTGGAGAGGTATGAATTATTCACTTGATTCCCCACTTCCTTAGTTATGTTTATTAGAGAACCCACAACTCTAATGCTCATAATGACCCCTGAACAAGGATTGCAGTATTGAATAGTTTCCCCATGAATTACCTTAGAATAGTCCCTCTTATATATATCAAGAAAGGGTCTTAACCCTTTGTGTCTTCGATTATGGAATCGGTGCTTCGGTTCCATTGAGGTGAGACTTCTTACATCCTTCTTGCCATTAGCTGCATCCTCCTTTAAAACTTCCTTTGACTTCTCAATTTCATAATTTTTTACTATCCTATGTATCTCAACATCCTTTATTTTTCAATGTTCCTTCGTCTTCTCAACTTCCTCCGACCTAACCTCCTTCGGCTTCACTTCCTATGCCATCTCATGTAATTCTTCCTTTAGTTTCCCTACTTCAGCACCAAAAGCCTCTTTTTGCATCCCAGTTATCTCAGCCATTGTTACACCCCTATCTATAGCTTTAGCTTGATTAAGTTTTAGGATTGTGTTTATTTTAGGAAGTGGTACATCCTCCAACATCTCATCTTTCATATCAACCTTACGGTGCTCATTAAGATTTTTCATCTCCTTCAAAACCCTCTCTTTCACCTCACTTAGTTTCTTTCCTTCCTGCTGATTTGAAGGATCACACACACAAGCAAGCTTTAGGTCCTAAACAGCAAAAATTATACCTTCCCAACTCCATAATTGTGGAAGCTCTACGGGATAGAGCTTTTAAAAGTTGGGTTAAGTTCTAGAACAGTAATGCAGAACTTCCGAGCAGACATAAACTCCATTTTCCTAAGAAAAGACACAACCAATAGCCTACAACACAACAACTGTTAAGTTAAAAAAGGAATTTTTATCTTCCTCCTTCTCTATAGCCAAACAGGTAAGAAAGATTCCTGCAAAACCATACTTCTCCAAAACATTATCAATGTCCACTTTCTTGAAAAAAGAATTACCATCCTCTTTAAACTCTAAAATATGCCCTAGAAGTTTCTTAGGATTGTTTAAATAATGAATATAACTAAACAAACAACCAACATCATCCGCATCAAAATTATCCCTTTCAATAAGGATATCCCTAAGTTCCCTTTTCATTTCCCACAATTTTGAAAGGACATCATGACATCATACATTACATTAAAAGACATTTCGGACATTGTCGATGCGCCACGCATGCCCCCCACCTTTTACTTGCACTGCTCCACGTGGCAAGCTCTCACTAACATAACATAACAAGTTCTCTCCGACATTGCACCAAATGTGCAAGAACTTATACATAATATACCCAAAAATATACTCGCAATAACATTTGAACCCATGACCTCTCTTAAGTCATCTAAGTCAATTAATAACTCAACCAATTGTTTTTAATGTCATATTCATTGTTTAAAAATATATATGTAGTATTGTTTTCAAACAATGCGTTAATTATCTCCCTCATCATTTAAATAGCTTTACACTACGAACGACACGCTGGACATGCATGTTATTATGGACACCGTAAATTAGCAAGCAAGCAATGAAAACCTTATAAAAGGAAGACATGACTCTCATTCTTACATTTTCCTTCATCAATAACAACAATTAATCAGCTTGTAATAATTTCTTTATAGTACTTATTTTTCAAACCGCGTATTGTACGAAGATAAACACCAAATTAATCAGCTTGTAATAATTTCTTTACAGTACTAATCAGTTTGTATCAATAACAACAATTAATCAACTTGTAATAATTTCTTCAATGATTGTTGCTTTGTTATTTTACTATTACATTTCCAAAAAAATCATTACTTACATAAACGATATTGACAAAAAATATTACAAATTAAAAACGAAATGCATTACCCGGGGCAACACCCGAGCCTGTTCACTAGTTAGACATAAACAAAGGCAAAAGCTAAGAAAACAAACACAAACTAGGGAAAACAAAAGGAAAGTCACACACAAAACCATATCTGGAAAAGGTAATCATGGAAAAGGACAATAAAGAGAAAACAAAATTTGCATGCAACGAGCATAACAAACTAGTAGCCTCACCACCTAGGGTGATCAGAATAGGCGGGGAAAAGGAAACGAGCAACCCTTTCAAAAAGGCCTTATCTCTCGACGACGAACCAACAACAGGTGGCCAAGAGATAGCTAAACCGCCGACGTAGATGACCTTGGTGCTGATGAAGAAGTTCTTCCGATGAGGTAGGAATGGGGACTCGCCGACAACTAAAAAGGGCGATGGCCCAAACCAGTATTGGCAAACCCCAAAGTGGAGACTCCTAAAGCCTTAGATCAACTATCTCTCTCTAAGTCTTCTCTCTCTAAATTTAATCAACTTGTATATCTCTTACGCATTGTTTAGATAACAAGTTTAGAAAGAAAGAGAAGGGAGAAAAATAGGAGGAAGGGGAGGGTAAAGAGAGGGAGGAAGGAAGGAAATTCCATTTTCCCTCCAAATCTCTCCAATGTTGGAGGGATAGTTGATGTAGATTTTAAGTGGTACTCGCCAATAACACTCAAAACTCACGTTGTAACACCCTAAAACTTCCTAACTTCCTACTTTATATTTTTCCGGAAAACATATTATAAATATTAAAGAATTATAATTATTAAATCTCCTAAAAATGGAAAAACCAAAGTATTACCGCCCACGTGATAATGACTAAGGCATTTATAAAAGTACTACAGCGGAATTTTAAAACCAAAACCAATTTAAAATCTTAAACTTCAAAACAAGTCTCAAAACCAAATTCAAATCAACACCCAAAATAAAAATCAACTTAAGACTTTATTACAATTCGGAACAATTTTAATGGCCCTTAAAAACCAAAACTAGAATCTTTAGAAAATAAACAACATCCAAATAAAGGTTAGCACTTCATGAGCAATTAAAAAAAACTACAAAGCAAACGCTCTCACTCCAACCCAGCATGAAATGACTTATGCCCACTTGCACCTGTAGCTTTTATTATTCAAGACAACTACTCACCAACAAGTGGGTCATTGTAGGGCCAAGTCTAAGACAAGCCATGCACACAAAATAAACAGTTAGCAAAGTTGAGTACATAACTACTAAAGACTATGCAACAAAATAACATGAACTATAACATACACACAACTTGCCTTTGACCACCTTTCACCTGTGCATAGACTCAACAAATTAGCTTTCATATTTAAACTTTTGGATTCTGCATCAAACGGGTTTTCTTTCCTTTAAAATTGCCCTATTAGGCACCAACTCGGGAGCAACTCCAAGAAGGTATTACCTATGTCACATAAAGTGACAGAATTCGTGCGCATTCAAAATATAAAAGAGTACAACGTCTTGTACTCCAATTAGAAGTCATAGATATGTGTTCCTTAATACTCCCCCCATTGTTCATACTCAATGAATATATGTTCCAAGAGTTTTGATGCAGATCCCCTAAACTTTACGTGATTAACCGGTTAACAGTGTTATGATTCACATACAACATCACACAAAAACATGCATCAAAACAAGCAAGCCATATTAATTATCTTTAATTTAAAGTGATTCAAAAATAATCTCATGTGTGTCCTTTAATTAAACTGAAATTCCTTTACATCACATTAACTGTGAGCGGCTAACTATTTACTTTCTCCTTGACCACACATTAAACTGTGCGTGGCAACAAAAATATTTTATCGTAACTCATTTTAATCATGTGAATAAAAATTCATAACTACCTTTCTTGTTAATTAAGTAACTAACCAACTTCAAAATAACTTCCTTTTTTATTAATAAATTGTTGGTGAAATTAAACTAATCATAACATTTCAATTCAATCTTATAAAATTTATATTTCTAATCAACCTGGTATGTCAACAATAATATAACATCATGCTTCTAATAAACCTTGTCATGCACTCATGCACATCAATTCATGATTCAAACAAGCATAACAATATTTCATAACATAAAAGATCATCCATGCATGAATTTTAATTATTTTGTTTGACTTTAGTACTTACGTACCATGTGATATAGTGGTGCTCCGCTGCAACTTCTAAAAGTTGACTAATTCAAAGTCTCCTACATAAGGAAAACCGAAATTTGATTAAAACCTTGTTGACTAAGTTCTACAACTCTAATCTAACTTCTATATTGGAAACTTGTCCAATAAATTCCTTATGTGGTCTCTTTTCAATTCCATGCTTCACTTTAATTTTCGATCTATTGCAAGATTACTTGGTTTTCGAGACTTATTTATACTCTATAAAACCTCAACATAAATTCTATGTCACTTTAAAAAAGTGGACAGCAATTTAAAATTATCAAAACTCCTTGAAAAGCTTCAAAAACAACACCAATCAATCATGCAATGTATTACTTACTTTATATGATCATTTCATGCTAATTACATACTTTAAAAGCATAATTATTCACTTTATAAAATCTGGACAGCATGTTAAACATGCTCAAAATCACTTTTAAATTTCATGAAACATACCAAAAATCATATGTAACACCATATAATTAATATGTGATCATATTAGCATAATATGAACACTTATAACATAGTTTAACTTGTTTTTATAAAATTTTCAGATTTATTAATTAACGTTGAACTCATAGAAAACTCATAAAAACATCATAAATTCATGGCAAAACTCTTTTACCATCAACTAACATCATTATTAAACCAATCTATGCTTTAGAATAAATTTTCTCAAGCCAAAACATGTTCATAATATATATTCTATTGAATTTCATGATTGCAAAATTTGGACAGCAATTTATTTTATGTTTTAAGCCTCTAAAAATCAACCTAAATTTCATAAAATCATCATAAATTCACACAACAACAATTCATGCTCATAATATTGAATGTTAAATCATACAAACTCATAAAAATCAAAACTTTCATAACTTTATAGACCCACATCTAAATTTCATGAACAACAAATTAATTCATGCTTTAAAACAAATCATAACTTCTTAGAACATTATTGAAACTTATAAAATCATGACTAAACATAAATATGAACATGAATTTGCAAGATTGAATCAAAAAGAAAGAGAAGAAATTTTTATTTTTTTAATAGGTTCGAAAAATACCAAACAAGAGGGGCGAGGTGGCCGGCAACCACGAGCGGTGGCAGCAGCAGAAGTGGCGTCGGGGCTGCAGGCGGGGCTTTGGCATCTGGCGATCAAAAAAATCTCTTTTTTTCTCTCCTTCCTCCCCAAAATCGAGCTGTAGTTTTTTTTTCTTTTTTTTTTCGAAAATCCTTCTCCTCTTTTTTTTTTCTTTTTCTTTTTCTAAATTTTGGAATCCTAATGACAATTATGAGGGATGAAATCTGAAATTTTGGGTTTTAAAGGGTATTTATAGGCCCCAAAGTAGGATTTGGTAAAGCTCATACTTATCCTAAAAAGTGGAATTTACCTTTAGGCCCTTGGCTTAAATAAATTAGCAAACTCTTAAAAATTCTATTTTAAGAAGCCTTTCAAAATATTTTATAAACCATAAAATATTACTTATAAACACAAAAGTTTATTTTTAATTAGAGCTTATTTTGTATTATTATTATTATTATTTTCCATTTACTATTCTTATTGAACATAATTTTTCAATAAAAATATTAAAATTACACGTATAAAATACAAAAACACTTCCTTAAAATACGAGAAAATGTGGGGTATTGCAGTCTACCCCCCTTAAAAGAAGTTTCGTTCCGAAACTTTGTGTAGATTAGTGTATGGAATTTGAATAGAGACTACATTTACTTCAAACTTTCTCATTATAATACTATGTTGTTGCAGACCTGAGACACTTACTTGACAACTTTTTAGTAGACAAACATAAAACTCTTACTAAAAAGTCATAGAAACTCATAAAAACTTGCAAAATTGAGGGTAAAAACGCGCTAAAATAGGTCGCTTTCTACCCCCCTTAAGAATCGAGTTATGTCCTCGTAACTCTACTTACTAACCTGAAATAACTCTGGATACTTTTCTGTCATCATATCTTCAGCTTCCCAAGTAGCTTCTTCGGTTTCTTGGTTAGACCACAACACCTTTACTATTTTAACACTTTTTCTATGAGTACACCTGACTTTACTGTCTAGGATCATAGTTGGCCTCTCTTCATAGGTCAAACTTTGTTCTAACTCTATTGTTTCACGATGTAACACATGTGACTCATCCGAAACATACTTCCTTAGTTGAGACACATGAAAGACATTGTGAACCTTGCTCAACTCCATTGGTAATGCTAACTTATAGGCCACATTTCCAACCCTTTGCAAGATCTCATAGAGTCCTATGTATTTTGGGTTTAATTTTCCTTTCTTTTCGAACCTCATTACTCCTTTCATTGGTGATACCTTAAGTAACACCTTATCGCCAACTTCAAACACAACTTCTTGGCGATTTTGGTCCGCATAGGACTTTTGTCTA
This sequence comes from Suaeda aralocaspica, assembly GCA_016808085.1. Classification (NCBI taxonomy): domain Eukaryota; kingdom Viridiplantae; phylum Streptophyta; class Magnoliopsida; order Caryophyllales; family Amaranthaceae; genus Suaeda; species Suaeda aralocaspica. The sequence continues at coordinate 1,788,101 of PYUH01000034.1, read as the reverse complement.
TCTTGTGCTGCCTGAATCTTTGCTTGTATTACCCTAATTTTCTCTGTGGTTTCTTCGATCAATTGAGGTCCTAGAATCACTATCTCACTTATGTCATTCCAACACAAGGGGCTTCTACACTTCCTTCCATACAAATCCTCAAAAAGTGTCATGCCAATACTTGCATGGTAGCTATTGTTGTATGAATACTCAATAAGATCTAAGTGATGCTCCTAATTCCCTTGAAAATCCATTACACAAGCCCTGAGCATGTCCTCTAAGGTTTGTATGGTTCTCACTGTTTGTCCATCAGTTGCTGGATGGAAAGCTGTACTCATCTTCAACATTGTACCAAAGTTCTCCTGGACACTTTTCCAGAATTTTGAAAGAAACCTAGAATCCCTATCTGATACAATATCCTTTGGACCTCCATGTAGCCTCACAACATGTTTTATGTAAGCCTTTGCAAGTTGTTTTTTTTTTCAATTCTCTTTCATCGGTATAAACACCGCTAACTTAGTAAGTTTATCCACCATAACCCATATGGTATCATTTTGATTCTTCAACTTTGGCATGCAAGTCACAAAATCCATTGATATGCAATCCCATTTCCATCCTGGTATTTCAAGTGGTTGGACCTCTCCTTGTGGTCGCTTATGCTCAAATTTCACATTTTGTCAAGTAAGACACTTGCTCACAAATTCAGCTACTTCTCTTTTCATCCTAGGCCACCAATACATCTTCTTTAAATCCTTATATAGCTTATCACCTCCAGGATGCACTGAATACAGGGTATTATGACCCTCCTCCATGATTCTTTGTTTCAAATCATCACATTTCTGTGGTACACACCACCTTCCTTTATACCTTAAACTTCCGTCCTCATGGATCTTAAAGTCCCCAGCTTTTCCAGCTTTCAAGTTTTCCCTAATTCTTCCAGTTTCACATCTCCCTCCTGGTTCTTCTTAATTTCCTAAAATATTGTTGGTTGGATACTAAGATTACAAAGAATTCTTTCCAACTCTCCCTCCTTCACTATCTCTAAGCTCAACCTCTCTATATCCTTACATACTTCATTAGCAACCACCAAAGTATTCACTCCGTGCTACGCTTTACGGCTTAAAGCAACTGCCACCACATTGGCCTTCCCTTCATGGTATTATTGGATATCTAAGTCATGATCCTTGATCAACTCAAGCCATCTCCTCTGTCTCATGTTTAAATCCTTTCCAGTGAAAAAGTACTTTAAACTCTTGTGGTCTGTTTATATCCTACACTTTACCCCATACAAGTAATGTCTCCAAATTTTTAAAGCAAACACGATCGCTGCTAACTCAAGATCGTGAGTAGGGTAGTTTGCCTCGTATGGTTTCAATTGCCTTGAAGCATATGCAATCACCTTTCTATTTTGCATTAACACACATCCCAAACCATTCTTAGAAGCATCATTATACACATCATAAGAGTCACTTCCATCTAGCAAAGTCAACACTAGAGCTGTAGTCAAACGCTCCTTTAAGGTATGAAACGCCTCTTCACACCTATCACTCCACTCAAACTTACAGTCTTTCTTCATTAACGACGTTATTGGTTTAGCAATCCTCTAAAAGTCCTTCACAAACCTCCTATAAAAACCTGCTAACCCTAAGAAACTCCGTACATCCGTCACATTCTTAGGTGTAGGCCACTCCTTTACTGCTTCAATCTTGGCTGGATCTTCTTCAACCCCCTCTTAGACACAATATCCCCAAAGAATGCTACTTTCTCCAATCAAAACTCAAATTTCGAGAACTTAGCATACAATTCATTCTCCCTTAATGTCATCAAGATTGTCCTCAAATGTTCCACATGTTCTTCTTTACTCTTAGAGTACACCAAGATGTCATCAATGAAAACAACCACAAAGTTATCAAAAAAATCGTTGGAAAATCCTATTAATTAGATCCATGAAAATTGCTGCCACATTGGTTAACCCAAAAGGCATAACAGTGAACTCATAGTGCCCATACCTCATACGAAAAGCAGTTTTCGGTATGTCGTCATTAGCAATCCTCAATTGATGGTATCCTGACCTCAAATCAATCTTTGAAAACACAGTAGGTCCTTTTAATTCGTCAAACAAGTCATCAATCCTTGGTAAAGGATACTTATTTAAGATTGTCACCTTATTCAGCTCCCTATAGTCAATACATAACCTCAAAGTCCCATCTTTCTTCTTTACAAACAGTACTGGTGCTCCTCAAGGTGATGCACTAGGCCTAATGTAACCTTTTTCCAACAACTCTTGTAACTGCTCTTTCAACTCACTCATTTCTGCAGGCGCCATCCTATAGGGTGCTTTGGAAATAGGTGTTGTTCCTTGGACTAAGTCTATAGTAAAGTCAATCTCTCATTTAGGTGGCATCCTCGGAATCTCTTCCGGAAACACGTCAAGAAAGTCCCATACTACCTCAATATCCTCGGGCTTAGCAGTCTCAACATGATCCACATCCCTCACACTACAAAGGTAAATGGGAAAACCTCTCCTCATAAACCTAGCAAACCTCATTACTGACACTATTTTATTGTGTTTTGGTCTTCTGGCCCTCCAGTAGCTCACCTTCTTACCCTTATTCATTAATGAGATCTTCTGTGGTTCACACAGAATCTCAGCCTTATGCTTACTCAAACAATCCATCCCTAGGATCACTTCTAAGTCACCTAAGTCAAACTCGATTAGGTTAGCTTTAAACTCCACTACCTCAATTTCAATAGGAACATCCTGAAATCTCCTTGAACAGTGCACTTCTTGTCCTGAAGGTAACACTAATTACATATCTATTATATCTACCTTTCCCAACATTGGTTTTAGCTATTCTAGAATCTTAGTGGATACAACATCACACAAAAACATGTATCAAATCAAGCAAGCCATATTAATTATCTTTAATTTAAATTGCTTCAAAAATAATCTCATGTATGTCCTTTAATTAAACTGAACTTCTTTACCACACATTAACTGTGAGTGGCTAACTATTTACTTTCTTCTTGACCACACATTAAACTGTGAGTGGCAACAAAAATATTTTCTCATAACTCGTTTTGATCATGTGAATAAAAATTCACAATTAGCTTTCTTATTGATGAAGGAACTAACCAACTTTAAAATAACTTTCTTTCTTTATTAATAAACTATTGGCCAGGTTAAACTAATCATAACATTCCAATTCAATCTTATAAAATTTATATTGCTAATTAACATGGTATGTCAACAATAATATAATATCATGCTTCTAAACAACCTTGTCATGCACTCATGCACATCAATTCATGATTCAAACAAGCATAACAATATTTCATAACATAAAGGATCATCCATGCAAGAATTCTAATTTTTTTTGTTTGTCTTTAGTACTTACGTACCTTGGGAAATAGTGGTGCTCCGCTGCAACTTCTAAAAGTTGACTAATTCAAAGTCTCCTAAATAAAGAAAACCGAAACTAAATTAAAACCTTGTTGAGCAAGTTCTACAACAACACTAAACTAAGTTCTATGTTGGAATCTTGTCCAAAACATTCCTTATATGGTCTCTATTCACTTCCATACTTCACTTTAATTTTTCTATTGCAAGATTACTTGGTTTTCGGGACTTATTTATACTTTATAAAACCTCAACATAAATTCTATGACACTTTAGAAAAGTGGAAAGCAATTTAAAATTATCGAAACGCCTTGAAAAGCTTCAAAAACAACACCAGTCAATCATACAATGTATTACTTACTTTATATGATCAATTCATGCTAATTACATACTTTAAAAGCCTAATTATTCACTTTATAAAATCTGGACAGCATGTTAAACATGCTTAAAATCATTTTTAAACTTCATGAAACATACCAAAAATCATATGTAACACCACAGAAATTAATATGTGATCATACTAGCATAATATGAACACTTAAAACATAAAGTGAAGTATGGAAATGAATAGAGACCATATAAGGAATGTTTTGGACAAGATTCCAACATAGAACTTAGTTTAGTGTTGTTGTAGAACTTGCTCAACAAGGTTTTAATTTAGTTTCAGTTTTCTTTATGTAGGAGACTTTGAATTGGTCAACTTTTAGAAGTTGCGGCGGAGCACCACTATTTCCCAAGGTACGTAAGTACTAAAAACAAACAAAAAAATTAAAATTCTTGCATGGATGATCCTTTATGTTATGAAATATTGTTATGCTTGTTTGAATTATGAATTGATGTGCATGAGTGCATGAAAAGGTTGTTTAGAAGCATGATGTTATATTATTGTTGACATACCATGTTAATTAGCAATATAAATTTTATAAGATTGAATTGGAATGTTATGATTAGTTTAACTTGGCCAATAGTTTATTAATAAAGAAAGAAAGTTATTTTAAAGTTGGTTAGTTCCTTAATCAACAAGAAAGCTAATTGTGAATTTTTATTCACATGATTAAAAGGAGTTATGAGAAAATATTTTTGTTGCCACTCACAGTTTAATGTGTGGTCAAGAAGAAAGTAAATAGTTAGCCACTCACAGTTAATGTGTGGTAAAGAAGTTCAGTTTAATTAAAGTACAATTTTAGATTTATTAATTAACGTTGAACTCATAGAAAACTCATAAAAACATCATAAATTCATGGCAAAACTCTTTTACCATCAACTAACATCATTATTAAATTAATCTATGCTTTAGAATAATTTTTCTTAAACCAAAACATGTTCATAATATATATTCTATTGAATTTCATGATTACAAATTTGGACAGCAATTTATTTTATGTTTAAAGCCTCTAAAAATCAACCTAAACTTCATAAATTCATCATAAATTCACACAACAACAATTCATGCTCATAATATTGAAGTTTAAATCATACAAACTCATAAAAATCATAACTTTCATAACTTTATAAACCCACATCTAAATTTCGTGAACAACAAATTAATTCATGCATTAAAACAAATCATAACTTCATAAAACATTATTGAAACTTATAAAATCATGACTAAACATAAATATGAACATGAATTTGCAAGATTGAATCAAAAAGAAAGAGAAGAAATTTTTATTTTTTTAATAGGTTCGAAAAATACCAAACAAGAGGGGCGAGGTGGCCGGCGACCACGAGCGGCGGTAGCGGCAGAAGTGGCGTCGGGGCTCCGGCGGGCTGCAGGCGCGGCTCTGGCGTCCGACGATCAAAAAAATCTCTTTTTTTTTTTCTCTCCTTCCTCGCCAAAATCACAATGCAGTTTTTTTTTCTTTTTTTCGGAAATCCTTCTCCTTTTTTCTCTCTCTCTCTCTAAATTTTGGAATCCTAATGACAATTATGAGGGATGAAATCTAAAGTTTTGTATTTCAAAGAGTATTTATAGGCCCCAAAGTAGGATTTGGTAAAACCCAAACTTATCCTAAAAACTGGAAATTACCTTTAGGCCATTGCCTTAAAATAAATTAGGAAACTCTTAAAAATTCTATTTTTAGAAGTTTCAAAATATTTTATAAAATATAAAATATTACTTATAAACACAAATAATAATTTTTATTTTAAGCTTATTTTGTATTTTTATTATTTTTTTTCCATTTAATATTCTTATTGAATATAATTTTTCTATAACAATATTAAAATTACACGTATAAAATACAAAAAATAATTCCTTAAAATATGTGGAAATGTGGGGTATTACACACGTAGGATTGAATTAAACTCCCACTCCTAGACGAATCTAATTGAAGACTAACTAATTAGCACACTCCAACTTTGTTGATACTTTTGTTGGTATGATTTATTCAACACCAAATTTTGTTTAACAGTTCTCTTAGTATTGGAAATCCCCAAGGAGTAATTTATCTCGTCAATAATGCTACACAAGATGGTAGAATTCAAAGTTGCTCATATGTTCAATGTTTTTGTTTATCAACCGAATTGTAACATGGGATATCATGATGATGTTTTCATGATCATTCATTCTTTTTTCTCTACAAAAGCAAAAATTCAAGGTCGTATTTTTTTCAAAGGAGTGGAGAATGATCAAGAATCAAGAATCAGTTTGGATTTGGCTTATATTGCGAATTAAAAAGTGCACAAGTGGTGATTCACTTATTCTATGTTGGGATGACGTGAATTTGAGGACAAATTCTTTTCAAACAGGGGAGAATGATGTGACTTTGAGTACAAGTGAGATATCCTATACTAAACCAATTGTGGATAATCTTATACCGAATCAAACTGGGTTTGATAAGGATAAATCATAGGTGTGGGTGACTATGGTGAAGATTGATGACACTGTGGATGATAGTGGTGGCTTCCTAAGCCAACACCATTAGTCACTATCATATATTGAAGTTGGTGGAGTAAGGTGTTAATTAATATGCATGTCTGTCATTTGAATATGTTTGGGTTGACATTGGAGTTAGCACTTCATAGGATGGATGGTGGATGCAGGGAACAAGTTGGTTTGGTTCATGAGTTTTTTCCCACTTCATTTGATAGGGTGTTTCTCATTTTGGACATTATTGCTTTTATGTGTGAGTCTTCAGCTAGTGGTTTCCTTCAAGATTATTCTTTGGAGCTTAGTAAATGATTTCTTGGAAGGTTTCTTGATTTAAAGAATCGTTCTTGCAAGAGTTCTTGAAAAATCAAGAAAATGTGGCGAAGGATTCTTGTGAGTGATTGACGATCTCAAGGGATGTTTGATGTGAATATTGATAGGAAAATTGCCACTCACAACAAGGAATCTAGTTTCCACTCTATAAAGAAACCACCAAGAGTTTAACTAGGGAAATTTTCGAACAAATTTGTGTTTGATTAAAGCCAAAGCACCCTCAAACTCACATGAATATAAAGCTTAAGCTCCAATTCACAAAATATGATATATTGTTTTTGACCAAAAACAATAAAGAAATAACGCACAACAATCAAGTTGACTTTTATTACTCAAACAATCTATGTTGTTACAAAGATATCTCAAGGCTATTTATAGAATAACAAAGGACTAAATCCTAACAACCTCCTAGGACTCAAAACAATAAGACACAATCACAAAACAAGATAAATTCGCCACGTAAGCTTTCTTATCCAAGTTGCATAACAAACTCTAATTAACTCTAATTATCAAGATTATATCCTACTAACAACTTAACTAATTAATTAATTGACAAGATAATCATCAGAATTACATTCAAAAATCATGGAAATATCAAGAACCCATATTCCTAAAAATCATCCAAGAACTCACCATAGCCCTTGCGCCATTTTGAAGATTCTTCTTCAAATCTTCAAGAAATGCTTCAAGATTCAATCTTTTAATCAAAAAAACCTTCAAGAAACCATTCTCCATGTAATTTATGATGATTATGATGACCAAGACTCAACAAGAAATGAAAACACCTATGCCTGAAATGAGAAAAACCCTAGCAACTGCAGTGGGAAAAAACCCATAGGGTAAAACACATATATTTAGACACTATGACATTACTCATGTATATATTTAGACAATATAACATTACTCATGTTTTCTGGTGAGGATTTAATTGCATGTGACCATGCACACATAAATGCTTGCCTTGGATGCACCTAATTGCCTTGTGTCACCAAAGGCCACCAATTCTCCTAATGTTGCATTGTTCTTATTTGCATCCATCAAACCTTCGAAGTTGTTTAGATATATTCCTTTATTCATATCAATGTTCTTGGGTTTGAAAATGACGAGTCTCCAATGTGTAAAATTGAAGGTTTTATTTATTTTTTATTTCATTTCTAGATAGTTTGTTAGAATAGAATCTTGATTGTTAGGATTTGTGCAAATTGATTCAAGATAAAAATCAAGTTGTGCAAGTGGTGCTTATGTGTAGCCGCTTTTGTGGATAACCACAAAAGAGACGTGTTTTTCTATTGGTTGCAAGTTGATAGAGTTTGCTAGGAGTTGTTATAGGTTGTTAGACTATTTTCCTATAAATAGCCTAAGAATTCTATGTAACAAAGTTTTGTGAGTTGAATAAAATCAATAAAAGTGTTTCGTTTTTTTTTTTTTTTTTTTTTTTGTGTGTGTCAATTAAAGGAGTTTAATTGTTACAAAATCTTCCCTAAATTCGAATTTCAGGAGTGAGTTTGAGTTTAGAACCCGAATTGATTATTTCAAGACTGATATAATTAATTAGTTTTCAATTGAATTCTTTCATGAGTGGTAATTTAATTGAACATCCTTATGAGCTTTGAGTGTTATTTACGAGTACCACTTAAAATCCACATCAATAGTGTTGATTAAAGGAGGAGGGAAATTGAATATCCCCCTCTCTCTCCCCCTCCTTCCCACAATTAACTATTCAAATTAGGGAGCTTGTTTCCTTCCCTTTCCTTTCATTCCCTTCATCGCTATTTTCTTATATCCTAACAATGCGTTAAATCTTAAGCCGAACCAGTACAGGTGTGCCCCAATACCGCCAATAGTAGGATCGTGAAAAGATTAATTAAACTGTATATCTCTTAAATCTTAAAAGAGAAATGGTTAATTAGAATGCTATGAATTCTTTAATTCAAGATTTTCCAAGTAGCGCATACCAAGTCCGAATCTTCTGATTCAACCCGAAAAATCTTCCTGGGTCAGACACAGTGAGCACTAGCCTATAATTAAATTCATATATATGATTAATTAACGAAATCATGCTTAAAGTTAATGAGAAAACTATCATGTACGGAGTAAATATGTTATATAGTGTACTCTCTGTATTGTAAGTGCGGAAATTTTAAAGTTGATTAATGCTAAATTAACAATGGTGACATGTTGCATTCTTTACACATCTATGAACTATGAACTAATGCAAGGAGTATATTCTTCTCCTGCACAATGCTCTGCAACATAAAGCAATGGAAGAACTTACATGTTAACATTACCTACGCGAAAAACTTAAAGCGAGAGAAGGCTCAAAATCACAAATCCTATATAAATGACAGAATTTTGAAGAAAATTATGACATACAAAGACAAGGATGCAAGAGCCAAAACATGCTGCCAAAACAGCAGCGCCGAAGCCTCTCTAACACCATAACCCCTCAAGCTAGCAATTGCCCCAAGTAAGATCGCACTTGGACTGGTATATTGCAAGAAAAGGACAAACAGGTACATTTGATCACCCGCAACAACTAAGTTCAATTTATCAGCTAATCCAAGTATGCCAATTCCGACCAAAGGAAGAACCAACAGCCGTGCAATAATGATACCAATTGTTGTTCGAAGTCCAAGGGTAGAATCAGTCGGACCCTCAGCAAGCATACCACCAAGAATGAGCATCACAGCTGGGATAGTAGCACCAGCTGTGATTTTTAGACTGTCAGTCACAAATGATAGTGGAGCACTATCACCAAATATATAGTCCTTTAAGTGAGGGATTATTCCGATTACTATAGCTAATAATGAAGCAACAGTCGGAGGTTGGAGCACATGCTGAACAGGAGTTTGCTCAGCAACTACTCTAATCTTTCTAACTACTCTTGGAGCAACAAAACACCTAACTGAGACAGGTGTATTGCCCCTTGCAATTGTTCCTCCATCTCTAGAATCAAAATCAGGCAAACTCGAGAGACTTGAGATATTCCCAAACACCCTAGCTATAAAGGGTGTCTTAGAATGTTCAGTTTCTTTGTCCTCTATTCCAGGCCACTCTGCATCCACAAGAAGTGGCGCACTAACATCTTCATCAGTGTGCTCCTCCATTTCACCACCTTCTTGAACTATCTCATAATACTCCAAGGGAGGCTCCATCATATGGTAAACAAGTGTATACACCAATATCACAGCAACCCATTGCGCAAACGACACATAAGTCACCCCTTTATGATGACAATCCGAACCAAAAGGATTACCAGGACTATGACAAATCGAACTCACAATAGCAAGAGGAAGGTTTCCGGTGTTTCCAAACCCAGTCATTATAATTGTAAATCTATTGAATTGAGGAGGCGGACGACATACAAGCACAACCAAGTAGCCTAACAAACACCCCATAAGTGTACTAAGCACCACATTCACAGGTATAAACCACCACTGAAGGAAATTTTTTAGGGTTATTGATTCACCTAAATGTGTAAATATCAAGCACGGCAAAAACAAGGCAAATACAAGCTTGCTAAGTAACTTGAATGTCCCTCTCGAAATCATTTCGAAACGAGATAGCAATAATCCTATACAGGTAAGGCTCAATAGTTTCAACAAGGGTACTATTGCACTCAACACATCTTCACGTTGAGAACTCATATTTTCATAAAACAATTTACCCAATTCCGCCATTTTTATCTGATACAAAGGGATTAAATAATGTATCTGCACAATAAAAACAAACAAACCCAAGTATGAGCAGCAAAATCTCAATAAATTTACACTAATTCAACTCATGTACATTATTGACAGTAAAATAAAAAAAAATAAAATAAAATAAATAAAAATTATCAAATTCCCAAAACAGCAATTAAAATAGCAAAGAGAAATCTTTTACAGGAGTATAAAGTTTACTCAACTATTCTATTCGGAACAATAAACTAATTTTAATAGTTAAAAAGGACATCACTAGAAGACTATAAGATAATGAAAGAGTTTTACATACCAGAGAATATGATAATTTGAGTGCAATTAGGAAGAGAGAAACGTGATGATTACAATCAATAAAAGCATGAAATGTGGAGAAAAGAAGCTTTTAGAAACCACGAGATTTTTTTTAATTTTTTTTAAAATTTGTTTTTGTATTTTTTTTTTTTTTTTTGGTGTGAAGGAAGATCTGGAGCACAACACGGAGAACACAAGAAAGGAATAAGCGGTGAAGCTGCTACTGAGAGACACACATGAATAATTGAATTTTTTAATTTATTTTCGGATCATAATTGAGTTGAAGGTCCTACAGAATCTTGGACGATTGATATTCCAATAAATCAATAATCCTCAAGTAGATTGTGTACGTACCACATTACGGATTAATAGATAGTTGATTAGTTGTAGCTGTATCAAATACTAATACAATATTAATGTTTAGTGTTATAAAATACTCATAATGTTGGATAGATGTTCATCATACATTTATACCTATATGTAACTGTTTATATAGTTATAGTTATTTTTCGTGTAATATTAATACCGCATCATATATACTTGTAACTCATCTAATTTAATAACTTTTCATTTAATGTTGGTCTTTCAATACTTATAGGAAATTATTATATAAATTATATATATATAGGAAGAGGTTCAAATGAGAACCCCCTTTATATGAGAACTAACCTTAAGATGATGAGAACTACAATCCTGACCCTAGATTTAGATTGATATGAGCCGTTGATTGTTTTAGTTAATATTTCAGCAAATTACTTTTTCTCTCCTTAAGAAATTCGTTCTATACACTCACAGAACACTTTCTCTAAAAACTGATGCATCTTCACGCCATTATTGAAGTTCACTTCTACTATTTTGGAGTTAAACCCCTCATTTTTGAATCTCAATCGGCCTTTTTTCAAGCTCAATAATTCATTCTTTATATGTATATTCACTCCTTATTCGAATCTTCAATTAAGGTAAATTATGATTTGTTTTGCGAAGTTTTGGATTGCGATAATTCATTATTTGTAGTTAAATCGTGTAATTTGATTGTGATTTGATGAGTTAATGTAATTGCTTTTGTAGATCGAATGAATGAAAACATTGATTTTCGAATAATTATTGTTGTTTTTTTTAACTTTTATATATTTTTTCGATTATCTTTAATTGAAGAAATTGAGTTGTTTTGTTTGAATTTGCATGAAATTGCTGAATTATTTGATGTGTTATTATAATTAGTTGAAGAGATAAAAGTTGATTGGAGAACCTAAATCGTATCATTGCTTGTGCGATTTCGCTGTCGATAGAGGTGTAGAAGGTCATATTGATTATGTTGATTAACACCGAGTAATTGCTTCTGTTGAAATTAATACTAGATTAAACCTACTGAAATGAGCAGTGCAGATGATATTTAATCCAAAAAAGGATACTGATTTCGCAGTTATGTGCAATATTTATTTGTGATTTGTGGTAAAAGGAAATTCAAGGCTTAAAGTTAGGGACCTGTTTCAGCTGATTTAATATTGATATGGACCGTCGTTGTTTCTCGCCTAGTTTCGAATGTTCACTCACCATTAATGACAAATTTTCAACCAATTCCACACTAAACCGAAATGAAGTTATGATGTTTGTATAAATATTAGCAAGAAATCAACTTAAAAAGGTTAAGGTACTATTTATAAAGTTTTTAAGTGCTATTAATTTATCATTAGAGCTCTTCATACACATCAGGACCAGTGTAGTGAATTGATTTGAGTATTCCACTAACTGTTACCTATAGGGTTGGTTTTTGTTTTATATTTTCTTCTTTAAGGTTCAGAAAGAATAGAAAAAGTGTCATTTAATATGAACTATTAGATCATATCAATTGTACTTCTTGTAATCTTTAAAAGCTTTTCTTGTAATGTTTAAAAGTACTTATATATTATCATTAGGGTGAATGTATTATTACTTTGGATGATACTATGATTTTGAGTAATTTTGTTGAGAACTCTTTGTTTTGATTGGTGTTTATGATTTTCAGTTTGATTGTTGTTGTTCAATTAGATATTTCTCCTAATGTTTTCAATGTTACGTATTTCATGTCACTGTAGGAAATTAGTTAGTACAAAATATAAGCAAGATGACAGTTGAGGAGAATAGTTCACGACAAGTAGAATGGGGTGAAACATCCAATGGTAATAATATATATTTCGGTATTATATATGTATAACTGTATAATTTTAATTCATATGTTTAAATTTTGCAATTTTCTAAACGTGTTTTGTTTTTGCAGCTGTTAGGCGCCCACCTATACAACCTTTTAAAGGCAATCAATTTTCTAAAATGTCACCAAGTCCTCTAACCAAATTCAACAGAGCTGGGTTAATAGATGATCAAGTTCATGATATCAAATCAATTGTTTTTTTCGGTTTATTATTTCTTGATATCGAAGAACTGCCTACTGATTTATGTCGATGGTTGTTACGTCATTTTGACCCTTTCAAAAGAAGGGTTAATTTGAAGAGTACTAAGTTGGATGTGAACGTTGAAGATTTCTATATAGCATTAGGCTTACCTAAGTCCGAAAACAAAGTTGTAGAATGATGCAAGCACCAGTGATAATGACAAAAGTGATCGTGATAATGACAAAAGTGATCAAGTATTAAATATAAGTTACAAGGTTTGTAATGGTGTAATCAACTTCGAAGGTGAGGGTGCCAATGGCAGGGATGCAACCATAGGTGAAATAATTGCTTATGGGAATATCAACCATATGGGTACATCAAGGGTAGGGATTTGCGTGTGCATGGTTACATGTCAATAATATGGCACGCAAATCAAGGCAAGAAAGGTGGATTTGGGGAACAAGATGGTTTTTGCCTATGAGTTTTTTCCCACAAGGTTTTTCTCATTTCAGGCTTTGAGTCTTTATTTCTTGGTGAGTCTTGATCATCATAATTATGCTAAAATGCATGGAAGAAATATTCTTGAATGTTTCTTCATTAAAAGATTAGATCTTGAAGCATTTCTTGAAATTCTTGAAAATCTTGAAAAATATGCGTAAATTTGACGAAGCAAAGGGGCGTGATTTTGGACGATTTTCTTGATTCTTGGGCAGCAAGCAAAGTGGCATAATTTTAGTCTAAATTCTGATGATTATCTTGTTAATTAGTTAGTTAGATAAGTTGTTAGGATATTTTCTTGATTTGTTAGTTAGTTAGAGTTTGTTAGGAAAGATAAGATCAAGTGCAACTTGCATGATGATGTGCCAATCTTATCTTGAGATGGGCCTATTTCCTTGTTCTAATGGAAATCGATTCATATTGGTGGTTGTTGACTATGTTTTGAAGTGGGTAGAAGCTATTGCAACACCTCATGCAGACTCTAATACAATGCTACGATTATTTAAACAAGTAATCTTCCCGAGATTCGGAGTTCATAGAGCTATTATCAGTGATGGGGGTTCTCACTTTCACGAGAAGCAGCTTAATAAGTTACTTGAGAAGTATGGAGTCTATCATCATACTTAGTTAGCTTATCATCCACAGACTAGCAGTCAGGTTAAAGCTTCTAATCAGGAAATCAAATCCATCTTAGAGAAGGCAGTTGCAAAATCAGGAAGGATTGGAGTAGCAAGCTTCATGATGCATTATGGGAATATAGAACAGAATTTAAGACACCTATCGGTAGATCTCCATATCGATTAGTGTACGAGAAGGCGTGCCATTTACCGGTTAAGTTGGAATATAAGGCCTAATGGGCAGTAAGGGAGCTTAATATGGATGCCAAGCTTGCAGGTGAGAAACGGTGACTTCAATTGAATGAGCTAAATGAGTTTCGATTAGGCGCCTACGATAGTACTAAGATTTACAAGTAGAAGACTAAGAAATGGCACGATAAGAGAACCATAAGAAAGGACTTCCAAGTGGGTGACAAAGTCGTGTTATTCAACTCTAGATTGAAGCTTTTTCCAGGAAAGTTGAGATTTAGGTTGAGCGGCTCTTTCATTGTTACTATGATGAGCAAGTATGGATTCGTAGAGGTTTAGAACGATAAAGGAGAACGATTCAAGGTTAACGATCATCGCCTCAAGTACTACTATGAAGGTGATGTTGTTGGTTTAGTTGAGGAAATCACTTTCCGAAACGCACACCCCCTATGACCTATATGGTAACATGGTCAAGCTAATGACCATAAAGAAACGCTTTGCGGGAGGAAACCCGTAGGTAGTTTAGTCGTTCAGTAGCTTTTTCATTCTTATTTTCATAGTTTAGTGAGGACTTTAAGTCTATTCTTTGCTTTGATGAGGATAGTGAGGGACTAATATTGTTTCGTAAGTTTTATTAGTGATTTTGTAGGGGTCCGAGTTGATTTTCAAGTGAAAAAAGCGAAGGGGCGGTATGCCCGAACCACGCGGGCGAATAGCCGTCACCCGGGCGTGGAACCCGATTTATGACAGTTAGTTTTATTTTTTAAGAAATTTGACAAAGTGGCAGTTCGCCCGGGTAACCTAGGCGAAAAGACGATACCCTGGCGAAAGGAAGGCCACCCGGGCGCGCAACTCGATTTTTAACACTTAGTTTTTTTACAGATTTTTGGCAAAAGCTTCCACCTGGGCGCAATTCCGCCACCCGGGTGAAAGATGACATCCGACTAGAGTATGTTGCTCCCCCCCCCCCCCCCCCTCTCTTTCTCTTCTTTTTCTTCTTTATTTCTTTATCTTTCTTCTTCCTTCCATCTTCTTCTCTCACCTCTCATAATCATATCTCTACTCTCACTCTCAAACCTCCAAACTCCCTTTCTCACTCTAAACTTCATCTATATCTCCCTCTTTATTCACTCAAATTCACTCAAAAGTTCACCAAAACCATAATTTTTCACTCTCTTTCACATCCATAGCACAAATCTCTCCAAAATCTCTTAACTCACATACCCTAACATCCTCAATTCACATCTTCATACTCAAACCATGGCACCGTTGAGACAAAGGGCGAGACCTAGCACAAGGAACGAACCACAAGGCTTTGGACGGGATCTTACTTACGGGTTAGTCTCCTTGGCTCTCAAGAACAAAAGGTAATATTTGAAAAATTAAATTTGAGACATGTCACTCCTACTAGGTTTCTAGATCATTAATTGTTACGTGCTTTAGGAGTGTATGAGGAAACGAAAGAGTTGTTTAAGTCTTTGGGCATGCATCATTTCCTTAATATGGATGCCCCTACTTTTCCTGACATAACATATGAATTTATGTCGAGTTTAGAGATCGATCGGCATAACCCCAAGGCACCTATTAGGGGTGATAGTTTTAGAATGTTTAATGCCGATCGTTACGAAACGATCGAAGACTTTGGGGCTATTTTTGATTTAGCCAGTTGGGGGTGTGCTAGACCCAAAAAGGGCTTTGATGATGTTGCTTGGTGGTTTTCATTGACAGGTGTACAGCTGAACATTTGGCAACATGCCAAAGCTAACTTGATCCACCAACCCTCTACTAGAATTACTCACCGTTTCCTTGTAGGGACTATTTTTGGTCGGTATGAACAGCATGAAGTTCATACCAGAGAGATGTGGTGCCTAGGAAGACACTTGGTAAAATTTTTTTTTCCTTATCATCTTCATCTTCCCCATTTATTTGCCATACATTTACATACTGAATGGAAAACCTATTCAGGAGTTGATAGATATGGCCAACCGGCCATAAACAACATTGTTTCTTGTGGCCTATGGACTTATGTTGCTAGGTATTACATGGCAGATGTCGAGTACCACCAGATCCCTACTGTGGGGTCCCGCACTTTAGATGCCCCTTACCTTGGCTAATGTGATTGGCTAGAGTTGTTGGGAGTAGGCCATATTTGATGGTATATAGGCCCATCTAGGGGGTTTATGTTATCCTTCCTAACACTTCTTTGACTAGATTGTTGCCTGATCAGCAATCCTATACTATGCCTTTGGATGGCCATGGTGCAGGTTCTTCTACAGGTACTCAAGCACGGGGCGGGCCGAGTCAATCTCCCCAGTTCGCGCCCCAACAACCAGAACAACAGCCCCAGCAGCAACCCCCTATGCACCTTGCCCCATGGCAGAGTCAGATGAACCAGCTGCAGAACAAGTTCAACAACTTCCAGCAACAGCAGTTCATGCAGAGGTTTGATACCTTCAAGCAGAACAACCGTCTTGCTATGCACCCAATTTATGATCACTACATTTGTACCAGCATACTTCCTTCTACTGGCCCTCACCCTTCATGGTACACCTTTAACCCTAGAGAGGGGACCAGTGGAGCAGGAGGAGCAGGAGGTGGTGGTGGAGATGATGATGATGATGCTAGTGAGGATACTGATACCTTCCTTTAGGATTTTGACTGAGAGGAGTCCCTTACTTCCTTTAACATGAGGACATTACTGAGTCCGGTTTAGGGTAGGTAATTCTATTGCTTTCTTAGTTTATTTTTTTATTAATTTTTAGTGCAGTTTTTATTGCTTTCTTAGGATAGTCATATGGTTTGTACTACTTTTTAGAAGTAGGAGTTTACATATGACCAAAGATAATGTACTCCTTTCATAGTTTAGAGTTTTGTTTTTCTTTTAGTAATTAGCATTTGATTGATTGATTGTATGATGTGTATGATGAAACTTTGTGAATGGTGACTTCCATGTGCCCCACATTTATTTAAAAATGTTTTAGATTGATTTGGGCATGTGATGAGTTATGCTTCGGGAATCGCCAACTCGGAGTTGCACTTGACTTAACTTGAAACAATTTCTTATCGTACCATTATAGCCATGTGTAGAGTAGAGGCTTGAACTGTGTTAACATGAGGATTTGAGCCGCATACATTATTATATGCTTATTTCTTTTGATGTGTGCTTAGTTCCTGGTGCTTGTATCATCCGTGTTTTGGCTTTTGACTGTAATAGCTTGTTTTTGGTGTGGTACATGTTATGAATGATAAAAAGCATTCATTTATTTTAGGAGCTTTCAGATTTTAGGCATTCCATCAAAAATTTTCCCTTGTTCCTTATTTTGAGCTTTTTACCCTTCATTTGCATTTTAGCATTATTACAACCCTTTTGACCTTCTTCTATCTATTGATATATATATATATGTCCAAGCTTGGCTTGGTGAAGTTGTAGAGTTGTTATGTTGTGTTGTGCATTTGTTGGAAGTTTTGGAGATGTTGGAAAATTTTGGAATGTATGCTGTAAAAGTTTAATAATAAGCCTCACATTAAGGCTCTGCATACCAATGTCTAGGCTAGTTTATAATGAAGAATTAAAAAGTTTTATATCATATTTGGCCTAGTTATATGTGTGTGATGATTTTGTCTTTGACATATCATTAAGAGTTGTGAGCCTCAGTTTTCAAAATTTGGAAAATTAAAAAAAAAAAACGAAATGAAGAAAAAAAGAGAATATGAGAAAAATTGAAAAATGTTGAAAGAAAGAAAAGCTTGTGGTTTTTGGAGTTTTTGAAATGTAAAGTTTTATGGTGTGATGTGTAACAACCCGTCCTTAACAAGTAATAGGCGATAGCGGAAAGTACGCCTGTACGGAAGGTTACTAAACCAAAATTCATGAAAGAAAATATCCAAAAGAAGAAATTCAAAAGATTACACTCAACCCACGGGTAGAACAACAACCCTTATATGAAAACATTCAACATTTAAAACAGTTGGGAAACATAAGTAGAAGTCAACACCATAAATCGAAACACTTATTCATCTCAAACAAAACCAAATTATTAAGTCCTTAAAGAAAGGGGAGGTCCTAAGCACACTCATAACCCTGCCCGTCGAACAAAGCCCAAATATCATTCAGCATCTGTAGCAACAACATAAATCCACAGTCAGTGGGGAGTAACTAACAACTCTCCAATAAATCAAAAATAATAAATTTTAGAGTTAAATTAATATGAAGAAGTAACTTACAGACGTTCTCTAAATATTTCAAGTCACAACCAACATTAATAAATTTCATAATAATTTCTTAAGATATAATCGAATACTCAAAACTTAACAGAATGGTATGGAATGAACGCTAGTGGAATCCCGCAGTCCACCTCCTAAGGTTTGTCAGGCGAACCTACAGTCAACTCGCAGGAGACTGCGTCTGAGAATGGCCATACTCCCGGATATGGGTAGAAGCCATTAGGCCTCACACTACCCCCGGACGACAACAATTAACCCAGGTAATTCTACCTAAAACTCGCAGCCTAGGTAGTAGCATGTTCTTAACCACCGAGAAGCACTTCGGCCTTACAACTCGATTATGGCCCCACACACAATTCAAAACCCATGAAGATACTTAAAAATATATGATTTCAATTCAAAATTCGGCAGAGAAGCCTTTAGGCCTTACACTCATATAAAATCTGCATGAGAATTAAAATTCTCTAAATCAAAATAAATCTTAGTTTTTAAGCATTAGTTCGGCTTTATAAAAACATCAAGAAAAGATATCATTTGAGTTTTGGAACAAGTAAATAATTATTTCAAAATCCAAAATAATCATTCGCATTCATGATTCGTGAATAAGTAGTGCTAAGGATGGAATTATTCTATTCAAAGGGTCACAATTTTGATAATGTAACATTTCAACAACATTTTACATCAAGTTTCTAAGATCATTCTTTGAGTACATAATTCTAAAACTTAAGGGGTCAAACCTTGGATAATCTTAGCTAAAAGCATTAGTTTAAATAATCATGTCAATTAAGTTAGAACCCATATAATATCATTTCAATAACCCAAACTATAATGCTATAACATCACATAACAATCAAACATTGGCAGCAATAATACTACTTCTTAATCACATCAAAAACACACCCAAAACATGCTAAAGTGCTAAAATAAAATTATGACATGTTAATCTACATATTAGGCAATATACACAAGGAAAATGAGCTTAAATTCGTGCCCTTAACATGCTAAAACACCCCTGTCTTTACAGCAGCCCCTAATTGCAATTTCAGCAGGTGTATGCTCATTAAAACCACCCAACAACACCCTTAAACTCAAAATTAATCTTAGCCCATTAACACACACAATCTAGGGACATAATAGAACACATTAGGCTCAAGTTTAGGTGTAAAATTTAAGCATTTCAACTCTAAATACTTCACCAAACACAACACACTCACTTAACATGGCAGCAGCAACATATGCCCAAAGATTGGCTTCAAAACCCTCCTAAAACTTGCCTAAAACATGTGGAATTAGTTTAGGAACCATCTTAACATGATACTAACCAAAACTAAGCAATGAAATCAGTTTAAACAAGTGATTACAAACCTTTATAAAGCACACAAACAAATTTCCAGCAGCATGTAAGTAGACTAATGGCTCTAAAAACACCCCTAAAACAAGTCTAAACATGCTACAAATATCATGGGGTTATAACACAATATCAAGGCATGAATAACAATCAATAATAAGTAAGAAATCATGATCATAAAACTCTAAAAACAGCACTTTGAAGCCACGAAATTCTGACAGCAAAACAGAGAAGAAAACGCTCTAAAAACTCATATTTACCATGACTTTCTACCTATCAATCTAGCCCTTAAACTTAGTATTTTTAATCTAAAGAAGAGGATGCTAGTTACCTTGATTGAAGACTAAGAAAACCAGTTATAAACCAGCCAAAATCCCTTGAAGAAACTGCTCCAAAAACACACAGAAACCAACCCCCGAAAACAGAAAACTTCTTGCTCAATTCTTTTTGTTTTTTTTTGATGCTTTCTTTAGGAGATTAGAACTCGAATTTGATGTGAATAAGAGTAGGGATGAAACTCAACATCAACCCTTGAATATAATCCTTAAACCACTCGAAATTTGAGGGAAAAAGATGAAGCGGCGATCGTGATATGTGATGACAAAAGCTACGTGAACATGGAAGGGTTTTTGTATGTGAATTGTGTGAATCATGAAGGGTCTTTGACTGATTTTTCTTAATGTTTTAATGATGGTTTAAATGCAATAATGTAGGGGGAGTTACGAAGACTATAAACCAGCAATAAAGCTCTTCAAAACCGTGAAACAAAGGAGCAATTGAAAGGCCTCAAAACAAGCTATAAGACTAGGGTTTAAGGCTTTAATTTAGCTTTATTTAAGAAGATAATTTAGGCTTAAAAATGGGTTTAAAATAAAAGTGTTAATGTAGCTTATTAAACATCCTTTATTTACCATAAACAAAGTTTAAACTCAAGTTAGGTTTTAGCTCCAAAATATGGCAAGGAAGGAAAGCATGAAAACACAACCAAAGCTACTATTAACATAACCATCTTAATACTAAACATATTTTATTTCGAATATTAACTCATCAATCGATAAATTAATATTTGAATATAAAGGACGAATTTTTTTTAGGCTCAAAATTTAGGGCGTTACATGATGTGATTCCATAAGAATTGGTTTGATGTTGGAGTTGAATGTTGGAGATGTTGATCATGTTTATGATTTTTCATATGCGTATAGCCTGCATTTACCGTCACATAATCCCAAATTTATCCTACCCATCACCCTAGCCACATTACAAGCTTATAAAGACCTTTTTGATCGGCATATACACGTTTTTAGTTCTTGTGAAATGCAATTGCCAAGTCTAGTGAGTATTACTTGCAGTTCGAGTCGACTTTCATATTGGGTTGAGTGACTACCGTTAAACACTTGCATGAGGTTTGAGATGTGGTTTTGGGTTGTCAAAATCTGCATTTAAACTCTTAATTCATTTGCATTCTTGTCTGGGATTAAGGGTGAGCTTCATTGTTTATGCTCAATTATATATGTGGAGTGACACCGAGTGAGGTACTCTAGTCATCGACTTCTATTTCTTGGATGGTAGGCTTATTGATTTTGATTTAAGTTGATGACGATCAAGGAATTTTGATGGGTTGGTTAAGGAACTTACATACAAAGAATTGCTTGAGTTGATTTTGTTTTGCAAAGTTAAAGGGGTGAAGTCATTGTTTGCTTAGTTATTTGCTTGATGACAAGCTAGGGTTTAGCTTAGGGGTGTTTGATAAGTTAATATTTGATGCATAATTTACCCCCAATCCCGATTGATTTTTAGCTCTAATGTGGCTCTTTTGAGCCATTTCTACTAACTTTTGCTATTTCGAGTGCTTGTTGTGCTCTTTATATTATTTTGCAGAAATCAATGGTATATCGTTATTTTCCTAGCCTTTTGAAGCATTTGAAGAGTTAGTGAAGACTTTGAAGTCATTGGGGAAGCCTTACTGAGGATTAGGAATATTAAAGAAGCATTGAAGAAGTAGTTAGAAGAAAACGAGCAAAGAAATCGAAAAAACGAAGCTCCTAGCTAACTGCCCGGGTCGAAGCAGCGCGCCCGGGTGACCTAGGCGGGCTGCTCTGGAGGCTTTTTCACACATTTTCTTCTTATTTTGGCTTAAGTATATAAGTCTTTTTACACCTAAACCTATGTACGAAAATTCAAATCATAAATTCTAGTTTTTAGCCCTAGTTTTCTCTCTCTAAGTTGTGAACAATATTCAATCATTCAATTCAATTCAATCGAGGTTCTATTCAATTCCTTTTTAGTTATTCTTTTAATTATGTTTTTAATTTATGTTTTTGTTCTAGTTTATGCTTTTAAGTCTTAGTTTAGTTGTAGTTTATGTTATTAGTTTTTGTGCCCTACTTTCTTGTTCTATATTTAGTTGATTAATTTTGTTAATTTATTAGTTTCAATTATGTTTATAGTTTTGTTTTCCTTTACTTATTTAGTTTCTTTAATTTAAATCATGTGTGAGTTGTTTCCTTTCTAGGGCTAGGGGATCTATGGATCGTTTCTGAAATTTTGTTCGTTCTTAATTGTTAATTTGATTGTTGATGTTCTTGAATTCCTGTTGTCAATTAATATTGCTTTTAGTTAAATACTGGCCAGGATTAATTGTTAGTCTGATATTGTCGAAATTGATGCCGAGAGGTAACATTACAACAATTAGATGACAGGGATACTGGGCGCAATAAGTCTAAGTGAGCGAGAACCATTAGAGGAGTTTTGAAGGAGGCTAGATTCGTGATAATTAGTGATTCATAGTTCAAAAATTTAATAATCGGTTAATTAATTGTGATGCAATTCATTGGTTGATTAGTAGTGAACCGACGTCGTAGGCTTAGTTATAGAGTTATTTACTGTGTTTAATTCTGTTCCTAGAAGTCATTAACTATTTAGTCATAACCCAAAATTCAAAGGCCCTTTACGGTGAAATAACTTTTTAGAATTAGTAGAGTTACTTGCTTCCCTGTGGATACGATTCCTCCTCCCATGTCTACGTAGTTAGAGTAGTAGAATATTTTTTATAGGTATACGACTGTTCCTACCAATACACCCATGCCTTCGTCCTTGTTCCTCTTCAGTCAAACGAAAACAAAACGATCTTGAGAGGTTTTCTCCGAATATATCAATAGTTATTGTATTTTTGCAATCATGGCTATGAGTTTTGAAGTTGCTTGTGACGAGTGGCTTTCGGCGCTCAACCTAGAGGACAAAAGGTCTGCTGAAGGACTATAAGCTTGCTTCGCTAATCACTTTGAGGCCTGCTCAACTTGTGTGAACATAAGGCTGCCATTCACATCTGGGTTATTGGTGGTTTTGCCTATGTCTTTTCCCACTGCATTTGCTATGGTTTTTCTCATTTCGGGCGTTTTTCATTTTATTGTCATTTTTGAGTCTTTATTTCTCGTCGATCATCATTTTTGTCTAAAAATGCATGGAGGTTCATTTCTTGAAGGTTTCTTGATTTAAAGATTAAATCTTGAAATGGTTCTTGAAGATTCTGTCCATTTCTTGAAGATTGTGCAAATAGAGAAGCTATGGAATGGCGAGATTTTTTATGATCTTCTATAGATTTGGGTGACCTTGAATTTTCATGATCTTGGTTGTATTTTATGATGATTATCTTGTTTTAAAGTTTGTTAGATAGTTTTTAGGATAAAATCTTGATTTGTTAAGATTTTTAGGCAAGTTGTTAGGATAAAGATCTAGCTGTGCAATTGCATAAATTTGGATGAGGTGGCGCACAAGTGGATGGCCGGATTTCATGGGAGTTTTCCTAATGTTTATCTTCTTAGTTTGTCTAGATCTTGTGGGAATTATTTGACTATGAGTTGGAGGATTTGTTCCAAACTTAGTCTTATAAATACCTTTTAGTTTTCATTGTTTATTCATAGATTATTTGAATAAAAATTGTTTTCATTGAATTTCAGTTTTGTTGATTAAATTGATAAAGTTTCGGTAGTTGTTACTACACTTACTTTGGTAGAAGATTTCCATAGCATAATCCTAGTTCTTGTGAAACCTTTGGTGGGTGAATCAAGTCCATATCCCTCTAAAATACATAGAAATTCGTGAATTTGAGAGTAAATGACAAAATTTCTGAAATTTCTTTGTTGAATTCTAAACAACAATCCATCAACCTGTGAATTTTATTGCTAACCCATTAAAATTCACATACTCAACTCTATATTAATCTCATATATGTTTCTGTTGGATTTTGGAACACAAACACCCATAGCTTCATTTTTCGCGAAAGGGAGGTTACCCCATTACTTGAAGAATTAGGTGGTACAGCAGGATTGTCTTGTGATGGTTTGCCATGTCTTCCCAACACCAAAGACTACTTATATCCCAATTCTGATCGTTATTTGAATCTTGATGCATATGTTATGGAAAAAGTAGTTCATGGTAGGAGAGAAGACTTGGTAGCATTGATTGATTACTTCAGGACTGCTGAAATAGCCCCAAAGAGGTACATGCGGTGAGCCTTGCTAATTTGTGTGTTTGCAAGATTTCTCTTTGTGAACGGTAAACTGTCAGTTGGTTATGCTGCTTTGATCACCATTGTTGAGAAATTTGAAGAAGGGAGAACTCCTATGCCTCTATGCACGGGGGAGCTATTTCTGACCCTTGATAGCCTGAAGAGGGATTCTCCAGCCCCCTTGACTGGCTGTCCTCTACTTCTCAAGGTAAATAGTAAAATTTTATGATGTAATTTTTCGTGATTTATTTGCACTTAAATTGTTAGCAATAAATTAGTTATTTATGCTAAATCGTATGAAAAATGTAATGATTATTATTTCATTGGATAACTTATTTCAAATGTTGAATAGGTCATAAAACATTGAAGGCATTCTCTTGTGCTAATAACTTCTGATGTGGCTCATGGATCGCTTGAATTCGATGGAGCCTCCTGCAAATATCCCCACATATACTTTTAGGAACTTATACGGACGACGCCGATGGTATCATTATTCTACCATGCATGAGTGGCTGCTGACCCTTGCTGCCAAGAAGATTAGTATCCGTTGGTCCATTTCGTGGTGCAAGATTAGGACTATGGTCTATTCGGATAAAACTCCCCACATTTGTGTGGCTGGCTTGACTGCATTAACTTTCTATTGCCCGTCTAGAGTAATGAGGCAATTCGGCATTTGATAGATAATCCTGGATCAAGATACTATGAGGCCCGAAGAGAAGCCTGTCCTGCCAGGAATTACCAAGAGTTGGGAGAAAAGTTTGGTGAAGCGGACGAAGATTGTTGTGACTCCACTATCGAAATGCTACGAAAAGGTGTCTAAGCATTACTATTTGGATGCATGCAGAATCTATGTCCATTCGTGGGGAGGCTCGTAAGGCAAAAAGGAGAGATCATGGATATGCTATGGATAAAGTCTAGGAGAAACCCAAAATCACATATATTAAGGATAAACTAGGTCCTAAGAAGGTGCCTGTATGGCAAAAGCTTGAGAAGCTACCTCTCTTGATGATTGATGCTGCTCCTAAAAGGAAGAGATCACAAGAGGAACAAGATGTAAAAGGCAAGGGGAAGCGGAAGGTTGTTGAGGCCCCAAAAAGAAGCAATGGGTGCCCAAGAAGCCTACGAAAGCAGAAGAAAATTCTAAGACTACGAACGAAAAAGAGAAGGAACCTAGACCTAAGGAGGAAGCTCGTTTGTTGTTTCGCAAACTTGTGCCTTATTATAATTTTAATGAATAAGGCCTGCGTGCGATGTTTTATTTCTAAACATGTTTCAAAATAAATCATTTATTTTATTTCACGGCAAAAGATACAACATTTAAATGATGTTCACTCAAATAAATCTTTAGGTTTTGAAGATAAACATAAGTCATGTTCATTTCAGCATGCGGTTAAAGTACTGTAGAGGAAAGGGATTTTGTTTTTAAATTGGCCAACCCCAGGTCGAGGTTGCCTATATATCTGTGCGGAATCAAGCCAAACGTAGTTCCAGTAACTCTATGAGCATAGTTTAGACATAATATCTCTTCAATTAATCCATGTTGGTGAGTTTGTAAAAGTTGTCACCACTCATGTCCATTAGTTCAACTGCAACTCCGGTGAGTATCTTCTTGAAAATATAGGGCCTGGCCCAGTTAAGGTGGAATTTCCCTCGATGATCCATGACGATTTTTCGTAAATCTTTGAGAACTAAATCACCTTCCTTGATTCTTCTTTCTTTGATATGTTTGTTGAAATGTCTCTCGATCCTGTGTTGATAGACTTGTACATGACTTAGGGCTTTCAAGAGTTTCTCATCTAGGAAGACCAAAGCATCATGTCGCGCCCACACCCATTAAGCTTCAGATAGTTCACTTTCCAATACTATTCTTAATGAGGGAGCTTGATAGGGTGTACGGCTTCCATCCCATAGACCAAGGAGAAAGATGTTGCTCTTGTAGAAGTTCTAATGGATGTTCTGTACCCCCATAAGGCAAAGGGTAACTTAACTGGCCACCCTATATAGGTTTCAGTCATTTTAAAGAGAATTCCTTAACCTTTTTATTCACTGTGTCAACTGCTCCATTGGTTTGAGGTCGATACGGAGACGATATGTATTGCTGGATTTTATACTTTATGAGAAGTTCCTCACATTCACCTTGAAAATAGGTTCCATTATCACTGATTATTTCATGCGGGACTCCATATTGGCATATTATGTTGGTTTCAATGAATTGTGCCACATGTTTGGCTTGCAACACACGGTATGAAGCTGCTTCCACCCATTTAGTGAAGTAGTCAATCGCCACCAATATGAACTCATGACCTCCATGACCTGGAGGTGTAACTTTTCCAATCATGTCAATTCCCCATGTTGAATATGGCCACGGAGATGATAAAGAGTGAAGCAGTGATGAATGTATATACTAAGCGTTCGCGTACTTCTGATACTTGTGGCAATGTCTTACATATCTATTGCAATCGACCTTCATTGTAGTCCAATAATACCCTTGTTTGATGATCTTAGAAGCCAACATTCAGGTGTTCATGGGAGTTCGACATATGCCCGCATGTATTTAATCCATAACCCGTTGAGCCTCTTTGTTGTCTCTACATCGGAGGTGTAAGCCATTGTAATGCCTTTTATATAGATCTCCCCCTCGAATGATGTATTAAGAGGCTAAGAGCCTTAAAGATCGTTGTTGTTTCTTTGATGCATTAATAGGGTATTATTGGTTTTCTAAATAGTTCTTGATGTCACTATAACAAGGCTCCTCATTTGTGAGGTTGTTCACCTTATTGTCTTCTTCAACCATGCAAATATGAGCTGGTTCTCTTCTTCTTTCAACCACCAAGGGCATTTCTGTCAAAGAACTCGGGGTACGGACAATCGATGCCATCTTAGCCAAGGCATCAGCGAACTGGTTGTCCTCCCTTTTTAAATAAGTGTACTCGATTTCTTCGATTTGGGAGGTGATTTGCTCCAAATGGGCTTGATAAGGGGCTAGGCTTTCACTTCTAACTTTCCATCTTCCAGAGATTTGATTAATGATTAAAGAGGAATCTCCATAAACCCTTAGCTTCTGGACATTCAAAGCTACGGCAGCCTCGAGCCCTATAAAGCAGGCTTCGTATTCAGCGGCGTTGTTGGTCACATCAAAGTCTAATTTTACTGTTATGGGAGTATATTCCTCTTTAGGTGAAACCAGTAGGACACCGACCCCACATCCTTGTTTATTGGGGGTGTCATCAAAGTACAGGGACAAACTTTGTTCTTCGGTCATCATTAGTTCTTCATCGGGAAACTCGTGATCCTCAGGTCGAGGTTCGTCCGGAGAATCAGCAAGGAATTATGAGACTATACTTCCTTTTATGGATTTTGTGACATGAATTTGAGGTCAAATTTGGCCAACATGATCATCCATCTTGATATTCGCCCATTTAATACAGGTTTGTTGAAGAGATATTTAAGTGGATCTCCTTTACTGATTATGTGAACGGTGTGAGTTAACAAGTAATGTCTTAATTTCTTGGTCGACCACACTAATGCAAAGCATAATTTTACGATGTTAGAGTACCTTTATTCTTATTGAAAGAATTTTTGCTCAAGTAATAAATTGTATTTTCTTTCCCATCGATTTCTTGTGCTAGCATGGCTCTAGCAGCGGTATTAGTAACAGTCAAGTAGAGTCTCAAAGTATGTCCCAAAGTTGGCGGTACCAGAACAAGTGGATTCGTGAGGTACTCCTTCATTTTATCAAAATCATGTTGGCAGTCTTCATCTCATTCTTTTGGGGCATCTTTCTTTAATTTTCTGCAGATAGGCTCGCGTACCATAGTAAGCCTGGAAATGAATTTACTTATGCATTGGAGTCTTCCCAAGAATCCCTGAATTTCTTTCTCTATCTTCTGGGGTTTCAAAGACATGAAGGCCTTGATTTTTTATTTGGATCGATTTCAATGCCTCCAGCACTAACCACATGACCTAGAAGCTTTTCGCAACCACATCAAAGGCAAATTTTTTAGGATTGAGTCTCATGTTGAACCTTCGTAGTCTTTCGAAGAATTTTCTTAAGGCAAGAGTATGTTCACTCCTTTCCTTAGTTTTCACTATCATGTCATCCATGTACTTCTACTTCCTTATGTATCATGTCATGAAGAAGTGTTGTTGCAACACGTTGATATGTAGCACCAGCATTCTTTAAACCGAATGGCATGACTGTGTAGGAATATAACTCCCATGGAGTAGTGAAGGTCGTTTTCTCCATGTCCTTTTCATCCATTTTAATTTGATTGTAGCCGGCATAACCATCTATGAAGGAGAATAAAGTATGGTTGGCCGTATTATCAACAAGCACATCGATGAGGGTGTGATAAGTAGGTTGTACCCCATTTTCGGCATAGACGTCTTCGTCGTCACTATCCCATTTTCCGTTGATTTCAAGGAGAGATGGGGAGATGGTTACTTGTGGAATAGATTGTCCTGCGACAGTAATCAAGTCAAGTGGGTCAAAAGATAGTTTATCTTTTTTGACCGCATTGATGCAAAGCATCACTAAGGTATTCCCAGGGACACTTCCTCCTGCGGAAGTGATAAGAGTGAAAGGATCGGAGCAGAAGTTCTCTTCCTCGATCATGAAGATGGCAAGAGGGTTGGTTTGAATGTTGAGCTTCTTTCCTCCAGGAGGAATGAGGAGCCTTCCATCTTCAACCATGTCTTGTAAGAGATTTTTTATGGTCCAACATTCTTCGGTAGTGTGACCCCTACCTTGGCGGTACTTGCAATATTTGTTGGCATCCCATCCAAGTGACCTCTTTTTAGGAGTGGGGTCCGGAGTGGGCACTACTGGAATTATCTTGCCTTTTGATTTGAGTCGCTTGAATGCTTGAGTATAGGTCATACTGAAGGGAGTGTATTCGCGTCAGCAGCAAAGAGGAGCTCTAGTTTCTTCGACGGCATTGATATTGTTGGAAGTAGATACTCCTTTTGGTTGATTAGTCCTTGGATTGCTAGTCCATTTTCCCTTTCCATTTTCCTTGTTGATGTCGTCTTCAATCTCGACCCCAATGTGGTAGACCGTTTCAAAGGTGTCAAGGCCTAAGTACTTGAGATGATTTTTGTATCTTGGGAGTAAGTTAGCAATGAAGATCTAGACTTGCTCCTTTTGGGATGGTGTTGTTACCATTTTTGCCGCGACTTCCCTCCAACGAGAGAGGTAGGAGGTGAACCCTTCTTTTTCTCCTTGTTTGAGAATTTCATGATCCCTTTGAGAGGTGGTAGCTTGAGTAATACCCTTGTAGATATTCATGAATGCATGTGCTATATCCCCCCAAGCTTAGGTGTCCTTGTCGGGAAGCGAAAAGAACCACTTTTAACACACGGGCTTGAGAGTCATAGCGAAGATCCTTGGATAAAGTCTTGGATTGATCTTATTCACTTCCATGTAGAATTTGAACCCTCTTAATAAGTACTTCGGATTGTCGGTAGCGTTCAATATTGGATGTTCAGCAATGGAGAACTTTTCCGGCAAGGTGTCGATCAAGGTTGGATCGATATTTGGAGGATCAAAATAAGAGTCTTAGTCGATGACCCTCCTAGCTACCTTGTCCGTTTCTTTTATAGTGTGCCTATTTTTGAGATCATTCATCTCAACTTTCATTTCTCCTAAGGCTTGTGTTACTTGGGCTAAGGCGAGAGCCATTTCATGCATTGTGCTTGTGGATTCTTGATCACCCATTGTTGAGTTGGATTGTGTTGTTTTTCTTTAATGTAAACCAAGATTTCTTTTCGAACTAACCTCGTGCCTTGCTCTCTAGTCCAAAGAGAAATGGCTGACTTGGTTCGTGCACGACCTATCCTGCAATATTTAGATTTTAGAATTTTTCACTTGTCTCAATGACTTGACTCTTAAAACATATGCTAGGCCTATCATGGTTGCTTCCTAGTTCTACATGAATGTATGATGCATAGTATTTCATCTCCCTTTGTTTCTTTATTCTCATTTTGTTAATTTTATTATTGATGGAAGATGAAAATACTTTTCACAAAATAAATGTGATGCAACCTATGGGGGTCTATATGAACCTCTAGTGAACACAATGAACAACCATAGTCTACATGCGACTCTCTAGGTGAAAAGGCTATGAGAAAGCTAGATTCCTACAAACAACATTCATACAAGCATAGAACATGTGATCATATAACACTTCGCACATAATAACACACGTATGCATGAGGTCAAGTCCAGTAGCCCTAGCGAAGGTTCTAATAGGAAACTAGAAGTAAGGCTTTAAAGTGTCCAAGAGGGTACCATGACTAGGGAGCGTCCAACTATCTACACCATAACTTAGTGGTGATCCAATTGGGACATCCATTATGAATGACATAGGTCATATGATTCACGCGTCATGGTTGGGACGAACTTCAATTAAGGAATGGCCTTATATAGGTCACCTAACCGTCCTTAACATCGGTCTTCCAGGGGTGTCTAAAGTATCGAACATACTTTAAGAGACGTGTATCCTAAATCAAGATCCTCACGTGGGAATTGCATGCATTATGCCTAGAAAACAGAATTCAATATTATAACTATGAAATTATGATACCTAGCCGGCCAAATGGAGGTTGATTGGCCGACTTGTATGACGGGATCGACAAAAGGGGACCAAGATGGCAAGAAATGCAAGTGACCAGCTTGCCCCCCCCCCATCTTAATACCCAACGTATAGTCCGGTCAGGAAGACACGTCCTGACCGGATTGCCTCAGTTACTTTGGGCAGACTACTCTTCACATATGCATAGACTCAACTAAACTCAAATTATTTATTATATTTAAGCTTTGGATTTCACATCGAATGGTTTTCCTTTCCATTAAAATCTCCCTATTGGGCACCAACTTGGGAGCAACTCCAGGAAGGTATTACCTATGTCACATATAATGACGGAATTTCAGCGCGTTAAAAATATAAAAGAGTAAAATGTCTTATGCCCCAATTCGAAGTCATAGATCATTGTTCCATACAACTCTCCCCATTGTTCATATTCAAGGTATATACGTTCCAAGAGTTTTGGTGCGAATCCTCTTTCACTCTACGTGATTTACGGGTTTAACAATAATATGACTCACACATAACAACACATCGAAGCATGCATGACATCAAACAAACCATATTAATTATCTTGAAATTTAAGGTGATTCTAAAAAATTATCTTGTGTGTCATTTAATTAAAATATACTTCCTTTACTACACATTAACTGTGAGTGGCTAACTATTTATCTTCCTTGACCACACATTAACTACGAGTGGCTAACTATTTATCTTTTTTGACCACACATTAAACTGTGAGTGGCTATATAAATATTTGCTCATTGAACTTTCATTAAACATGTGAATAAAAATTCACAAACTACCATTCTTGTTGATTATGTAACCAAACAAGTCAACTTCCTTTTCCTCTTTACTAACTATTGGCCAACTTTAAAATTAACTTTAACATTCCAATTGCTCATGATAAAATTAGTAACTCTAAAATTGTGGAATGTCAATTAAATACGAGATTCATAATTTCATACTAGCATAACTCTAATGCACGTCAACTAAGCAACGATTCTGTTCACATTCATAACATGGAAGATCAACAACTAAGCATGAAATACACTTTCACTTTCGCCTTTACTACTTGCTTACCTTGTATTATAGTGGTGATCCGCCACAACTCCTACAAGTCAATTTACTCGAAGTCTCCTACATTGAGAAAATAGAAACTAAATTAAAACCTTGGTGACTAACTTTTACAACAACTCTAAACTAACTTTTTTTTGTTGGAAACTTCTCCAAAACGTTCCTTATATGGTCTCAATTCAATTCCATACTTTATTTTCATTTTTTCTTTTGCAAAACACGTGATTTTTCGGTAATTTTCCAAAAATGGCAGCATCTTAAAATTACTTAAAAACACTTCAAAACTCTTCTAAATATCATATTTTGATTATAAAACATTTTAGTCATGTCCTAAGACCATCGTATAATATTTTGATGCATTGAGAATAATTATAACTAATTATTTCAAGTGTTACTATATGTATTAAGCATGAACACATGTTAATAAAAATTCACATCTTTATTTATTTGTTCAAAACTCCTTAAAAAACTCATCAAAACATCATATATCAAGCATAAAACTCTTTTACATTCTAATACCATCATTATACAGCTAATATATGTTCTAAAATAATTTTTCATAAAATAAACATGTTCATAATATTTTTACGCCATGTTTTCATGACTATAAAAATTTGACAACAATATTAAACAACTTTAAAATCCTTAAAAAGCAATCTCCATCACAAATTCATACTGCAACAATTCATTATCATAATATAAAAGTTTAGATCATTAAAAACCATAAACTACAAATTTCATGAACAAATTTATAAATTCATGCTTTAAACATCATCATAACTTTATAAAACATGAATTTTGCAAGATTACCTGCATCTCCATCATCTATGCCAGATTCATAGCCAAAGGATTAGCAGTTTCTTTTTGCTCTCCCATAATGATACGAAACACGGTGATAACTTCGAAGGTTTGATAATGGCTTCTAATGATGATACAAGTATGGGGGAAATAATGGCTTATGGAGATTCAAGGCTTTTGGGATCTTCTAAGACATCATCATGGGTGTGTATGGTGACACACGAAAATACCTTACCATTGAAGCAAAGGAAAGAATGGTGGAATTAGGGGAATAAGATGGTTTTGCCTATGAGTTTTTCCCACTTCACTTGATAGGGTTTTCTCATTTTTAGGCATTGTGTCTTTTATTTCTTGAAGTGTCTTAATCATCATTTACAACCTTATACACATGGAAAATGACTTCTTGAAGGTTTCTTGATTAAAAGATTGAATCTTGAAAGGTTTCTTGAAGATTTGAAGGAAAACCACAAAAATGCACAAATTTGGACGAGCATGAGTTTCGTCAATTTTGACGATTTTTGGTGGATTAGGGTAAATTATGCTGCTGTGTAAATCTGGTTGTAATTTGTTGATTATCTTGATTATCAAGGTAAGAATAAGTTTGTTAGGATATTATTTTTGATAGATAGAGTTTGTTAAGATATTTAACATAGTTTAGTTAGGATTTTGTTGATGATTATGACTATAAATAATCTCAACATTAGTTTTTAAAAATTCAGATTAGTTAATTCAATAAACATTATTATTTAAGTTTAATTGTTTTCTACAAAACAAAACATAACCGAAGAAATTTTCGAGTGTGAAAATTTCGAACACTTTGAAAGAGTTGGTGCTTAGGCTTTAGACTCTTGTGAGGATAATTTTAGGAATTGAGGGTGCATAGCTTTAATCAATTCATAAAATTATTCGAATTAGATCGATTTTCTTGGTGCTTGACTTTAGAGAAAACCGAAATAAGATTATATCATTGTGAGTGGCAATTTCTTTGATCAATATTCACATCAACTTTTGGTGCTCTCGTTGAGAGGACATTAATCGTCAAGGTTATTGGTATCAATTCATTGTTGAAACAAAGGTAATCATGTCAGCTGAAGAAGTAAATATTGCTAAGATTACTACTGATGAATTGCGCAAGGACATAGAGGAATTAAAAGCTATGTTTGAGGCCACCATGAAGGATTTTTCCGAAAAATTAAAATCACCAAGCAAATCCAAGGGTGTAAGTAAAAGGGAGACGGATTCTAGTTCGGATGATGAGCAAGCAAGCTCAAGGAGTGCACGAAAACCAAGGAAACAATACTCATCAAGTTCTAGTAATGAAGAGCCTATGAATAGGCGCAGAAAGAAGGAGATGCCTAAGGATGATGATCGCAATCTTAAACTAGATATTCCTGAATTCAGTGGAAGTTTGGATCCTGAAAAGTTCCTGGATTGGCTAAGAAGGATTGAACGAATTTTCAAATATAAAGAGTATGATGATCGAAAATCATACATGATTGCATAATTAAAATTAACGGGCTTGGCTAGCTTATGGCTTGAAGGTACGCAAAAGAAAAGAAAGAAGGATGGAAAGTCTAAAGTAGCTACTTGGATGAAACTAAAGAAGGAGATGAGGAGACGTTTTGTTCTTCAGGATTACGAGCAAGGCAACTTTATAAAGATGCATACTTTAAGGCAAGATCGAAAATCAGTTGAAGAATATACCTCTGAATTCCTCAACTTGATCACCATCTGCGATCTAGAAGAAAAAGAGGATCATCAAGTTGCTCGTTATGTTGCAGGGTTAGATGAAAGAATAAGAGAAAAGGTGGAATTACAGCCTTACTGGACTTTTAATGAAGTTTGCAAGGTTGCATCTAGGGTTGAGAAGCAATTTTCGAAAAAACCAGCTAATTTTTCGAAACCCTTTGTGAAGAAGGAAGATGCCATTGTTTCATTTAAACAAAATTTCGATTCCACTTCAAAAACTCCTTTGTATATCAAGGATAAAGGCTCTGCTACTAAGCCTCCACATCCTGATCAACGCACATGCTTCAAGTGCAAAGGTCAAGGGCATATCCAGAAGGATTGTCCTCATTCAACGGTTTATACTACTTGCAATTAGGCAGATGATGAAAACTTTGAAGAAGACAAGAATGAACAACAGGAGGATGGCGGGAATTATGACACTCAGGAAGAGGAGATTGAGGAAATTACTCCTGAGGTGAATGGTCAGAGTTTAGTTCTCCGAAGGGTTTTGCAATCTAAAGTTGCGCCACCTACAGAGAATCAGAGGGATAAGATTTTCATCACCAGGTGCAATGTTCTAGGGAAATTGTGTGATCTGATAATTGATTCAGGTAGTTGCACTAATGTGGTCTCTACTGTATTGATCAACAAACTGGAAATTCCTACAATTGAACATCCTCAACCATACAAGTTACATTGGCTCACTAACACAAGTGACGTCAAGGTGAATAAACAGGCTCTGGTTAGTTTTAAGATTGGAAATTTTGAAGATCAAGTGCAATATGATAGTTTCGTACAGTTTGATGGTAGAACAAACATATACATCATTAGAAAATAGGCACAAGGAAAACCAGTTGCGCTGAAACCTTTGGAAAGTTCAAAACTTTCGAAAGATGTGAGCAATAAAAAGGGTGTTTATTGTGCATTGATTCTAGAGCTTTGAATAACATCACCATCAAATACAGGTTTCCCATTTCTCGATTAGATGATTTATTGGATGAATTGTTTGGCTCATAAGTATTTACTAAGATTGATTTGAGGAGTGGTTATCATCAAATTTGAATAAAGGAGGGTGATGAATGGAAAACAGGGTTCAAAACTAAACTAGGACTCTATGAATGGTTAGTTATGTCTTTTGGTCTTACTAACGCTCCTAGTACTTTTACGAGATTGATGAATGAAGTTCTAAAACCTTTCATTGGAAAGTTTGTGGTTGTCTATTTGGATGATATACTGGTATATAGTGCAAGAGTGGAAGATCATCTGCAGCATCTAAGAGAAGTGTTCGAAACTTTGAGAAAGCAGAAGTTGTATGCTAAGCTCGAAAAGTGCTCGTTCATGGTCTCAAGTGTGACGTTCTTAGGTTACATTGTTTCTAAAGATGGTTTTTTAGTTGATCCTTCGAAAGTAGAAGCTATTAAATCATGGCCAGTTCCGAAATCTGTGATTGAGGTGCGTGCTTTTCATGGTTTAGCTTCTAACTATAGAAGATTTGTGAAGAATTTCTCTTCTGTAGTAGCACCTATGACCGAGTGTATTAAAAAGAACAAGGAGAAGTTTGAATGCACTAAAGGTGTGCAAAAGGCATTCGAATTGGTGAAGAAATTGCTTTGTCAAGCTCCTATCTTATCTTTACCAGACTTTGTCCAACATAAACTCAATCCAAGACATTCTAAATGGGTTGAATTTTTGCAGTCTTTTCACTTTTCATCAAAGTACAAAGAAGGCAAATCTAATGTGGTAGCTGATGCTTTATCAAGGAGGTATGCTTTAATTTGTGTTCTTTATTTCAAATTGCTTGGTTTGGAGTTGATTACACAACATTACGAGCAAGTTGGAGATTTTGGTCCTATCTATTCACAAATTACGAAGGGTTCAATGGGATCTTATGTGCTACATGATGGATTCTTATTCAAATGGAATCTACTTTGCATTCCTAAGTGCAGTATTCGTGAATTGCTCGTTAGAGAGGCGCATGGGGGTGGAAATGCTGGTCATTTTGGTATCACAAAAACATTGATAATGTTGCAAGAGCATTTCTATTGGCCTAGAATGATTGCTGATGTTGAAGCAGTAATATCACAGTGTGCTGTTTGTCAAAAAGCCAAGGCATCCTTCCATCAGGGATTCTACACACCATTACCAGTGCTTGAAACCCCTTGGGATGATATCTCTATGGATTTTATTGTTGGTTTACCAAGAACTACAAGGCAAAAGGATGCTATAATGGTTGTGGTTGATATGTTTTCGAAGATGGCTCACTTCATACCTTGTCACAAGACTGATTATGTTGTCAATGTTGCAAAATTGTATTTTCGAGACATTGTTAGGTTACATGGAGTTCCGAAAACAATTGTAAGTGACAGGGACACGAAATTCATGAGTTATTTCTGGAAAGCATTGCGTTTGATAGGCACGAAATTACTCTTCAGTACTTCTTATCATCAACAAACAGATGGTCAAACTGAAGTCACAAACAGAACCCTAGGTGTTCTACTTCGTGGTTTGGTAAGTAAAACACAAAAGGATTGGGACTTGAAATTAGCTCATCAAGAATTTGCTTATAATCTTTCACCTACATATGCAACTAAGCATTCACCTTTTGAAGTTGTTTATGGAATCAATTCCAAGCTACCTATTGATTTCGTAGCTATTCCCAAAGGTGAGCTCGCTCATAAAGATGCTTTAGCTAAAATTGAGTATATGTAGAAGCTACATGCACAGGTTAGAGTAATAATTGAGTATGTGAATGATATCTACAAGACAAGAGCTAACAAACATAAAGTCAAACACACATACAAGGAAGGAGATTTGGTATGGTTACATCTGAGGAAGGAAAGATTTCCAAATCAAAGGAAAAAACAAGCTAATGCCTAGGTGTGATGGACCATTCAAAATCGTGAGCAAGATAGGGGACAATGCATATAAATTCGAATTGCCAGGATAATATGGTGTGCATGCCACGTTCAACATTGGTGATTTCTCTCCTTATGTTCCCGATGATCAACTTCGGGGTTTGAGGAAAAATTCTTTTGAAGAAGAGGAGGATGATACGAAACAAGGTGATAACTTTGAAGGTTTGATAATGGCTTCTAAAGATGATACAAGTATGGGGGAAATAATGGCTTATGGAGATTCAAGGCTTTTGGGATCTTCTAAGACATCATCATGGGTGTGTGTGGTGACACACGAAAATACTTGATCATTGAAGCAAAGGAAAGAATGGTGGAATTAGGGGAATAAGATGGTTTTGCCTATGAGTTTTTTCTCATTTCACTTGATAGGGTTTTTCTCATTTTAGGCATTGAGTCTTTCATTGCTTGAGGTGTCTTAATCTTTATTTACAGCCCTAAACACATGGAAAATGACTTCTTGAAGGTTTCTTGATTAAAAGATTGAATCTTGAAAGTTTTCTTGAACATTTGAAGAGAATCACAAAAATTGCGCAAATTTAGACGATGCTTGTGTGGGGTCAATTTTGACGATTATGTGTGGATTTTGGTAGATCATATTTTTGTGTAAATCTAGTTGTAATTTGTTGATTATCTTGTTTTGCAAGGTATTAAGAAGTTTGTTAGGATATTTTTTGTTTAGATATAGTTTATTAGAGTTTGTTAGCAAGATGAGAATAACATTTAGGGCTGATGTGGCAATCTTATCTTGTGAGTCATGGATGAGTCACTAGGGAGGGACGATTTTCCCTATGTTTGTGCATGAGTTTTGGCTTAGTTTTGTTAGGATTTTGTTGATGATTATGCCTATAAATAGTCTCAACATTAGTTTGTAAAATTCAAAATATAGAGTTCAACAAACATTATTGTTTAGAGTTTATTTGTTTTCTACAAAACAAACAACAAAAAAAACGAGTGTGAGAATTTCTCGAGTGTGAGGAAAATTCGAAGAATTCTAAGAGTTGGTTCTTAGGCTTTAGACTCTTGTGAGGATAGTTTTAAGAATTGAGGGTGCGTAGCTTTAATCAATTCATAAAGTTCTTCGACCTAGATCGTTTTTCTTGGTGCTTTGCTTTAGTGAAAACCGAGCTAGCTTCAATCAATTGTGTGGTTGACGATTCCTATCAATAATCACATCATGAATTTATGAATTTTTGTTAATTTTCGTGGTTTTGTTTATTTAATTTTTTTGTTATTTGTAGTCCAATTGTATTGTTGTTTGTTTTAATTTTGTTGCTATGCTTCTAAGAAATTCATTTTTTTTCTTTTTTTTTCTTTTTTATTTTCGTGGTTCTGTTCGTTTTATGTGTAATTGTTGCTGTTGAGAAATTCAGTTACTTACATTTGTTATTTTGATTGCTTGTCTGGTTTCTGAATTATAATTGTTGGGAAATTCTGTTGTTTTTTCTGTTATTTTTGTTTCGTGTATCGTCAAGGTGTGCTGTTGCTGAAGAGGATTGTTTATTTTCCTCTCTTTTGATATGTGCACCCCAAAAAAAACATAACTTTGGTCTTTGGGTTACCAATGGGTGATTCTAACTTTTGAACGGTAGGATATTTTTTTGGGGCCTGTGTGTAAGTATAAGTGTAATTGTAACTGTGTCAAAAATTTTTTTGCCTACAAATCTGCAAGTGACATCTTTTAGTGTATCAAGATGTGAATACATCCCCTTCTCTTAGGACAATAGTTTCTGTAATTATCATGTATTAACTAAGTTTAATGATCATGATAGTAAAATAGAAAGGGGCTAACGAGACATTCAGGCCTGATTTTTATGTAGAATAAAATATAATACAACTCTTTTCTCCTTGCTCGACAATTCAGCATTGGCTAAAAAGTTGTTAGATGAGGAACATGATGACCAATCTCATCATTGAAAATTAATTGGTTGGGATAGCAAGTGGGTATAATACTATAATTTGGTAAATTCCGCTTATGACCACCATGGGTGTGAGCAAGTGGTGGATTTATAGTTTCACTAGTGCAAATCTATATGGTTGTGAAATGTTTTGGTAATTTGTGAAAACGTGAAAAGAAGCTGATGTTTATGTTTTTTGGATAAACTATGGTATATTTTTTTAAAATGGATGTAGCAGATGAGATGGCGGTCACATTTACTAGATCTTTGATTAGCTGTAGGCAAGAATTTGTGGTAGTAGATATTCACTATATTTGGAAAGAGTCTGCATTTAGCTTTGCACTTTGTTGGACAAATATGAAAGTTAAATTTGTGCGATTTAGGCGTTCATATTAGCTATATCACTATCAATGCTTTGCATATAATTTGTTATGGACGATTAGTCATTTAATTTTGACCTCAATTCTTGTGATGTGAATTTGAGTACAAGTGACATATCCTAAAGTGAAACATTAGTGGAAGAACAAATTAACCTTATATTGAATCCTATTGGGTTTAATAGGTATAATTCACAGGTATGGGTGACCATGGTGAAGATTGATGACACAGTGGATGAGAGTGGTGGCTTCCTAAGCCAACACCATTAGTCACTTATACATTGCACTTGGTGGAGTAAGGTGTTAATTTTAATATGCTAATCTTTCATATGAATATATTTGATTAGATATTGGACTAAGCACTTTACAGGATGGATACGGTTGGTAGTTCCAGGGAATAAGTTGGTTTGGTCCATGAGTTTTTTCCCACTCACTTGGTAGGGTTTTCTCATTTTGGACATCATTGCTTTGTAGTGTGTGAGTTGTTTTAGATTTATCCCAGGACATCATTGATTTTTCCAAGGACATCATTGCTTTGCTTCAAAAGTATCTTTGGAGCATGGTGAATGGTTTCTTGGAATTATCTTGATTAAAAGATTTATTCTTGGAAGGTTTCTTGATGTAAAGATGCATTCTTGGAGAGGTCTTGAAAAATCAAGAAAATGGTGAAGCTTCTTGGCGCGTGTTTTTGGCGATCTCAAGAAGGTTCTTGGGCTTCATCTTGGCGTGACTCTGATGGATAAAATTAAAGATTTTATTTTTGTATTTCATTTCTAGATAGTTTGTTACAATAGATTTTTGTTTGTTAGGATTTGTGCAAATTGATTCATGATAAAGATCAAGTTGTGCAAATGCACTTAGGTGGAAGCCGGTTTTGTGGATAAACACAAAGGTGGCGTTTTTTTCTATTGGTTGCAAGTTGTCTTAGTTAGTTAGGATTGTTATTAACTTGTTAGGATATTTTCTTATAAATAGCCTAAGGATTCTATGTAACAACATAAGTTTAATTTGATTAAGATTAATAAAATTTCTTTTCTTTCTTGCGCAATTTAAAGGAGTTTGAATGTTCAAGATTATTCCATAAATTCGTGAATTCAAGAGTAAAGATCGACTTTATGTCCTAACTAATTAGTTTTAGGAGTGTGCTAATTAGTTAGTCTTCAATTAAATTCATCCAGGAGTGGGAGTTTAATTAATTCAAACATGAGTTTTGAGTGTTATTTGCGAGTACCATTTCAAATACACATCATCTTGGCTTCTTGCTCATGTTAATAATTCTTTTGCAGGGATTTACTAGTGCTATCTGATCCATGATGTAGGAAAGTCATGAGCATCTTGACTCATGCAGTCACTTTAGCATAGCCAAGTGCAGGGTTGAGCATCCTACTTAATGTATAGGAGTGTAGTTTCTAGCACAGGCTAGTGATTATTAGGGTCCTAAGTGAATAACAATCCTTACCTTGAGGACCCTTTGCATCAGCTATCGATTAGATTCCCGTCTAAAGTTTTATTCTATCTGTAGAAATCAATATCCTTCACAAAAACTTTTCGCAATTATCTTTCCGTAGAATTTAAGACCCTTTTATGACAGTCCGTCCAGAATAACCTTTTGCAGAAATTATCCATTTGTTTATTTCTGTTTAAATCTTTAAGCCTATGATAAAGTCTACGGTTGTTGATTCTGTGGAAGCCGTAATACATAGTCATATGACCTGTCTGTTCGCTTACAGTTGGTTGATAGTAACATATAAAGAGGTTGTTTTTTCAGATGGTTTTTTGAAGCGCTTAATCTTTATAATTTTGATGTGATTTTTATGGTATGTTCTTTTGGATGGTTTCCTATGACGTATGTAGTTTTGTTTATCTGTATGTATGTGAATGACCTTTTTTTATGTGTCATGTCCTTTTGTGCTTATGTAGCTTTGTTTATCTGATGTGATTTTGGGTGTCATGTCTTTTTTATGCTTGTTATAGAACTCATAGAAATAGAAAGGCATTATTTGCAGTATGAAGTTGCATCTCCATTTCTTCAGGTTTTCCATACTATTATCTGATTCAGTATTGAAATTTACCATTACTAGTTGCAGGTGATTGGGTATCGTGCTCTATAGGTGCTAATTTCACACCACATATCATTAACGTTAATGCTAGTGAGGTATTGATTCATACTCGTATAGTCATATACATTATTGTTCAGCCATGTATTGATTTGAATATTAGGTTAGTTATATGAATATGAGATTGCTATGTACAACCTCACTCTGAGAGTGTAATTCTCGACCTCTAACCAAAATTAAATTCCAATTATAGTTGATTCTCTGAGCTTTATTGTTTTCATGTGTCTACATCTGGTAACAAGATTTCAAAAGGGCAAAAGTAAAGGAATGAAGTTGACACTTAATAAGTTGTAAATGAGACTACACACAGCACCTTGCCACCTTTTCTTTTAAGTTATCAAAAAATATCTACTGCATATGAATTAGTGCGTAACTCAGAATTGTATGAAAGGAAAAGGAAAAAACAAGTATTGAACTGAAAATACGATACTTACATATATTAGGTAAATAAATCATTTAATTAGGTGCACCGAGTGTAGTACAAAGTACTTCTACAATGCTCACCTACTTAGTTTTAGAAATCCGGCAAAGTTCTTTCTACTTCATCATTATTTAGATACTGCCATATCTTTTTGTCCTACTAATAACATGAGTACATTATTTAAGTTGGTGTATGATTTTAGGTATCGTCTTCTTGTGATAACCGAAGTTGGTTCTTTCTTGATTGTTTACTAATAATTGTACTTGCTGCAGAATATCTCTTTGTTACAACCAAAAAGATCAGTTGTGACTACCACAAGTAGACTGTGCAGCACTGTGTGGGTCCGTCACCAAACAATATCTGGTAAGTGTTTTTAGTTCTTAATCTCGCTCCTTTCAAATTCAGTTCACACCTACTCTTTATTTACATTCAGTTTACTCTTAGCTGCTCTCAAATTCAATTTGGTTATTGTAGTTCTATTATGGTGGTATTGATGTACATAATCTAAATAGTTAAAGTTATTATGAACCAATTGTTTAGAAATATATGGATCGAATTTTATATGTTGAAGTTCCAATTTTAATTACACTAGTATACAAATGTTGATACAAAGCATTTCATGTTACTTAATCTAAATGGCTAAAATTATTAAGAATTAGAAATATATGGATTGAGTTATTCTATTTTGAAGTTCTATGTCAATAAAATTGTTATACTTCTTTCGTAATTTTACATTTTCCATTATTGTTGTTGTCTAGAATGGTTAGATTGTAGGAGTTACTACTTGAAGCATTAAGTTCAACTTATTTGAATTCATATTTTAGTATTTCCCATTAACTTATTTGACTTTTTGTTATATTTGATAAGAATAGTAGTTCAAACTGATAGTTTGTCCACTATGATATTTCTTTCTACCGTGCAGTAAATAACTGGAAATATGACTTATTCTTCTTGTTGAATCGCTTCATTATGTTTTGCTAGAAATGAATCATAGTTGGATGTATGGGGACCGTTGGCAACATGCCTATCTAGATGGGGTTTTGGAATTTTGTAACAGCGTAGTGAAATATCGTTCGGATGCTAATGAGGAATTAATTTTTTGCCCTTGCCATGATTGTGATGACATAAAGAGAAGGGTCGATATTAAGATTATTGAAAACCATTTGTTGAGTGTCGGGCTTATGGATAACTACCAAGTTTGGTACTACCATGGTTAAAACGTGGGTTCTATGAACACCAACGAATTTCATGTGGATGATGAGGTTGTTGGGGTTGATATTAACGATGTTCAAGAACCCATACAAAGTGATTAAAATGAAATGGAGGATA
Source organism: Suaeda aralocaspica (assembly GCA_016808085.1). Taxonomy (NCBI): domain Eukaryota; kingdom Viridiplantae; phylum Streptophyta; class Magnoliopsida; order Caryophyllales; family Amaranthaceae; genus Suaeda; species Suaeda aralocaspica. Next base: position 1,744,532 of record PYUH01000034.1, on the reverse strand, counting down.
TGATGGGTGCGATGGGTGACTCTGCTGGGGAATAAAAGAGGGTGAGACTTGAAAATTTTCTCTTAATCATACACCTATTATATTTAGAACAAATTGCATTTTTTTAGACATATTGCAAACATGTGACAACCACTTGGCCTCTATGTCTTTAAAACATGCCTTAGGATCACCATAATAACATTACATTTCGAAAAAGAACCGTTGATTTGGTGGGGCCCATGGTCTCTAAGCAACTAAGCAAAACGCAACCTTATCCCAACTACATCGATTCCAAGTTACCCATGGTACTTAGAAGGGAGACACTCCATATGTAACGGTTATCACAGCGCAAAGTGTTGGAGCACACTCCTTAGATGTAGGACACTTCCGATTGGCCTTTATAACTTAATCATAGAGGACATAAAACCTTGGTTTAGGGAACCTCATTGCTTGTAATTTGATTTTGATTCCTTTTATTTTTCGTGATTTTGTTTTCTTTTTTTCATGATTTTGTTTCTTTTTTTTGGGGGATTTTGTTTCCTTTATGTTGATTTTTATTCTTCATGTTGTTTGAGAGACTTTAAGATTTGCATTTATTTATTAAAAGATTTTATTAACTTACTTCAAATTAAATGATTCACTACAATCTTTTCCTTACAAAGACTTCATTAGCATTATTCTGTTATTATATAAAATACTATTAATTTTGTCTATTTCGAAATTATTTTGGAAAATCATTAAATAAAGGGAATGTTAATAACATCATGTTAGGAATAAAATCATTTTTAATAAAAATAACTTGATGTTTCAATTATTCACACTGAAATTTGAATATTTCGAGGATTTACTAATTCAATTCTCTTTTTTTCGTAGAATTTAATTAGTTTATTTTCGAATTCAAGGTGGAGCTAACAATCTCACTTTCCCTAATAAATAAAATTAATTTTTTGTAAAAAAAAAATAAAAAATAATAATAATAATAATAATAACAACAAAATTTTCGCCCATAATCTTTTAATCCTCATAAGCATTAACAATAATTAACTTAATACTGAATTTGTTTGAGTAAACTAAAAATAATAATAATAATAATAATAAAAATAACAAAATTTTCGCCCATGATCTTTTAATCCTCGTAAGCATTAACAATAATTAACTTAATACTGAATTTGTTTAAGTGAACTAGAAAAAAATCAAAAACCTTTATTAATTATATTCTTTAAATTAGAATATCATTAATTAAGGTTAAGTCGCCTTTAACTAAGCTTACAGACGCTCTTAGTATTATATTAATTATTATTAACACTACTTAATTATTTTTGGTAAATCTTTGTTTTTACGAAAAATGGAAATAAATAATACTTTTGAATGGTTTGAAATTTTTTTGTAAAGGGCTGGTGCAATTGCTTGGTGTCGCGATCCAGATCAGCGTTTACAAAGGTTATGTAGTGACGATCAATCATCATTCATCTCAAATTCCTTAGAGGATATTTGTGAAGATTTAGCGTTTATTACTCTAAATTCTCCAACTTATTCCTCAAGTTCCGTTAGGTCCTCTCCAAGTCCAAGTATGGTGAAGAAGAAAATATGAATACTATATTGAATGCTCTCGTGATGCGGGTAAGATAGAGGCTGAACGAGAAGTAGAAAAAATACGCCTTGCTGAAATTGAAGCTGAACATGCTGCTGAAAAGAAACATTTGGCTGAAATGAAAGCCAAAAGGCAAGAGGAAGAAAGGAGATAAAATAAAGACATTGAAAATCTCATTCATTGTTCTTCAATGAGGGGCAAATCATATCAATTTGAGGCTGCCAACATCCCTAACACTGAGTCTGTTCTCCCTGAGAAGTTCGATCCTTCTACTCTTCCAAAGTTCAAGGTGACTGGTAAGCCGGTCAATCACCTTAAGAGCTTTATTGGGTCCATGACCATCAAAAAGTTTGACCCTGTATTCTATCCAGTGATCTTCCCTCTTTCTTTAGAACGCATTCTAAAGAATTGGTTTTACTCTCTTAGCACAGATCGAGTTTCAACTTGGGATACTGTTACTAAGGAATTCATTGATCAATACAAAGATAACATGGAATTCCAAGTCACACTTCGAGAACTCCAAGTGCTAAAACAACGAGCTGATGAAGGATTCACTACCTTATTCACTCGTTATAGGGAAAAGATGACCCACTTGGTCCAAAAACCATCTGATGCTGAATTAGTAAAAAGGTTTATAGACAACCTATCCGAGCCTTATCAAGTACATCTCAAATATCAAGGCATCGACTCATTCAAAAGAGTGTATGATGTCGGGATCAAATTTGAGAATGATTTATTGAAAAAACAATCAAAGCCCCAGGCTTATAAGGGGAACTACACCTAAAAAAGGGCGAATCTTCTAAGAAAAATGAAGTCAATGCTTTAGAACAAGTCCATCAAAAATGAAGAGATGGCCTCGAGATAGAAGATTCATTCCTATTAGCATGACTTATTCTCAAGCTCTTGATAGAATTCAAAGCCAAAATGTTTTACATCCAATTGGGCCAACTCCTGACCCACCCACCAGAGGACAAGAGAAGCCCAAAATGAAATGCTAATTCATGGTGCAAATACCATAGAGGGAAAGGGAATGATACTGAACAATGTTGTGTCCTCAAACATGCTATTCAAGACATGGTTGAAGACGGGCGTTTACCTTTACTTCCCAAGCCAAATAATATCACCAATCGTTTTGGTGGATCGTCTATTCTAGCCATTGATTTTGTTAGCGATAATTTTGATCTTTCTAAATTTATCACTTCCAATAATTATAATGCAATGGAGAAAGTATTAGGCTTGCATGATCATGTATGTGGCATATGGGACGATAATGTTGAGGGTGCTTATATCTCCAACCTCAATACGAACACAACTCTCGGGCTTAATCCAGAAATCATAAAAAAAAGATTGGTATCAAGATCCTACTGAAGTTGTGTCCAATGTTCAGTATCTTACTCGTTCCGGACAAGCTTATCAACCTGATAATGACAAAGGCCCAAATCAGGCCCAAGTCAACAAAGACTCAATTCCAGTCCAAACAAATACTGGCTCACCACAAGCCTAAAATGCTAGTGAGAGCAATGATAATCCTCTCATTAAGCAAATGGAAAAGACTAAAGCCGACGTAACCATTTGGCAATTGTTAGCTTCTTCTCGTGATCATAGGGTAGCTGTACTGAATGGACTTAATGCATTAAATGTTTCTCATGACACCACCCCTGAAAATATAGTAAATCTCTGGTCAATTGGACCAAAGAAGATGATTGAATATTCTAAAGAGGATCTACCCCGGAAGGTACTACTCATAATAAGGCCTTTACCTAACTACTGGGGTATTGGGTAAAAATGTCCCCTTGACATTAGTCGATAATGGGTTTGCGATTATTGTCTGCCTATTAAGCACTGCCAAGCATCTTGGCATAGGAAAAGAAGCATTTTCCCCACCACTACAAAGAGTAAGAGCTTATGATAACACAAGGAGAGGTCTTAGGAGTCATAATTCTTGATATGTCTACTGCTGGAATAAGGAGAAAAGTTGAATTCACGTCATCGATGTGAAATCATCCTTCAATTTGCTTCTAGGATGCCCATGGCTCCACATGCTTGGTGCGATGCCTTCATCGCTCCATCAAAAGGTCAAGCTCATACATAAAGGTGTGCCTGTAACGATTGATGCTTCTCCAATCAATGTAGTCATGGAGGATCAATCCCTGCTAATAATATCCCATGATCAAGATGTGGAAGATTTGTGGGGATTTGTTCCAGAAGAAATTGATTTTGTTGAATCAGAAGACTTACTACTTGATCCTCATGCTAGTGTGATAGTGAACGCTATCATGTTAAAAAATGGTTATTTTCCTGGCATGCCTTTAGGGGATAATTACCCTTATTATAGCTTCCCTGAACCCTTGGTTCAAAACGGGATACAAATTCCTGGATTTGAAATATTTCATGACTGCTACTTTCTAGAAGAGAAAGCACTATACTCTCTTTACATCAAATACTCCAAACCAGAGTGTTTAGACAAATGGGCCCTTGGTCTATTATTTGGACTGGAACGGATCCCATTGAGAGACAAAGCTGCAATAATTCAGAAGGCTATGCAAAGATTTAATAAACACGCTCAAAGAATTGAGCAATGTTTTTGCTTGGTCATACAAAGATATGCTAGACATAGATCGTGAAATTGCGGAACACAAAATTCCGCTCAATCCAACAATTAAACCCGTCAAACAAAAGTTAAGACGTATGAAGCCAGACGTTGCCCTCAAAATAAAAGAGGAAATTCTCAAACAATTGTATGCGGGTTTTATACGTGTTTCAAAATAAGCAAAAATTCATAATGGGTAGCTAATGTTGTTCCAATTCTGAAAAATGATGGACGTGTGAAGATGTGTGTAGATATTCGGGACTTAAACAAAGCTAGTCCTTAAGATGATTTTCCACTACCACACATTGACCTCCTTGTAGACAACACGGTTAATCATGAACTCCTTTCGTTCATGGATGGCTATGCAGGCTACAACCAAGTACAAATGGCTGCGGAAGACATGGAAAAAACCACATTCACTACCGAATGGGGAACTTTCTGTTACAAAGTAATGCCTTTTGGACTTAAAAACGCTGGAGCAACCTATCAAAGGACCACTACTACATTGCTTCATGATATGATGCATAAGGAAGTAGAGGTCTATGTAGACGACATGATCGTAAAATCAAAAGACCGACAAGGGCACATTCGTGCCCTAAGAAAATTCTTTACTAGATTAAGAAAATATAATATGAGGTTAAATCCGCAAAAATGCGCCTTCAGAGTGACATCTGGAAAGTTACTTGGATATGTAGTTAGCACGCGGGGTATAGAAATTAATCCATCTAAAATCAAAGCTATACTAGATATGCCTCCCCATAAAAATGAAAAACAAATTCGAGGATTCTTAGGTAGGCTCCAATATATTAGTCGATTCATATCAAAATTAACTATGCTTTGTGAGCCCATCTTCAAGAAATTAAAAAAGGAAGAAAAGGTGGAGTGGGATGACAAATATCAAGAGGCTTTAGAAAATATAAAAGAATATCTTCTCAAGCCTCCGATACTTGTACCACCAACACCTGGAGTCCCCCTAAGGCTATATTTAACTGTCACTAAAACTACTACCGGAGCCATGCTCGCACAAGAAATAAATGGCGAAGAAAAGGCCGTATATTACTTTAGTAAAAAGTTCATCCAATATGAAACTCGGTGTTCACAATTGGAAAAAACTTGCTTGACCTTGTTATGGGCATCTAAAAAGCTTAAGCATTACTTGCTTTCCCACTCTGTCCATGTTGTGTCCCATTTGGACCTATTAAAATACATTTTTGGCAATCTAGCACTAAATGGTCGCCTCTCAAGGTGGCTTTTTATGTTAGCCAAATTTGACCTTCAATTTGTCTCTTAAAAAAATAAGTAAAGGACGAGCAGTGTCAGATTTCTTGGCCGAATTCCCTCCTAACGATGAAAAGATGAAAGCATATAACTTCCCAGATGAAGACCTCTTAATGACAGAAGACGATAGTTGGACCTTCTACTTTGACGTCGCTTCTAACCAAAAGGGGTGCGGAGTAGTGGTTCTTCTAGTTAGTCCAGATGGTGCACATGTACCAATATCAATCCAATTAGACTTTGAAGTCACAAATAATGCAGCTGAATACGAGGCATGCATTGTTGGATTAGAGGTAGCAGTAAGTTTAGGGATTAAAAAGCTAAAAGTATTTGGAGACTCATCACTCATAATAAATCATGTGTCTGGAAAGTGGAAAGTAAGAAGTGCTAGCCTGGCACTCTATCAAGCACACTTAGACACCGTAACTAAAAACTTCAATGATATCCAATACCAATACCTCCCTAGGGATGATAACCAATTCGTCGATGCTCTTGCTAAATTATCATCAATGATAAATATCCCACATAACCTAGCATCGATGACTTTAAGCGTTGAAAGGAGGCAAGTACCTGCCTATTGTAATGCTATTGAGGATGCCCATGATTCTGAGAATGAAGTTCCATGGTACCAAGATGTCCTCAATTACAAAGTAAAAGGAGAATTCCCACAGAATTCAAACCTTCGAACTCAAAGGGCAATAAGATTATTATCTTCCTAATATATTGATATCCAGGGAAGATTGTATAAAAGGAACTCAAAAGAGCTTAATTTGCTATGTGTTGACAAAACACGAGCCAAGCGACTTATGGAAGACACCCACAATGGCGTCTGCGGTCCTCACATGAATGGTAAGATGTTAGCAAAAAAGATGACACGCTTAGGATATCATTGGACAACAATAGAAGTTAATTGTTGTAACTATGTAAAAACATGTCCTAAATGCCAAATATTTGGTAACTTACAACATTTACCTCGTGTAGAGCAATACAATTTTACTTCACCATGGCCATTCTCCACTTGGGGTATTGATATAGTCGGGAAAATAAAGCCCAATGGTGTTGGAGGTCATACATTCGTGTTGGTTGCCGTTGACTAATTCACATAGTGGGTTGAGGTAGCCTCATATATCAAAATAACCGCTAAACATGTTGCCAAATTCATTGAACAAAACATCTTTTGTTGTTACAGAGTCCCACATGAACTCATTACTGACAACGGATCTCATTTTAAGGGAGAAGTAATTGATCTTTTACAACGATATAAAGTACAACATAAACGCTCTTCCCCTTATGGACCCCAAACAAATGGAGCAGTAGAGGCTACAAACAAAAATGTGGTTGCATTGTCATCATAAAAAGATGACCGAACATTATAAAGATTGGCCTCATAAACTTTACTTTGCTCTATGGGGATATCGAACTTCCATACGAGCATCCACAGGAGCCACCCCTTACTCCTTAGTGTATGGTATGGAAGAAGTTCAACCTGTTGAGCTGGAAATACCTTCTCTTCGCATAGTCTTAGAGAGTGAAATACCTGAAGCTGAATGGGTTCGTGCTAGGTATGAGGAACTCATTCTCTTAGATGAATGAAGATTAAAAGCTTTGCATCACGTACAAATATATCAAAGACGGATTGCAAAGCACTTTAATAAAAAATTTAAGCCAAGAAATATTAATGAAGTTGATTTAGTTCTAAAAGAAGTACGAGCCCCACCCACCGATCCAAGCGGGAAATTCTGACTAAATTAGACGGGGTCGTATATTGTTAAAAAAATCCTATCAGGCAATGCGGTAAAACTAGTCGACATATATGGGGCTGAATTTACTCAATTAACTAATTTGGATCAATTGAAGAAATTTTACGCTTAAAATTGCAAGACAATCATGGACTCACACTAAGTCCAACAACATTTGGGCCCAATTTGGCTCATATTATTATGTAAAATGGGCAAATCGAGAGAAGAAAAATCATCGTAACCCATTCTATACAAAACCAAAAGCTATATATAATAAAAATTAATTTAATAAATAAAAAGGGTCAGTGCTGAAAAGTCAACCGCGCTACCCTTGCAGCATAACAACGTTAACTGCACCGCCATGTCAGCACGATAAGAGTAACCACGCTGCACCGTCCAGCGTTTTTTATTTTGTAGCGCTACAACCCCAGCGTCCGAATTTCAATTGCGCTCAATGCATGTTACAATTAAATAGTTTGAATGAATATTTATGTTTGTTTAAACTATTGAATTATGAAAGACCTCAATTAAAGGTTTCGCATGATTTTGAGAACCAACGAAGGTTCGATAAAAGGCTCATTACGCACGGCCTGATTCCTTTTTGATACGTGGGCAACTTATTCTTAATTCGGCCCATTTAAATACATAATTAGTTTTTATTGGATGTATAATAAATAACTTATTCTAATGTAAATAAATAAAATTTGTTTGCATATAGAAATAAATTAATATTGTGCCTTATTAATGTATTAAGAGTTGCGCATAATCGAAATAATCAAAACAAAAGGGACTACTTTAAAGTCTACGCTAGTAGTGCACATGCACTTTATTAAAAGCGATAAAATAAATAAAGTCAAACGCTACTCTTCCTTTTCCTTACAAGCATGCTTTGGGTCTTCATCTACTTTCGGATCTTCCTACATTCCGTTAAAATTAACTTTGAGTTTTTCTTCATTTTACACTTCTTTCGGATCTTCCTACATGCTTTGGCAAATAATGAACTCGAAAATGCAAAACGATTCAAGGATAATACTGAACAAGAGCTTAAAGGCTTCGAAGTTGAATTGTCGATCAACGAATCTTCGAATCAAACCCTAGAGGTTTAATTTCTGTCTTTTTTAAGCTAATTTGTTAGACTTTAGGTTTGAATTTGCGATTTTTTTGATGTGATTTTCATTTATTTGTTTCAGTTTGAATGTTAAAGCTAATTCGTTGATTTTAGGTTTGAATTTGCGATTTTTTTGATGTGATTTTCGTTTATTTGTTTGAATGTGTTTACTATCTATTGAAAGAGAATTCGTCAGTTTCTAGGTTTGGAATTTGCTTGTTTTTGGATGTGATTTTCGTTTATTTGTTTAAATGTTTCTATTGATTGAAATTCGAAGCTAATTCGTAATTTTTAGGTTTAAATTTGTGAATTATATGATGTCATTTCAATGGTATATATCAGAAATTGGTTATTGAATTTGCAATGGGTCTTGTATTTATTTGAATTTCTCTTGATTGATTTCATTTTTTGATTAAAAATTGGCTGACAATGATTTTAGCTTTATTAATTCAAAATCAAAAATCAGAAATTATAGAGTGAATTTGCAATGATTTTTGTGATTTCTTTTGTTTGTTTGTGAATTTAAATTTTGAAGATGAAAAAGATGAACAATTCTGGATATTCTTGCAGTTCTATTAAGGTTCAATGTGATTCAGATAAGGTGATCTTTTACTTTCCTTCATTTTTAATTATAAATTTTGATTTTCTTTAATTGTGAATATAACTGAGTTGGTCAAACATTTTATGGGTTGCTTTTGCAATTGTTTTTATAAGATTTGAGTAGTAGAGTGAGATTGTTTCTTTATAAGATGTATCTAACAGATTTCAAATAATTTTCAGCAATGTTTCTTAAAATATCATTATTAGCAAGAGATTCAAAACCTCAGTAGGCAAATGGATCTTACGATCAAAGAGAAAGATGAACTTGTGGCAGGCTTCTTAATTTATGATTTGATAAAATGTCGGTTTGTATTTAAGCCTGATTCTTAAGATTGATATTTGATGGTCTAATTAGGTGTATGTTATGATCTAAGCATGCTAAATATATAAGTAAAGGATGTTTAACGGTTTAACCTGCTCTCCATAACTCAACAGTATACATTTATAAATAATGTTATGATAAAAATGTTCCATTTGGAACAAACTAGCTATTATACTCATAATTCGATATTTTTTTTATTCAATACTTGGTGAAGATGATTAGATGAAGTCAGAGACATTCTTTGGTATCCCAAATCCTGTTGGTTTTAATATGCAGTTGAGAACACCATAATAATTGCATTTGCAGTTTGGCTATTTTATAGGAATAAATATTGTTATGACTGGTTAGTTAATGGTTCCATTCTAACTACACTTGGTTCTATAATCATGGTGGAAAGAAATAGGAAATAAAGGGAAATAAGGTAGGTAGAGCTTTTGCATTTTCTTGTTCATTTGAGCACTCACTGTCTTTATTTGTTCATTTGAGCTGGTCCTCTTACTGCTTTCGAAGTGCTTGACTTGTTACAATCCAGAGGAGCTTCAAATGATCCGACTTGTGTTATGTCTTTGATAACAGCTTCAGAGTTCAAGGTTTACTCGTTTATATGCTGTGTTGTTTTTCCTTTTTTAAGCATTTGGTTAGTTGTGTTTTTGTGTGCTTAATATGGAAAATGTGATGTCGTGTTTTCACAATATGTGGTGCAGGTTTATGATTATCTATTTGATAGTGCTGCTCGTAACCAGATTAAAGAAAGTATAAATGAATTTGTAGAGAAATCCAAAGAGTATCAGCTAGCGAAAGCTGAGGTGCTCAACATTATTAATATTCGGCCCTCGTCTGAAGTTGAATTGGCTCCGGTAATAAACTATTGAATGTTTATTTCTCAATACCTTTTTGATGATTCTTTACTCTATAAAATGTGGTTGTTATTTGCATAATGATTCCACAGCTTTTTCTTGTTTCCATGTTAGCGTGATTGCTGTAATCCTTTAGTTGGCTTTCCATCATGCTAGCATTCAATTACTTCTTTGTCAATGCAAATTGAAACTTGGACCATAGATTAGGTTATGGGGCATACTTTGTTTTTTGTGTCTATATCAACACCTACACTAATTGCCTTATCATCATTAAATCTTAAAAATGAAGTAAATTTGTTTTTATTTTCTGTGAAGGCTTAATGAATCTGTTATCTAGAGGTATTCTTTGTATTAGATGAACTATGATTGGTTACTGTAAAATCTGAGTCCAACATTTCATGATTTAACGAGTAATGATGCATTGTCGACAGATCTTGAGATGTGGACCGCCACCAATGAACAAGGCCATGGCTGCTCATCTTGAAACACTAGGATACACTACCGAGATGCAATTCCAGTTCTGATTGCTACCTAGCTAGATCATTGATCCTCATTCTTTCGTATTTGGCCATTACCATTATAATTTAAAGGTCAACCTAACCATTCACAGTGTCTGATCTAACTTGATAGAAGTGTATTTTTTTGTGTTAGAAGTGTAATTATATTGAAAATAATTGATTCTATGTATGTATAACATTTCAGCTTCTAATTTTGCTTTAAAATGCCAAAAAAAAAAAACAATTTGTTTTGGGTGCTTATTTGCTGCGGTTATTCACAAAACCGCAGCAAATAGTCCATTTTTTTGCTGCGGTTCAACCGCAGCAAATAATATGTTGGTTTATTGCTGCTGCTTCAAGTGCTGAGGTTCAAAACCGCAACAAATACCTGGGAAAAAACCGTAGCAAAATGCATTTTTTGTACTAGTGCTATTTAGCACAAGAATCAACCAAAAATGAGGGAAAAACACAACATAAACACACATATATCAAATTCCCCCAGATCGAACCTTTCCTTGTCTCAAGCAAAACACAAAGAAATTGACTACACCCCATAAAAACAGAATAAACATCATAAATCAAGAGAACATCCGAAGACACATGGATCAAAGCCAGTCAATCATGCACCCAATTACCGTCCTTCCTAAATACGGGTCAAACAAAACCAACCAAGCAAGTTTAATGAATCGATGACTAGAGTAGCTCACGGGTTGTCACTCCACACAATTAATGATGAGCTTATAACAATGAAGCTGTAACGCTCACCTCCCAACCAAATATGGAATGCAATGCAAAATGTGTTTAAATGCAATTTTAAGAACCAGAAACCCACATCTCACACCTCATGCAAGTGTTTGAGGGTATCCACTCATCCTAAATGTCGACTTGGAATGCAATTAATACTTTACAAGCTTGACAAAGGATTCACTTCACAATAACCATAGCATGTGCATGAAGATTAAAAAGGACTTTTATAAGCTTGTAACGTGGCTAGGGTGATGGGTAGGATAAAAATTTGGGATAATGTGGTGGAATGCGGGGTATACGCATATAAAATCGAGGAAAATCATCAACATTCTCCAACAGCCAATTCAACCAAATCGAACCAAACTTTTCTTTATTTTTCACATCAACACCATAAATCTCGTAATTCAATTATCAACCACTACTTCACAAACCTTAAACTTCTTTCTTTTTATTTCATCTCCTTTTTTTTCAACTTTATTATGCTTTCTTAAATTTTTTTTTCTTTATTTTTCATGCATAATAGATCATAGTTTCACGACTCTTAATGATTTGTTTTTGCTTAAAATTCAATAAACAATAAACATAATCATCACACATACATAACTAGGCTATGAATAAAATATGACTTTTTAATTAACTACAATAGCCTAGACATTGGTATGCTGAGCCTTATATGTGAAACTTTATAATTTAACTTTCAACAATAACTTTTCCAACTAATTCACCATCAGTCCTCCATAACACCCTTCAAAAGCTTATTTTAACAATATCACAACTACTTCAACTCCCCCAAACCAAGTTTGGGCATATAATGCATTATGTAGCAAGGCTAATAGGCATATAATGTGGCTAAAAATACAAATGAAAGGGATAAAAGCTCAAAACATGGGATCAAGGGAAAATATAAATGTGGGAAATGAAATTCTGAAGTTCAAAAGAAGAAATGAAGGCCTTTTATCATGTGCAACATACACAAAATCCACAATTAAAGTTACTAGAATCCAAAGTCAAACCCAAGATCATAATTGCACCAGAAACTAAGCACACATGAAAGGAAAATAAGAATGAATTTATATTCAAAAGTGGCTCAAATCCTCCCGTTAACACAGTTCAAGTCCAAGACCCAAGCAAGGTTGAGAAGAGTTGACCAATAAAAGGAAATCAAGCAATCAAATTCAAGTCATACCCAACAAATCACACATGTGGATCCATCCGTAGTCAAGAGTCATAAAGTTTTCAAAATAAGCACAAGGGGTACAGAAGTAGTCAATTCCAACAATAAAACTCAACTGGGACACGAATAATCCATTAAGCCAATTCTCTCTAAAATTAAACCTAAGAAAGCAGTACAATCTTTTTTGTCACATGTAAACTCCCATTCCTAACGAATGGTACAAACCATGCAACAGTCCTAAGAAAGCAATAAAACTAAGCTAAGAAAGCAATAAAACCAACTAATAAAATAGCAAAGCAATAAAATACTTACCTCCCCCAAGCCGAACTTAGCAATGTCCTCTTTATTAGAGGGAGAAAGAACCTACTAACCTATGGGTTGCCTCCCGCAAAGCGCTTCTTTAAGGTTATTAGCTTGACCATAATTACCTTAGAACTCAAGGTGGATCAAAGAGTGAACATGAGCCCCATGTAGTTAAACACCCAAAGCAATTTGGGGTTATTGTTTATTCAAGTACCCCATGTTCTTTGCTAGGAACCTCATAATTTGTTTTCTTCACTTCACAAGCATGTGAGGAGGACTTTTGAGGCTTCCGACTCTTCTTAGGGCTCGATTTCTTTTTATTTGGATCCTGATATGTCTCATTATTATCACTATCTCCGTCACCTGCAATAGAATCCAAACACAGAGAGGCCTCCAGAACATCCTTATCAGGGGATCGAGGCAAGTCATTAAGAACAATCTCATTAAAAGTGTAAACTGTATTGCATGGCTGTTCTAACATGGAATTTTTCATTGCATTATAAAGATTAAATGTCACTTTATCATCCCCTACAGAAAGGGTTAAACTTCCATTTTTAACATCAATGACGAAACCTACAGTATGTAAGAAAAATCTACCTAGAATGATAGGGATACGAGCATCCTCATCAATATCAAGGACAACAAAATCAACTGGAATGAAAAGTTTTCCTACTCTAACAGTTACATCTTCTAAAACACCCTTAGGGTATTTTACAGTTATATCTACCATCTGCAAAGTAACATTAGTAAATTTAAGTTCTCCCATGTCAAGCTTCTTACAAATTGATAAGGGCATCACACTTACACTAGCTCCTAAATCACATAGAGCCTTATCAATAAATAAAGGACCTATATTGCATGGAATTGAAAAACTGCCAGGATTTTTCAACTTAGGAGGAGATTTGTTTTGAAGGATTGCACTGCACTCCTCGGTGAGTGCAACAGTCTCTGTTACATTCAACTCACGTTTCTTGCTCAAAATATCTTTCAAAAATTTAGTATAAGTAGGCACTTGAGTAATTAAATCAGTGAAAGGCACGATAACTTGCAAATTTTTAACTATTTCAAGGAATATACGAAAGTGATTATCGTTCTTACTCCTAGTTACCCTATTCGGAAAGGGTAATGGCACCTTTGAGGGAGGAATTGTATCAGTAACTGAATATGCTGCTGGAGCTTGCTTCTTTGATGCTTCCTTCTCCTTTGAAACTTCGTTCTCCTTTTCTGTAGCTACTTCCTCAAGGTCTTCAATAACAACCGAACTGGTCTTCTTTATCCCATCTATAGCCTTGTTAGCATCATCATCAGGCATTCTAAGACCTTCATAGTAATTACTGCTCCTTGTTGCAATGGAATTGTAATGATCACGAGGTGGATTGCTTGATGAAGCATTTGATGGAGCAGGTTGAGGAGGAAGTCGGCCTTGTTGCCTTTGAGCTGACGATTGAGCAATTTGGGCTACTTTAGTCTCCAATTGTCGATTGTGGGCCTGCATAGCTTCCATCGCTTTCTACATCTGCATCATCATATTCTTCAGTTCTGAAATCATATGAATGAATTTATATTCAAAAGTGGCTCAAATCCTCCCGTTAACACAATTCAAGTCCAAGACCCAAGTAAGGTTGAGAAGAGTTGACCAATAAAAGGAAATCAAGCAATCAAATTCAAGTCATAACCAACAAATCACTCATGTGGATCCATCCGCAGTCAAGAGTCATAAAGTTTTCAAAATAAGCACAAGGGGTACAGAAGTAGTCAATTCCAACAATAAAACTCAACCGGGACACCACTACAAGATAACAGCTATTTTGCGACGGACAAATTCGGTCGCAAAAATAAAAAAGTCCGTCGCAAAATCCCATTTGCGATGGAATTCCGTCGCAAAACGTCCCTCGCTAAAATTTTTGTTGCAAATTTCCAAACAAGCGACGGAATTGTTGAAGTTTGCGACAGAAAATTCCCTCGCAAATTTGTGACGGAAAATTCCCTCGCAAATTTGCAACGGAAAATTCCCTCGCAAATTCGCGACGGAAAATTCCATTGCGATTTCCCTCACAAACGGTAAAAAAATATATAAAATAATGCACTTTTGCTACGGAATATTCCGTCGCAAAAAAAGTTGACGGAGTTTTTAATTTTTAATGTTTTGATTGCTTATTTGTATTTGTGCCTGTGAGCCTGTAATCTGTATGATCTGCCACGTTATGTGTTCTAATCAAATAAGGACAATTTATATTTTCCGATAATTACATATTTCAAATGTAACACAGGCATACAAAGTATTTCCGTCTTAAATAGATTCATAGTTTTAAAGTTTAACAATCATAATAAAGGCACAAAGCTATGTTATATGGAACAAGGTATCTATCTACACTTGCATCCCTTTCCCGGCGCCGCTGCCCTCGTCGTCTGGTGAGTCCCGAGGCTGAATCTGGAAAGGTGAACAACTGTCACTACCGAATCGACTCATCATATGCTCCATAAAATCCTTCTGTGTCCTTTGCATTGCCTCAATATATATTGGCTCGCATCTTCTCCTCAACCTCAGCCTGCACCTCCTCCCGTACGTCCTCCCGCACCTTCTCCACATGTTTCTCTAAATGATCTTTCATTTGAGAAAATACAGATGGCTTGTATTGCTTCGATGATCCAGATCTCCTCGAAGAGCTGTAATACAGGTTCGCACCACTACCAAGACCCTTCACGCGACCTTTCTTGCTACGACCACCAGATGCCTCCCAATATAACTCATCGGGCGTTCTCTGACTCCCGTCACTGCTTGTTTCCTCAAGCTTCTTCTGGTAGGTCTCCTACAAAATGCAATTAAAATTAAAAACACGATAAGGGGGATATGGGGGGGGGATTATTCTTAGTTATACAGATTTGAATTTAAATCAACCCAACATACATTGTAAACAATAAAAGCCAGAGTTATGTAACAAAATGTGCCCATTTTCATATAAGTATACATTTCAACCTATAAATAATCTAAAAATCCCTAAAAGGCATAATTACAAGTGTTACAACCTTTACATTATGCCTAACTAGCCTTTACATGTGTTTTAGGTTCAAATGGCCTCGAAATGGCTCAAAATGGCTACTAATGTGCCCATTTTTCACATATCTCTTCATTTCAACCTATAAATAAGCTAAACATCCTTAAAAGGCATAATTACAAGTGTTACAACCTTTACATTATGCCTAACTAGCCTTTACATGTGTTTTAGGTTCAAATGGCTTCGAAATGGCTCAAAATGGCTACTAACGTGCCCATTTTCCACATATCTATTCATTTCAACCTATAAATAAGCTAAACATCCCTAAAAGGCATAATTAAAAGTGTTACAACCTCTCGATTATTTCAAACTAGCCTTTAGATGTGTTTTAGGTTCAAATGGGCTCGAAATGGCTCAAAATGGCTACTATTGGGCCCATTTTTCATATAAGTCTACATTTCAAACTATAACTAAGCTAAACATCCCTAAAAGGCATAATTACAAGTGTTACAACCTCTAGATTATTTCAAACTAGCCTTTACATGTGTTTTAGGTTCAAATGGGCTCGAAATGGCTCAAAATGGCTACTATTGTGCCCAATTTTCATATAATTCTAAATTTCAACCTATAACTAAGCTAAACATCCCTAAAAGGCATAATTACAACTGTTACAACCTCTACATTATTTCAAACTAGCCTTTACATGTGTATTAGGTTCAAATGGGCTCGAAATGGCTCAAAATGGTTACTATTGTGCCCATTTTTCATATAAGGCTTCATTTTAACCTATAAATAAGCTAAACATCCTTAAAAGGAATAATTACAAGTGTTACAAACTCTAGATTATTTCAAACTACCCTTTACATGTGTTTTAGGTTCAAATGGGCTCGAAATGGCTCGAAATGGCTACAAATGTGCCCATTTTTCACATATCTCTTCATTTCAACCTATAAATAAGCTAAACATCCTTAAAAGGCATAATTACAAGTGTTACAAACTCTAGATTATTTCAAACTAGCCTTTACATGTGTTTTAGGTTCAAATGGGCTCGAAATGGCTCAAAATGGCTACTATTGTGCCCATTTTTCATATATCTCTTCATTTCAACCTATAAATAAGCTAAACATCCCTAAAAGGCATAATTACAAGTGTTAAAACCTCTAGATTATTTCAAACTAGGCCTTACATGTGTTTTAGGTTCAAATGGGCTCGGATTGGCTCAAAATGGCTACTATTGTGCCCATTTTTCACATATCTCTACATTTCAACCTATGAATAACATAAACATCTTTAGATGGCATAATTACAAGTGTTACAACAAAACTTGTTAACTTACTGCAATCTGCTTTGCTGTGCGGTTCGCAGGCACCTTTCCTTTTCCCGGGACATCCTTGTAATGCGTACGGAGAAGCAGATCAACTGGGGATGGGAGCTTTCCTTCATTCTGCTTCGCCTGTAAATGATAATAAAAACCAAATAGTATAAAATTAAAGATAGAAGATAGATTATCAAATGGTATAACGGATGATTTTTTCATATAATAGAAAATGTAAATGAAAACTTGAAGAAATAACTATCTTCTTACCATGCTGCACTGTTGAGGAAGACCGTTGATAGCGGGTAGGTTCAATGGGATTTTCCATCGAACCACCCCTTCTATTCTTCTTGTTTTGTGCCAATCTTTTCTTGAACGTTTCATCAACCTTTATCACATCTTGTGCCTTCTTGTACACGGTTTCACTCACCCACTTTGGTAATGTTCTGCTAACATTGTGCGTGAGTTTGTAGAACATGTCACGCAATCGATTTCCTACCCTAGATTGGAATTCATGTATAACTTCAGGTTCAAACTCAGCATCCCAAGTGCATCTTTTATGTAATAACGTCAAACTTTAACAATTACTACATCATATATAAAGATATGCTAATGGTATCAAAATTCGGCAACAAAAAGTTAATTCTATTTATCATATATCATCATTAAACCTTAAAATTTTGAGATAAATTAAATCATAAATCCATTAAAAGTTACGATTCATTAGATCATACTCCGTTTCATAAATTATATAATAATATACCGTAAACAGGTTCCACCATTGTTCCTTGGTCACATCATCAACTTCGTTGTAAGTTCTCCAAGGAGCATGGTAATGGGCTTGGAGTATATCCTTGATCTCCCTCTTCACGTTGGGGTCATCAAACCTGATCACAAGCCAACCAAGTTATTCACCAAGTAAGTAAGCGAATTCACCTATTTAAATAGCTAACATTGATGAAAATTTGCATGACTTAAAATTATACTACAAAGTCATACGGTCCAAAACAAGCTTCCCGAACTCATCAAGGGAACCACCAGTGTTCTCAGCTGTCGAGCTACTGTGCTGCTGTTGTAATTGCATGTCTGATGGTGATGGAGGCTGCTCCTGTTTTTGTTGCTATTGTTGCTACCATTGTTGCTGCTGCGAGCCAGAAGCGACTCTTTTACCTTTGTTCCTTCCTTCCATGAGTACCTGAAACATACAAGACCAATAGTAAGTTCACATTAAATTTGGTGATTGAAATTGAATTAAGTACATAACACCGTAATAAACAAATAAAATAATGAAGGTGGAGGGAGAAAAGGTTAAAATAATACATAAACAAGATAAAATATGGGAATGTATAATCTAATAAAGTAAACGATGCAACAATGTTTAAGACCAATTAATACAAGCGAGAAAATGCAAGACCAAATAATATATTTAACAATTTATTAAGCAACAATGTTTCTCCCTAACACTTGGAAACAAGACCATAACACGCTAATCACAACTATGATCACTACTAAATCCATCACTACTGTCATCCAGAAATGCAATGTTGTCCTCATCTTCTTCATCGTCTTCAGAATCGCTAGAAATCAGTTCAGGTTCATCGTCCTCAACATCAGACATCATTTCATCGTCCTCAAATTCAGAGACAACAAGATCATCACTAATAGCATAGTCCGGAATCTCATTTGGTGGACATAGGGTTGAAGCTTGTCGTGGTAAAGTTTCTTGCATGTCAACTGGAGCATCAACCACCGACCTAGCGTGTGTTTTGAACACTGCCCACCACTGAATTCGATCCCGTTTAAGGCTTGGATAAGATGTGTAGTAAACTTGGTTAACTTGGTAAGATAACAAAAATGGATAATATTTGGGGTACTTCTTAGTGTGATTGACTTCGACGAGCTTGTATCGCTCATGTACGTTCATACCCCTGACACAGTCAAACCATGAACACTTAAATAACATAGTCTTGTATTCTTTTTTGACACCGGTGTAGACAAGTTCTATGATGTCCTCTAAAATTCCAAATTACTCAGTGCCATCTTCACCCGAAACACAAACACCGTAATTCATGGAAGATTTGTGACTGTCGTACACATTTGTATGGAAGTTGAAACCACCAACTACAATTTGACTAAAAGTGGGAACCCGCTTGGAAGGGCCCATAGCCAACGCTTGTACGACATCAGAATTTGGTTTCTCCTCATTGACCTGTCAATGTATCGGACCATTAGAGCTACCTAAGTATACAAAAGGGATATCATGAACCTATTGAAATTGTTTGTTAACTCTTTTTACCTTCTAACGCAACCAATTTGGGAATTCAACTTCAAATTTAACATGAACTTCTTCTGCACGCAAAGCCGGATGAATTGTTTTCATATAGTCCTTAAACTTCCTAAAAATGGCGTGATTTTGGGTTAAACATTGTCATAACCTACANAAACATTGTCATAAGCTACTATTTTTACATGTTCCACATGTAAGTTTTAGTAGAAACGGGGTTACCTTTCATAGTCTCCTAAAATGCCGCTGTTAGACAACACAAAATAATGCGCCGATAGGAGTTCTTTCTCATCTAGAAATCTTGCTTTCCCTTGAGTAGTTACGCGACCCCTATCAACTCTAAACAATTCCAGGACTTCGTCGTTGTCTAAGTCATCCTCAATATCAGCGTTGACATTTCGACCAAAATCTCTTGCTTTTGTGTCGAACTTGGGGTCAAAGTAATGGGAGCAGAAGTTTGCTACCTCTTCAATTAGGTAAGCATTGCATATTGAACCTTCGACACGAGCTTTGTTACCAATCTTTCTTTTTAAATGATTCAGGAACCTAAAATTTATAAAAAGCATCAACACAGGTTTAGTATACGTAGCGGGTTATACAATTTAGAAAAATAACTTGATGGAATTTTGCACATTAATAACTACTTACTTTTCGAATGGATACATCCTTCATTATTGAACAGGTTCACACACTTTGGCCTCATAAGGCAAGTGTAACAACAAATGCTCCATAGAGTTGAAGAACGAAGGGGAGAAAATCTTTTCAAGCTTGCAAATGATGTCTGCATTGTTTCTCTCCAATCGCTCCATATCAGTGGCTTTGATTGTGTAACAACAAAGATCTCGGAAAAATTGGCTTATCTCTGTAATAGCATTCCAGACATGGGTAGGGAGAAATTCTTTTAAAGCAACAGGCAACAACCTTTCCATGAAAACATGACAATCATGACTCTTCATTCCAGTTAGTTTACAACTTTTTAAATCAACACATCTCCTCAAATTGGACGCATAGCCATTAGGAAAACGCAAATGCTTAACCCACTCAGACAGNTGCTTAACCCACTCACACAGAACCTTTCTTTGATCTCTATCAAGAGTGAATGGTGCACTCGGCATGACATCTTTCCCTCGGTCATCTTGCTGTAGATGTAGCTCGGGACGTTTACAAAGACCCTCGATGTCGAGTCTAGCCGCGGGTGTATCACAACTTTGTTTTTTGACATCCATAATAGTGTGAATGAGTTGATCAAAAAAGTTCTTCTCAATGTGCATCACGTCTAAGTTATGGCGAAGGATAAGATGCTTCCAATAGGGCAGGTCCCAAAAAATGCTCCTCTTTGACCAACCAGATTTAGCCTTTTTCACAGAATTAAGTGCTTCGGGCCCATCAGTCGCCTTAGGAAGGTCTTTCACACATTCCCAAAGTTCATCTCCTGACATGATATGGGGAGGATCACCTTTCTGAACTTTGTTCTTACAAAAAGCTGTCTTGCTGTTCCTGAACGGGTGATCCGGTGAAAGGAATTGCCTATGGCAATCAAACCAAGACACCTTGCCACTACTTTTCAACCAGAATGATTTGCTTTTCTCCATGCAATAGGGACAAGCTTTAAAACAAGCTGTAGACCAACCAGACATCATACCATAAGCGGGGAAGTGACCAATAGTCCATAAGATGGCACTCAAAAGATTGAAATTTTGTTTACTTGAAATGTCGTAAGTAGTAAAACCAACTTCCCACAACTGTTTCAACTCTTGTATTAGTGGTTGCATGTAAACATCTAGGTTTCCTTTGGGGTTGTTGGGACCGGGAATAATCAATGATAGGAACATGAATTCTCTTTTCATACACATCGACGGGGGCAAGTTATATGGGGTCAATATGACTGGCCAACAAGAATAGTTACCCCCAAACTTCCCATGAGGATCAAACCCATCCGTACATAACCCAAGCCTAACATTACGAGGTTCAAACACAAACTCCTGTGAGCAACTATCCAACCTTTTCCATGCTTCAGTGTCGCTAGGGTGTGCCATTGTACCTTGTGACCGAGGATTTTTTGCATGCCATGACATTTCCTCCGCAATGTCCTTGGCGGCAAACATTCTTTGCAACCTAGGAGTGATCGGAAGATGAATGAGAACGTTCTCAAGAACGTCATTCCCTTTCGAAGTCTTCTTGTAACGGTCGCTGCCACAAACAGTACACTTAGACAAGTGAGCATCATCTTTCCAAAACAACATACAACCTTTCGGGCATGCATCAATCTTCTTAGCAGGCATCTCCAACCCTTGAACAATCTTCTTTACCTCGTAGAATGTCTCCCCTATATAGGTGTTCATAGGAGACGAATCACTAAACAAAGACACAATGGCATCTACACCCCGTTGGGGCATATTAAACTGTATTTAATACTAGTTATTTTAGAGGCCATCTCTAATCTAGAAGTTGAACTCCCTTCAACCCAAGGTTGTTCAGAAGCCTTTAGCATATCATAGAACTGCTTGGCCTGGGGGTTAGGTTCCTCCTTTGATTGGGTACCCGATTGATCTTGGTTATGTCCAAAAGCATCCATAACCATTTCGCGATAGTCATTGGATTGCCGCTCGGAGGACTCAGGTAACCCTTCCCCATGACAATGCCACTCATAATAATCCGGTTTAAACCCCTTGGCAAACAAATGATACTTTACTGTCTCCAGACGATAGATGCGTTTGTTCTTGCATTTAACACACGGACACCTAACTTCATTTGGGTCAGTTGTCTGTGGATGATCTTTACAATATTGAAGGAATTCCTCAACTCCTTCCTTAAAAGCAGGGTTCATAGAAGATCCGACCTTCCTACAATACATCCAACTACGTTCCCTTCTTTTCATAGTGACAACTTCTACACAAGTCACGCATATAATTATTTTAGTCAAAATGACAAAATATAATTATTGAAAACTGCATAGGGTAGTATTATAATTATTCTATATTGATACAACAATAGTACATGTGGAAGTGTGTGGTGAGATTACATACACAATATTAGTATATTGATACCGCCTACAACATTGATCATAGCCAAAATTCTCATACCATCAATAGCCAAACAAACATAAATAATGTACAAGTTAAGGATCACTTCACTAAGACTTACAGCATAATCACCTTACACAAAATCAGAACTCAGCAACCTAAGCATCATTTCACTATTTTCAAACCAAACATAAGTCTAAATTCAATACAATTGAATCTAGTAATCTATGAATTTAACCTAAAGAAACTTTACTACCCACTTACCATTTACATAAAAGACTTCATGTTTTTCATTGTAATAACACAGCAATAGCCAATTTCAACAAAATATAACAAAATCATAGAAATTGAAATACCAAACTAAGACTCCCCCCTACCAAAACTGCAACTACAAGATCAAACCAAGGTTGTTTTCCATACACAAAAGAAACCAAAACTGCATACACCTACTGCAGTAAAATGGGGTTTCTAATTACATATCAAATCAAATTACAAGAAACAACAAAACATCAATTCTTCAATAAGTAAAACAGATTATACAATTGAACATACTCAAATTGACAAATTAAACTGAAATTGATAAAATAAACAATTAAAAAAACTGAAATTAAATGAACACATTACCAGTGGGCAGTGGCGACGAGATTCAGGCGAAGAAGAAGATTCGACTCAGGCCGCCAGAGACGAGATTCAGACAGGGGGGAGTGAAGAGTCGACTCATGCTGAAATTCAAAAAAGCATATCTTAAGTTTTATTGAAGTTACTAGAACATAAACTATTTCTATTCTAGTGCATATATAAATGTAGTCCATGTTCATGTTCATTTCATAATATGATTTGTTCCTTTACTAATTATAGGCTTTTCATTATTTCTTCTCATACCTAGGTGAGAAAGAGTGATGGAATGAGATTCTTATCTTATTTAGGAAATTCATTCTATAAAATCTTAGCCATTGTATGGAAAGATGCCGAAAATGAGCCTTTTTTTAAAATCTTGGTGCAATACCATATTTTTGCTAGTAGGTACCCTACATCTTTATTAAAATAATGGTCTGTTCTTGTCATCTTATTTATTTAGGTATGACGTTTGAATCAAAGAGTATTATTTAGGGACGAAGGGGTATTATACAAGTATTGTTCTTTTTTTGGGTTTGAAATTAGTTTGGTAAATCCTTCTTTTGGTTTTTAGTGTCACTGTGTCACAAGCATATCAAGAGTTGACTATTTAAGAAGGCAACAACACTGAGTGTCATATCTTTTATCTCTGTTTAGTTCATCAGCTTATATAGTGTATATTGTCTAGTAGATGTGTTTGGATCAGTAAGCATAAATTCCTGTCGACTATATTCTCTTCAATTTACCTTGAATTTTCTGTGTTAATTTGCGAATTTTCTATTTTGTATTAAAGTTACATAGAATCAGTATCTTAATCTTCAAAATCCTGGATTTCAACACCCATCACTTAATAATTCTACGTATCAAAGATGACAAACTAGTAAGTCACTGCAACGATCTAAAAAAATTGAGAAGGTTAGGAAATCAAAACTAAGCATAAAGAACCAACTCACATTTCTCAGCAAAATCGAAACTAAGCGCACAAAACAAAAACTAACGGTTCAATCACAACCAAACCCAATTACGATGCCCATCACGGAAAACACTGCTACCAAACAGCAGCAGAATAAACAGCAGCAAACAACAACAGCAGAATTGAACAACAACAGCAGCAGGCAGTAGCAACAACAACAGATTAAAAAAAAAGAATTCAACAAACTTCCAAATTCAACAAAAGTAAAGTAGAATTACGAGAAGTTGCAGATAAAACAAAAATAAATAAATAGCAAAATTCACATTACAATAAACAAACAAAAAAAAGAAAAAGTGAAATCAAGAAAACAAACCTGAGAAATTCAGCAACAGTAAACGAAGGAAGAAGGAGAAACCCTAGAAATTGGGGGAAATGTGAGTGAGTGAAGTAGTTTGATGAGTTAAGGCAGTAATGGACGACTATTGGTTTGAATTTCGTCATATTACAGTAAATCAAGAAGAAGAAGAAGAAGAAGAAGAAGAAGAAGAAGAAGAAGAAGAAGAAGAAGAAGAAGAAGAAGAAGAAGAAGAAGAAGAAGAAGAAGAAGAAGAAGAAGAAGAAGAAGAAGAAGAAGAAGAAGAAGAAGAAGAAGAAGAAGAAGAAGAAGAATGGCGGTTTGGGTGGTGCGAAAGAGAAGATAAACGGCAGTGAGAAGGGTAGTGCGGTGGTTTCCGGAAGTGAGAAGGGAGAAGTGAAAAGGGAGTAATTTGTGTGGTTGTGTTGGTTTAATTTTTTCACGATAAAATAACATAAGGGTTTGTCGATTTTTTGCGAGGGAATTTTGTGACGGAATTAATTCCGTCGCAAATTTGCAAGGGCTTATTCCGTCGCAAACACAAAAATCCGTCGCAAAAATCATTTGGTCGTCTGATTTGGTTTGCCGCTTTAAATTTCTGTCGCAAACTCTAAATTTGCGACGGAATTTATTTCCGTCGCTATTTTCCCGATTTCTTGTAGTGTACGAATAATCCATTAAGCCAATTCCTGTAGTGTACGAACAATCTTTTTGGTTTGGAGTTGATTACATAATATTACGAGCAAGATGGAGATTTTGGTCCTATTAATTCACAAATTACGAAGGGTTCAGTGGGATCTTATGTGCTACATGATGGATTCTTATTCAAAGGGAATCCACTTTGCATCCCTAAGTGCAATATTCGTAAATTGCTCCTCAGAGAAGTGCATGGGGGTGGAATTGCAGGTCATTTTGGTATCACAAAAACATTTACAATGTTGCAAGAGCATTTCTATTGCCCTAGAATGATTGCTGATGTTGAAGCAGTAATATCACAGTGTGCTATTTGTCAAAAAGCCAAGGCATCCTTCCATCAGGGACTCTACACACCATTGACAGTGCTAGAAACCCCTTGGAATGATATTTCTATGGATTTTATAGTCGGTTTGCCTAGAACTGCAAGGCAAAAGGATGCTATAATGGTTGTGGTTGACAGGTTTTCGAAGATGGCTTACTTCATACCTTGTCACAAGACTGATGATGCTGTCAATGTTGCAGAATTGTATTTTCGAGACATTGTAGGTTACTTGGAGTCCCGAAAACAATTGTAAGTGACAGGGACACGAATTCATGAGTTATTTCTGGAAATCATTGTGGCGTTTGGTAGGCACAAAATTACTCTTCAATACTTCTTATCATCCACAAACAGATGGTCAAACTGAAGTCACAAATAGAACCCTAGGCGTTCTACTTCGTGGTTTGGTAAGCAAGACACAAAAGGATTGGGACATGAAATTAGCTCATGCAGAGTTTGCTTATAATCGTTCACCTACATATGCAACTAAGCATTCACCTTTTGAAGTTGTTTATGGAGTCAATCCCAAGCTACCTATTGATTTCGTGGCTAATCCTAAAGGTGAGCTCATTTATAAAGTTGCTTTAGCTGAAATTGAATATATGCAGAAGTTACATCCACAGGTTAGAGCAAGGATTGAGCATGTGAATGATATCTACAAGACAAGGGCTAACAAGCATAAAATCAAACACACATACAAGGAAGGAGATTTGGTATGGTTACATCTAAGGAAGGAAAGTTTTCCTAATCAAAGGAAAAACAAGCTAATGCCTCAGTGTGATGAACCATTCAAAACCGTGAGCAAGATCGGGGACAATGCATATAAACTCGAATTGGCAGGTGAATATGGTGTGCATGCCACGTTCAACAATGGTGATTTGTCTCCTTATGTTCCTGATGATCAACTTCGAGGTTTGAGGACAAACTATTTTGAAGAAGAGGAGGATGATACGAAACAAGGTGATAACTTCGAAGGTTTGATAATGTCTTATAAAGATGATACAAGTATGGGGGAAATAATGGCTTATGGAGATTCAAGGCTTTTGGGATCTTCGAAGACATCATCATGGGTGTGTATGGTGACACACGAAAATACTTGATCATTGAAGCAAAGGAAAGAATGGTGGAATTAAGGGAATAAGATGGTTTTGCCTATGAGTTTTTCCCACTTTACTTGATAGGGTTTTCTCATTTTAGGCATTGAGTCTTTTATTTCTTGTAGTGTGTTAATTATCATTTACAGCCTTATACACATGGGAAATGACTTCTTGAAGGTTTCTTGATTAAAAGACCGAATCTTGAAAGTTTTCTTGAAGATTTGAAGAAAAACCACAAAATTGCGCAAATTTAGACGAGCATGGGTTGCATCAATTTTGACGATTTTTGGTGGATTTGGGTAAATCATGTTGTTGTGTAAATCTGGTTGTAATTTTTTGATTATCTTGATTATCAAGGTAAGAATAAGTTTGTTAGGATATTTTTCAGATTAGATAGAGTTTGTTAGGATATTTTAGCAAGTTGCATGACATGCAGTGATGATGTGACATTCTTATCTTGTGAGTCATCGATGAGTCACTAGATTAGGGCGATTTTCCTATGTTATGCGTGTATTTTTTTGCTTAGTTTATTTAGGATTTTGTTGGTGATTATAACTATAAATAGTCTCAACATTACTTTGTAAAAATTCAGATTAGTAAATTCAATAAACATTATTGTTTAAGTTTTACTTGTTTTCTACAAAACAAAGAAAAACCGAAGAAATTTTCGACTGTGAAAATTTCGAACATCTTAGAAGAGTAGGTGCTCAGGATTTAGACTCTTGTGAGGATAATTTTAGGAATTGAGGGTACATAGCTTTAATTAATTCGCAAAATTATTCGACTTAGATCGATTTTCTTGGTGCTTGGCTTTAGAGAAAACCAAACTAAGGTTCTATCATTGTGAGTGGCGATTTCTTTACCAATATTCACATCAACAACCCTTGAGCTACTCTAGACATTGATTCATTAAACTTGCTTGGTTGGTTTTGTTTGACCCGTATTTAGGAAGGACGGTAATTAGATGCTTGATTGGCTGGCTTTGATCCATGTGTCTTCGGATGTTCTCTTGAGTTATAATGCTTTTTTTAATGGGGTGTAGTTAATTTCGTTGTGTTTGCTCGGGATGAGCAAATGTTTGGTTTGGGGAAATTTGATATACGTGTTTTATGTTGTGTTTTTCTCTCATTTTCGGTTGATTCTTGTGCTAAATAGTTAAGATTGTGGCTTTGTTTTGATTAAATATCGTCTTTCGATGTTAAGTTATGTTTTGGAAATGTTTTAGCGTCTTTAGACTTTTACAACTTTTTACGGTTATTTTATGCTTCCTCGGTTATTATGCGTGGTTTTCGGTTTGTTTTATATACACGAGCGTAATAGGGAGTTAGGACGTCATTAGAAGCTAAAATGAGTCAGATTGTGCTTGTCTCGTGATCCGTGCCAAGTTACGAGAAGCTACGAACAAGATTTGAAGAGATTGAGCGAAGAAATAATAAAGATCGTCATTATAGACTCAAGTATAATAGATGCGGACGCATAGGCTAGAAGGCATATGACCTATGCGGGCGCAACAGAGATCAACAGCTCCACATATCGCAATCCTAAAGACCTGCGGGCACAGGGAAGAACTTGGTTTTGAGCTCTACGGGCGCAGGTAGCGTGGTTGGCGCTCCACTCAGCTCTTCTTCACGGAATTAGCTCGTGGGTTTTATGTTAGTTAAAGACCAATGCTTACAAATACCCTATGTGTATGGGGCACGACCCTAACTAGTTTTTAGAGCATAATAATAGATTAGAATTCTAAAACGGAAGCAATTAGTTTATTCTTGATGATTCGATCCCAATTTAGGCAATTCAATAATTCTTTTGGTAATTCCTTTTCTCTTCCTTTTCAATTCTCTTTAGTTTATAAATCTTTTTAGTTTGTTAGTTTTAAGTTTAGTTTAATTAGTTTTGTTAATATAGTTCTTAATTTAGTTTTGTTAGTAATTAATTTAGTTTTAATTCTAGTTTTAATTAATTCATGATCATGGCTTTGTTATTTGAATTTGATTTTGCTTTAATTTATTTAATCATGAGTGAGTAGTCTTTTTCTCTAGGGCTAGGGGATCTATGATCATGTTGTGAATTTATTTTATGTTCGTTAATTAATTCTTGATTATTAGTTGAATTCCTATTATTGATTTTTATCAACTGCAATTAAATTGTGGCCAGATTTAGTTGTGAGTTAGGTAATTATTGACATCGAGGCCGAGAGGTAAGATCACCACAATTAGACCACTGAATAATAGGCAAAACGAATTTATGCGAGCGAGAGCCGGTAAAAGAGTTTTGAGGGAGTCTAAGTTCAAGAGAAATAGTGAGCCCTAGTTCAATGAATGTCAATGAATTGATTAATGGGCGTTTTATGAATTTGTTGATTGATCATAGTGAACCAACCGCCCTAGGTGTTTATTATAAGAGTTTAATTCGTCAATTTCCCGTTATTTCCTTAGTTTTCATTATGACTTTCTTAGTTTTAGTAGTTTTATTAGAAATTTCCACAAAAGCCCCTTACGCAATTTAGACTTTTTAGAGCTAATAGAGTTTAATCACTTCCCTAAGGATTCGACCCCTACTTCCCTAGCTATATTAGCTAGAGTTTTTCAGTATTATTGAAAGGTGTGTGATAGCCTTGTTCACACAACACTCCGTCTTCATCCTAAAATTTACTTACAGTTTTGGTACGTCAGATTTTAACTACTCATCCTATATTACACAAAAAAACAGTGCATGGCAATGGACTTGTTCTTCAAAACTATAGACAGTAACTGGCAAAGAAATCAATTTAAAACTTGGGAGAAGAAGCATGTCGCACTGGATCAACAAAAAGACGGGTATAACTAAACTTTCATACACTAAATCATGATACATTGTTATTACACTCTGCAACACATGTATATTACTCAACAAATGCAGATATTCCTATGGAGTCCGTATGCTCTTATCCGTCAAAAAATGCGTTGCAGGACAATACTCACATGTACTTTTGGTACATTCAATATCCCACACCTCTAAGAACAAACTATACTTGACCTTCAATTAACATTTAAACACGCACATACTCACAGGGTGACATCATAGAAGAAGCAAGAGGATGGCTATTAACAGATGACCTGATATGCGAGTTGAACAAGGCAAAAGATCTAGTAAAAGACATGATTGAGTTCGCCTAAGTTATGAAGAAATATTGAATGTAATATTGTTAATTTAAGGTAGTTTGTGGACAAACAACATTGTAATTTGTAAAAATGTTTGCAACCTTTTATGTAGACTTGATGGATAATTTATTAAGCCTTCATCTATTGAGCTACCATTATGAAAAATTAAAAGACCATGGAGTGATAGTCAAATGTATTGGAGCCAAGTACAATGAAAGGCATGGTGGTTTGAAAACAAATAGCCCCTAAAACAAAGGGATAAATACTGGTAAATCACTGTGATGTACCAATTCACATATCACAGGGGTATATCTGTAAACATATGAAGAAGTTGTGTAACAACCGTTACTTGACGTGAGTAAACGGTAGGGTTGCTTTTTTAACATTGTTAAATGTTTGAAGGCCACTCTCCATTGTGCTGTATTTCTGAAATATAAATCACAACGTATAAGTGATAAAAGGGCAGATGATATATATCTCAAAAAAATCTCAACTATAAAATTTTATTTCATTATAAATAAAGTGCAAATCGCGTATAATTCATTGGATTGGTAAAGTTTCTATCAATATATTGAGGTAGATATATGATTCTGGGTTTCTAAGAAATGATTCTACAAACAAAGGTATGCATACTGTTAAAATATTTTCTTTTAGTAAAAACCATCATTGTAATTTTTTGGTATATAGTAATTGAAATGATTAGTTAAACTGTGTGTGACATTAATTTAATAATATTCGTGATTTCAATGTTAAATCTGCGTAGATGTATTTCTGAGGGTTAATGGTTGAGTGATATTAATTGACTATACATTAGGGATTTGAGTATGAATGTTTTAGTTTTGAATAGATGTTTGCAATGATTTATTATAATTTGTACTTAGTTGCATATAATTTATGGAATTTACTTTAGCATTAATGAAATTTCAGGGGTGATTTTGTTATTACTGGACTCTTTCAATAGTTTACAACCTTTTTAAATGCTGGTGGATGAAACTTGGTATTTAGAACCAGATCGAAATGATGATGTTTATTACACCCAACCAACAAATCTTGCAGTATCGATACAATTTGTTGATGAATTTGGTCGTTGTAGAAAACGGAAAAGCAACAAGGTTATGTAGAAACTGAAATTTAAAGTAATGATAGCATATCAATATATCAATTGTTGTAGGACTTGTGTCATGTTACTATTTTTGTAGGGTGGTGGTATTGGTGAAGGCACACGAATAAGGTTTAATGAGAGGCTGTATGAGGTTAGCTAATGTTCCTTAACAGTGAAAGTTAAATAAGCATATAATTGTGTAATTCATTATTAATTATGTTCACAATTAATTAAGAAGGATAATTCTAAATCTGTTGGTGTCAAAGTTAAATGTGATGGTGTTGTACTGAGCACATTAGATGCTAATTTACCCCGTGTAAGTAACTATTAATTTGCTGTATTGTATTGTGGTAATATTGAATATTGATATTAGTAACAGGTAAGAATTTTGAATGTATGCAATTGAATAAGCCAAATGTTAATTGTAGAATCGAGGCTTTTGGGACAATGTGTAGTAATTTTGATTCAAAAAGAATTAGATGGGTTAAGGAAATGAGATTTGGAGGGCTATTGTACTTAAGTCTTAAACAATTGCCACGAAGTTTGTGCTATTGGTTGATGACTCGTGTTGATCCTATTATTGTGGCTCCAAATAACACATCTTTTATAGCTGTTATTTAATAGAAGCTGTTAAAAACTTTGGACATATACCAATGCCTATTTTTCAACCACTATTAAAACCTCCAACATTATTTTTAAAAAAAAATCCACAAAAATATTACCATTTTTGTCGAAAGTTTCAACAATAGCTGTTATATATTTCAAATAGATGCTTTACGCAAAATGTATTCCATTGTGGAGATACTCGAGAACTAGTTCACTTTTTTTCTAAAGATATACATAGTTATTAACATACATCCATATGATCAAAAAGAAAACATATCAAAATAACAAAGTCGACTACAAAATGTTTCATTTGTTCCAACTTGAACATGCAAGATAGCTACATGTGTTGAAAAACATGACGCACCCACTCAAGTCTAACTTCATCAATTTGAGTTTGATCGTAGCTTGAAAATTTGCAATCCAAAAAAAATACTGCATAACACATGTTTAAATTAGAAAAAAGTTAGAACATTAATTATAATTTTGGTTTAAAAAAAGGGAGATAACATGCAAGTAATATATTAAACTCATGTTGTAAAGGTAAAGGGTACAATGAGTAGAAAAGTAGCGGGTATAATGAGCAGAAATTTCGGCAGCATAACAATTGTATATGGACATTTCTCATAAATAAACCATGAGTTATGGTTATTTAGCCACTTGCAATATACTTTGGAAGACTCAAGGTCTTGGCAATATCTAGCAAAACCAACATTTTCAATCTTGCTTTCCGACAAAAGCATCATTTCAGAATTGGAAAGAAAAGGGAGCTAGCACAAGTGAATATACATTCAAATAATTTATATGTTTGTAAAGGGGTAAAAGGATGAAATGGGACTTACAGTTTCAGGGATCTTTGTGCGTTTGTGTGCGATGATCTCTTTCATGTATCGCATGACATAATAGCCACAATCAACTCCATTTGTTTGCCGAGGACATTACATAAGTAATAAAATAAACAAATATAAATGTCCATTCATATGAATGTTCCAAAATTGAATAATAAGGTAGCTCGCTAGGTTATGAATTAACCATACTTTTATTGAATGCCATTTCGTATCCATCTTCAATTTTGTAGCAATCTCCATTTCACTTCGATATTGAAAAAGGGCTCTAAAGGGATTGAAATTGAAAATAAGTTGCTTATTTGAGACTAAGTATAAATATTGATTGATAAAAGGAATAAGGATCCTTTGTAGCACTAAACTTTGCATGTTGAAAATTAATTCCTCACATGTCAACAATTTCACGTAATTCCTCTCTGACACCTTTCGATGTTCCAATTTCATCTTTATTATGCAAGGAATCAAAGTAGTATACGATGTTGTTGAAAGGGTCGATAGCACTCAATATCCAATGCATCCTACTCAACAGACATTAAACCACGCAAGACATAAGCTACTAAAAATCCCACCTTTTCTTCACATAACTATGGTACGACATAGAAAACCTACGATTAAAAGGGTAAAATAAGATATAGATAAGAATTACCCGGCATTATATGGAGCAAGGAAGATTTTTCCTTTCGTTGCATTGATTTTCAAAACATCAACTATATAGTGAGATCGACTTTTTTTTCATCCTTGACCTTCTTCATGTTTTCCTTTTATACCTTGATCGTCGGTGAAATCCCAGATGGACATAAAAATCCAAATAAAGGAGATACTCCACTAATAGAAGCAAATAAATACATTTTCCTAATTTTAATTCAAAAAATAATAATAATAATAAATAAATAAACATGTAAGTTGAAGTTGAAGTTGAAAAAATAATAGACACATTTGTGAGTGGTAAGTTGAAGTTGTGAAGTAAGTTGAAAGAATTATGTAATACTTGAAAATTATGCAAACTTACGAAATGTAGGTCAACAAATGACACAATCCGATTTGGTCTTGAACAAGGAAATAAAAAACTTCCTCTTTACCAAGATACACCTTCTTGGATTGATTACGTATTCCAATATCAATTGGGACCATGATTTGTTCATTTGCCGAAAACTTCTCCACGTACTTGTAAAACATGACCATCTCTGGGAGAACACCAGCATTGACCAATGCTTCAATACTTTGATCAACCGTTTCTTTGTGTATGATTAAAGGCGACGTGTTCAGCTCCTAACCTAAAAAAAAAGGGGAAATTTAAATTAGACTCACAAAATAATTATGAAAAAACCAATTTAACCATCATGGCCATTACAGCCAATGATTTTCATGGCTGCCATGAACTTCAGTTCCTGGCTGCAAGTATCAACAACTAGGCGAATAGGCAACAGAAGCCTCAGATCCAAACAATTTTCAGCCATATTACATCTAGGTCAAATGGCAGCAGATGTTTTGCATACTAAAATGCATATTGCGGCAACAAAACAGTACAATATTTTCATAAATCAGAATAGTATCGAACCTACAAAGCTGGAATATTTGTTTATGCACGACCATTACAGTTAAAAATTTTCATTACTGCCATGAAATCCAGTTCCTGGCTTTCTGCAAGTATCAGCAACTAGGCAACAAAAGCCTCAATTTCAAGCAAATTTTGACCATTTTACCACTAGTAGTTCATGTCTTTGTTACACGCTCATGAGATCAAAAGTAGACTGTGTTCAATTGCTTTGCATATTATTCAAATAATAATATGCCTGTTTCAATCTATAGCATTCGAACCGCTCATTGGCTGTTGACCTGTCGTCGGACTAAACCCACCAGCACAATAGCAGGAGGATAACAATTTACCTTTTGTGATTCATCTGGACATACTCTTGGAGTTTCTCTCAATTTATCTTGATTGTCTTTACTTTTTGAAGAGAGAAGCTCCTACGAAAAACAACAATACAAATTTTGAAGTGAAGGAACATGATGATGATGAGTAAGACTATATTTATTTGTCATTAAACTACCTTTTTTGCCTTATCATTCTTGGATTTTCTTGCATTCCCTTCAAGCAATTGCTCTTCATGTTGATCTTGGAAGTCTAACACTTGTGCATCTTGATTTTGTTGTTGTTGTTGTTGGTTATCATCACAAGGATTTGTCACCTTTTACATTAGTAGCACAACAACTTGTGAGTAATTAGGATGTAAGTGTGCAAATGAAACAAATACAAAAGAGTGTGAACTATAAAATGACACAACCTTGTCTAGAACAATAAGTTCTACAGGCCACAAGACAATAGTTCCTACTGCTTCTTTGATTAAATCTGGTACCCCTTCAAGCGGGATCGGTAAAGCTGTAGTTTCCTCCATAGCATAATCAATACCGACTCGCACATATCCACAAGGTATTGGTGTTTTATGAACCATAGTTTCCATTCTCATGTTATGCACCTTCCCAAAAGCAACCATTCGATAACTTGGTTCTGACAATGCTAATTTGCATGGAGTTATACCCTACATAAAGTTAAAAGAAGAGGACCATTCAGTTAGTGTTAACATGACTTAAATTCAGTTAAAAATATCAGTTAACGGACTGAGTTAACTCTTGTGAGTTAAAACTGACTGAGTTAAAACTGACTGAGTTAAAACTGATATCAGTTAACTCAGTCAGTTTTAGCTCTTTTAAAATTCAGTTAAAAATATCAGTTAACAGAGTGAGTTAAGTCAGACTGACAATTTCTGTTAACTCAATCAGGTTCAAAAATTCAGTCAACTCTATCAGTTTTAAAAATTCAGTTAATCAGTAATATACCAGGTGCAATCTGTATAAAATTTTATGATTATTGAGAGCAATGTGCAGGATTGTACTGTGATATAGTTCCTAAGTAAAGTAGTGTATGTTATACATGTCAAAACTGAAAGTAATTATTGATGTGCTCCACACTCTTTTTCATAGAATTTTTGGTACTTGACAAGTTGTCTTATGTACATAGCTTTTCATTTTAGTTTCAATAACAAGAAGCTATGACGGTATTGGTGAATTTGGAGACAAGAAAGAGTTGGAGACAATACCTGAGGAATATCAATTTCAGCAGTTTTCTTCCATTCCTTGTCTTATTCTTGGTTTGAGGCTTTTTTGTTCTCGCTTTTACCAAGCTTCTTTGAAGTTTCAGCATCCTCGTAGCCAACCTTTTCATTATGACAGCGTTCCTCTTTCCTTTTCATCGTCTTCACTTCATGTTCCAATGATCGCACACGCTCGCATAGCTTTGTCACTTGATTCAAATATGCATTTCTACTTTCAATCGCACCAAAGTACTCTCGATTTGTCACTCCCACTCCAACTACAGTGACGCGACCACCATGCTCCCCTTTGCCCAACGCCTTTGCCAAAACATCTTGTTGTCCACAATCTGGGAAACCACCATTCTCAGATAAAGTCATGAAATAATCCTGAAACAACAGCAATTCAGCTTGATTATGATTTGATGACACATAAATTAGTAGAAGTTAAAAAATATATATTTAACACACCAAATTCATACAATGCGAGAAGCTACTGCTTTAGCTTCTTCAACAATATCTCCATTCTTGTCGGTTCTCATTAGCTTCCACAACAATCCTCGCCCTAAACTAGTTTGATGGATGCCTTTTGCAGCTAATTCGTCGATCTAAAAAATAAGACAATATGAAAAAGTTACCATACATTCGTCATATATAATAGTTTCAAGAAAATAGTCAGATAGATTCACTTACAACATCTTGCTCGTATCGAGCATACCCTCTACGAGAACATTTTTGAGGATATTTATTTCCCTTGGCACATTACGAAGCTTGTTTACTCTTTTCCTAATTCACATTTAGTGAAACCAAAAAAAAAATTTGAGACACTTAAAGTAAGGCGTAAAGTTCCTAAACATGCGTGTACATGAAAGCATAAACATGTATACTACCTCCCATTCCGGTGTTAATCTAGTAGCTACAAATTCAGTCCAATCTTTTGGGTTGATGAAATTGTATTGCTCTGGTGGATCCTTACGTATCTCCATATCGTCCGTCCAAATCCAATCTCGGGACAACGTAGACTTGAAGTTCTTCGAAATGAGGTTAGCTTTGGTCGTCATGAACTTCTTGTTACGATCACACTTGAATATCAACTACATGCAAATATGTGACATCAATATAAATAAATAATATATATATTCTTCCAAACGATAAGCCAATGACTAGTATATGAGTTTGAGAGTATTACCACAATTTCTTCAAACAATGATTCTTTCAACCGTTTTGGAACTGAAGGCCAATCATCATAAATAATAGCAATATTCTTCTGGATTGTTAATCCCCAATAACTCATCAGACTTACACTGTCTTTCCCTATAGGTAATCCATTGTCATTCCATGAAGGTTGAAATACCTTTCCTTTATTCCTTGCCCGAAGAATTTTACTCATTTTAGTCGCTCCACGGCCCTTTTCTTTCTTTCCTTTCCTTGGGCGAGGAACCCACTCAGCATTTTCTGATGTAGAAACCATCGACCTAGTAGTTCACATCAGAAATCAACAAAAGAACAAAACAGCAAAAAAATACACAGAATAGACCAAAACAATACACAAAACAAAGGAGGCCAAAACAACATAATGACAGACCAAAACAGCAGTCCAGAACAGACAAAAACAGCCTCCCAAAACAATCGAACGACTGAACACTGTCTTACAAGCAATTACAAAGAACAGCACAAAACAGCAAACCAAAACAGCCGTATATCAGACCCAAACAACAGACCAAAACAGCACAATAACACACCAAAACAACAGAATAATAGCCCAAAATAGCAGAATAACTAAAGAACAAAACAACAGACCAAAATAGAATATTTCAGACCAAAACATGCAGTAGAATAACACACCAAAACAGCAAACGAAAATATACCAAAACACACAAAAACAGAAACTACTATACAGATTAGAAAAACAGAAATCAGAACTACCATTTCATTAATATTTCCTTTTCAAAGCCTTCTTGGAATTGGATTACTCGGATCCTCCTCCTGTACCCACATCCCCTCATTATGATCATCTCGTTTGTAGAAATCGTCTTCAACAACTTGGTCATCTAAGGGTTGTGACGGTAATACAAACGAAGGTTCTTCTCTTTCATCTATGTCGTGATCCTCATTAGGAACTCTTTTGTTCGAAGACAAAACAAAAGACCATCTTCTATTAGCTGGGTCAGTAACATAAAAAACCTGTGTTGCTTGAGTAGCCAACAGGAATGGATCATCTTTACTACCCGTTTTGCTAAGGTCAACAAATGTGAACCCGACTTTATGGTCAAATCGAACTCCACTATTATTATCAACCCATTTACAACCAAATATAGGAATTCTAAACAACCTATAATCCAACTCCCAAATGTGTTCAATGACACCATAATAAGACATATTTGCTTAAATTGGGTTTTTTNGCATAAATTGGGTTTTTGTCTTTAGCACTTGAGATATGCATTGCTTGTGCTACAATAGTAACCCCACTATTTTGAGTAGTTGTCTCATTATCCCTATCCTTTGTGCAAAAGGTATAGCCATTAATCTGATAACCTGAATATGATAAGACATCCTTGGCTGGACCCCGAGACAACCATTTTAATCTTTCAGAAACTTTGGATGGTGATTGGGCTAGTTCTTCTGCAACTCGGACTTCTAACCACTCAATAAAAGACGAATTGTGTTTGTTAGAAATCCAGTTTTCATTCTTACCAGGATAGGTGATCCTCAAATAAGCCTTATTTTCTTCCATGTATGGGTCAACCTCTGGATTATTATGCAAAACATACAAGTGTGCTCGACTCCACATTTCATGGGGCACATTCAATACCTTATTTCCCATAATCCCTTTCCCTGTACAATCACTTGAATGCGTAGGCTTCGGAATTCCAACAGCATCAATGAATGAAAGATAATGACTAACAAAATCAATAGCCTCCTCCACTAGATAGCGCTCAACCATACAACCTTCCGGCCGACTTCCACTACTAACATAATCCTTTAAAATTTTCATGTATCTCTCTATATGATACATGATCTCAAATATACAGGCCCACACAATTGGATTTCTCTAACCAAATGTAGTGTCAAATGAACCATTATATCGAAGAAAGTCGGTGGAAAATACATCTCTAACTGACACATAGTAACAATGATTTCCTTTTGCAAGGTAGGAAGCTTCAAAGGGTCAATTTCTTTACTAAAAATCTCACCAAAGAAAATGCAAAGTCTTGTAATGGCATTTCTAACTTGTTCGGGCAAAATGGATCGAATAGCAATAGGAAGAAAGTGCTCCATGAGAACATGGTAGTCATGTGATTTCAAGCCCATAAGTTTATTGTCTTTCAATGACACAAAATGTTTAATATTAGAAGAATACCTACTGGGAGCCTTAATACCATGCAAACACTCACAAAAAACTTTTTTCTCCTTTCTACTTAGAGAATAACATGCAGGAGGAAGATAAGTACGATCACCATCTTTGACAGGGTGTAATTCAGGCCTAATTCCCATGTCAGCCAATTCTTTTCTAGCACTTAAACCATCCTTGCTCTTCCCTGGTACATTGAGTATTGTGCTAACAAGACTTTCACAAACATTTTTCTCGATGTGCATTGCATCGAGAAAATGTCTCACGTGCAAGTCTTTCCAATAAGGAAGGTCAAAAAAGATAGACCTTTTCTTATAGCCACGTTTTGGAATTTCTGAGGCATTATTCTTTCCATGCTTTAAAATTAATCCATGTACCTTATGAAGGATTTCAAGGCCTAATAAGGGAATAGGAGCTCTTCNGGAACAGGAGCTCTTCCCTCTTCTGATTTACCGTTGAAAGCTTTCTTCCACTTTCGATAACGATGTTGCACAGGCAAAAACTTGCGTGCGCCAAAATAGACAACTTTACCAGCATTTTTCCTTTCCCCTTTACTAGAATTCTTTAGCTTAATTGAGGGTGTGCTCTCATCACATATAGGGCATGCCTTATAAACTTTCACACTATAACCAGACAAATTACCATACGCTGGGAAATCATTTAGTGTACCAAAAAGCAAGGCTCTCAAGTTAAAATATTGTTGACGGTAAGAATCAAATACCTCAACACCTGTATCCCACAACATTTTTAAATCTTCAATCAATGGAGCCAAATAAACATCTATATCGTGGCCAGGCTGTTTGGATCCTGATATTAACATTGAAAGCATCATGTACTTGCGTTTCATTATTAAAGATGGGGGGAGATTATAAATCATCAAAATTGCTGGCCATGTACTATGAATACTACTTTGATTGCCATGAGGGTTCAGTCCATCACTAGCTAGGGCAAGCAGCAAATTTCTAGGGTCCTTGCCAAAGTTAGGATGATCTTTGCCAATCTTGATCCATTGTGGAGAATCCGTCGGATGCCTTAATATAGCATCATTCTTTCTCTCTTCAGCATGCCATATCAAGCTTTTTGCTATTTCTGGAATACCAAAAAGCCTTCTAAGCCTTGGCACAATTGGAAAGTACCACGTCACTTTAGCTGAAACTTTTCTCTTCTTATACCTTGAAGCTTTGCACACAGGACAATTTTCAAATGAAGAATATTCTTTCCGGTATAAGATACAGTCATTTGGGCAAGCATGTATCCTTTCATAGCGCATGCCGATAGGGCTTAGCATCTTTTTAGCTTCATAGGTACGATTTGGAAGCAAGTTTTCATCAGGAAACACGTCTTGAAATGCATCTAAAAAATCTGTAAACAATTTATCCGTTGCTCCATTCCTTGCCTTCAAATTAAACAACTTGATAACGGTAGATAATCTACTATATTTAGTGCATCCGGGATACAATGGATTCTTTGCATCACTACGCAAGCTATTAAACATATCTGGACAGTCCGCAAAGCTTTCCTCCATGGCTTTTGCCATTTCTATAAACTCATCATCTTCGATGTCTTCATTTTCAAAGTACTCATGTTCATAGGGAGGTTCTCTATCGACATCTACTTCTACCCCAGTTTCGCAATCCATCATACCATGCACATTAGAAGGACCTTCCCCTAAATTCTCACCATGATGCAACCAACACTTATGCAATTGATTAATGCCTTTAAACATCAAGTGATCTTTTATATCCTCAATATTAAGTCGAACCATATTATTGCAATCAACACATGGACATAAAATATGATTCACATTCTCTACATGTTTTCTTGCAAATTCAATGAATCCATCTACTCCATGCTCATATTTATCAGTATTACGCCGAGCATGCATCCAATCTCGATCCATAACAACTATGGTGTAACAAAAAAATGCACATGAAAATGATTATTAGTGTGTTATCATTAGTGTGTTAAATTCTTCAAATTTTTTAAAT
>PYUH01000034.1:1575468-1703993 GCA_016808085.1 Suaeda aralocaspica | reverse complement strand
CAATGAAGACACTTTGAACGATGATGAGTTTATAGAAATGGCAAAAGCCTGGAGGAAGCTTTGCGGACTGTCCAATATGTTTAATAGCTTGCGTAGTGATGCAAAGAATCATTGTATCCCGGATGCACTAAATATAGTAGATTATCTACCGTTATCAAGTTGTTTAATTTGAAGGCAAGGAATGGAGCAACGGATAAATTGTTTACAGATTTTTAGATGCATTTCAAGACGTGTTTCCTGATGAAAACTTGCTTCCAAATCGTACCTATGAAGCTAAAAGATGCTAAGCCCTATCGGCATGCGCTATGAAAGGATACATGCTTGCCCAAATGACTGTATTTATACGGAAAGAATATTCTTCATTTGAAATTGTCCTGTGTGCAAAGCTTCAAGGTATAAGAAGAGAAAAGTTTCAGCCTAAAGTGACGTGGTACTTTCCAATTGTGCCAAGGCTTAGAAGCTTTTTGGTATTCCAGAAATAGCAAAAAGCTTGATATGGCATGCTGAAGAGAGAAAGAATGATGCTATATTAAGGCATCCGACGGATTCTCCACAATGGATCAAGATTGGCAAAGATCATCCTAACTTTGGCAAGGACCCTAGAAATTTGCTGCTTGCCCTAGCTGTGATGGACTGAACCCTCATGGCAATCAAAAGTAGTATTCATAGTACATGGCCAGCAATTTTGATGATTTATAATCTTTCCCCCTCTTTAATAATGAAACGCAAGTACATGATGCTTTCAATGTTAATATAGGATCCAAACAGCCTGGCCACGATATAGATGTTATTTGGCTCCATTGATTGAAGATTTAAAAATGTTGTGGGATACAGGTGTTGAGGTATTTGATTCTTACCGTCAACAGTATTTTAAACTTGAGAGCCTTGCTTTTTGGTACACTAAATGATTTTCCCCAGCGTATGGTAATTTGTCTGGTTATAGTGTGAAAGGTTATAAGGCATGCCCTATATGTGATGAAGCACACCCTCAATTAAGCTAAAGAATTCTAGTAAGGGGAAAGGAAAATGTTGGTAAAGTTGTCTATTTAGGCACACACAAGTTTTTGCCTGTGCAACATCGTTATCGAAAGTGGAAGAAAGCTTTCAACGGTAAATCAGAAGAGGGAAGGCTCCTATTCCCTTATTAGGCCTTGAAATCCTTCATAAGGTACATGGATTAATTTTAAAGCATGGAAAGAATAATGCCTCAGAAATTCCAAACGTGGCTATAAGAAAAGGTCTATCTTTTTTGACCTTCCTTATTGGAAAGACTTGCACGTGAGACATTTTCTCGATGCAATGCACATCGAGAAAAATGTTTGTGAAAGTCTTGTTAGCACAATACTAATGTACCAGGGAAGAGCAAGGATGGTTTAAGTGCTAGAAAAGAATTGGCTGACATGGGAATTAGTCCTGAATTACACCCTGTCAAAGATGGTGATCGTACTTATCTTCCTCCTGCATGTTATTCTCTAGTAGAAAGGAGAAAAAAGTTTTTTGTGAGGTGTTTGCATGGTATTAAGGTCCTAGTAGGTATTCTTCTAATATTAAACATTTTGTGTCATTGAAAGACAATAAACTTATGGGCTTGAAATCACATGACTACCATGTTCTCATGGAGCACTTTTCCTATTGCTATTCGATCCTTTTGCCCGAACAGTTAGAAATGCCATTACAAGACTTTGCATTTTCTTTGGTGAGATTTTTTAGTAAAGAAATTGCCCTTTGAGCTTCCTACCTTGCAAAAGGAAATCATTGTTACTATGTGTCAGTTAGAGAGTATTTTTCCACCGATTTCTTCGATATAATGGTTCATTTGACACTACATTTGGTTAGAGAAATCCAATTGTGGGGCCTGTATATTTGAGATCATGTATCATATAGAGAGATACATGAAAATTTTAAAGGATTATGTTAGTAGTGGAAGTCGGCGGAAGGTTGTAGGTTGAGCGCTATCTAGATAGAGGAGGCTATTGATTTTGTTAGTCATTATCTTCATTCATTGATGCTGTTGGAATTCCGAAGCCTACGCATTCAAGTGATTGTACAGGGAAGGGATTATGGGAAATAAGGTATTGAATGTGCCCCATGAAATGTGGAGTCGAGCACACTTGTATGTTTGCATAATAATCCAGAGGTTGACCCATACATGGAAGAAAATAAGGCTTATTTGAGGATCACCTATCCTGGTAAGAATGAAAACTGGATTTCTAACAAACACAATTCGTCTTTTATTGAGTGGTTAGAAGTCCGAGTTGCAGAAGAACTAGCCCAATCACCATCCAAAGTTTCTGAAGATTAAATGGTTGTCTCGGGGTCCAGCCAAGGATGTCTTATCATATTCAGGTTATCAGATTAATGGCTATACCTTTTGCACAAAGGATAGGGATAATGAGACAAACTACTCAAAATAGTGGGGTTACTATTGTAGCACAAGCAATGCATATCTCAAGTGCTAAGAAAAAACCAATTTAAGCAAATATGTCTTATTATGGTGTCATTGAACACATTTGGGAGTTGGATTATAGGTTGTTTAGAATTCCTATATTTTGGTTGTTAAATGGGTTGATAATAATAGTGGAGTTCGATTTGACCATAAAGTCGGGTTCACATTGTGACCTTAGCAAAACGGGTAGTAAAGATGATCCATTCCTGTTGGCTACTCAAGCAACACAGGTTTTTTATGTTACTGACCCAGCTAATAAAGATGGTCTTTTGTTTTGTCTTCGAACAAAAGAGTTCCTAATGAGGATCACGACATAGATGAAAGAGAAGAACCTTCGTTTGATTACACGTCACAACCCTTAGATGACCAAGTTGTTGAAGACGATTTCCACAACGACGATGATCATAATGAGGGGATGTGGTACAAGAGGAGGATCGAGTAATCCATTCCAAGAAGGCTTGAAAAGGAAATATTAATGAAATGGTAGTTCTGATTTCTGTTTTTTCATCTCGTATAGTAGTTCTGTTTTTGTGTGTTTTGGTAATTTTCGTTTGCTGTTTTGGTGTGTTATTCTACTGCATGTTTTGGTCTGAAATATTTTTTTGGTCTGTTGTTTTGTTTTACTTTTCTGCGTATTTTGGGCTATATTTTTGTTGTTTTGGTGTGTTATTGTGCTGTTTTGGTCTGTTGTTTGGGTCTGATACGGCTGTTTGGTTGCTGTTTGTGCTGTCTTTGTAATTGCTTGTAAGACAGTGTTCAGTCGTTCGATTGTTTTGGGAGGGCTGTTTTTTGTCTGTTCTGGACTGCTGTTTTGGTCTGTCATTATGTTGTTTTGGCCTCCTTTGTTTTGTGTATTGTTTTGGTCTATTCTGTGTATTTTTTTTGCTGTTTTGTTCTTTTGTTGATTTCTGATGTGAACTACTAGGGTCGATGGTTTCTACCTCAGAAAATGCTGAGTGGGTTCCTCGCCAAGGAAAGGAAAGAAAGAAAAGGGCCGTGGAGCGACTAAAATGAGTAAAATTCTTCGGCAAGGAATAAGGAAAGGTATTTCAACCTTCATGGAATGACAATGGATTACCTATAGGGAAAGACAGTGTAAGTCTGATGAGTTATTGGGGATTACAATCCAGAAGAATATGCTATTATTTAGATGATGGCCTTCAGTTCCAAAACGGTTGAAAGAATCATTGTTTGAAGAAATTGTGGTAATACTCTCAAACTCATATACTAGTCATTGGCTTATGTTTGGAAGAATATATATATTATTATTATTTATATTGATGTCACATATTTGCATGTA
Source organism: Suaeda aralocaspica (assembly GCA_016808085.1). Taxonomy (NCBI): domain Eukaryota; kingdom Viridiplantae; phylum Streptophyta; class Magnoliopsida; order Caryophyllales; family Amaranthaceae; genus Suaeda; species Suaeda aralocaspica. Next base: position 1,700,247 of record PYUH01000034.1, on the reverse strand, counting down.
GTTGATATTCAAGTGTGATCGTAACAAGAAGTTCATGACGACCAAAGCTAACCTCATTTCGAAGAACTTCAAGTCTACGTTGTCCCGAGATTGGATTTGACGGACGATATGGAGATACGTAAGGATCCACCGAGACAATACAATTTCATCAACCCAAAAGATTGGACTGAATTTGTAGCTAACTAGATTAACACCGGAATGGGAGGTAGTATACATGTTTATGCTTTCATGTACACGCATGTTTAGGAACTTTACGCCTTACTTTAAGTGTTACAATTTTTTTTTTGGTTTCACTAAATGTGAATTAGGAAAAGAGTAAACACGCTTCGTAATGTGCCAAGGGAAATAAATATCCTCAAAAAGTTCTCGTAGAGGGTATGCTCGATACGAGCAAGATGTTGTAAGTGATCTATCTGACTATTTCTTGAAACATATATATGACGAATGTATGGTAACTTTTTCATATTGTCTTATTTTTTAGATCGACGAATTAGCTGCAAAAGGCATCCATCAAACTAGTTTAGGGCGAGGATTGTTGTGGAAGCTAATGAGAACCGACAAGAATGGAGATATTGTTGAAGAGCTAAAGCAGTAGCTTCTCGCATTGTATGAATTTGGTGTGTTAAATTATATTTTTTAACTTCTACTAATTTATGTTGTCATCAAATCATAATCAAGCTGAATTGCTGGTTGTTTCAGGATTATTTCATGACTTTATCTGAGAATGGTGGTTTCCCAGATTGTGGACAACAAGTTTTTGGCAAGGCGTTGGGCAAAGGGGAGCATGGTGGTCGCGTCACTGTAGTTGGAGGGGAGTGACAAATCGAGAGTACTTTGGTGCGATTGAAAGTAGAAAGCATATTTTGAATCAAGTGACAAAGCTATGCGAGCGGTGCGATCATTGGAACATGAAGTGAAGACGATGAAAAGGAAGAGGAACTGTCATAATGAAAAGGTTGGCTCTAGGATGCTGAAACTTCAAGAAGCTTGGTAAAAGCGAGAACAAAAAACCCTCAAACCAAGAATAAACAAGGAATGTAAGAAACTGCTGAAATTGATATTCCTCAGGTATTGTCTCCAACTCTTTCTTGTCTCCAAATTCACCAAACCGTCATAGCTTCTTGTTATTGAAACTAAAATGAAAAGCTATGTACATAAGACAACTGTCAAGTACCAAAAATTCTATGAAAAAGAGTGTGGAGCACATCAAATTACTTTTCAGTTTTGACATGTATAAACATACACTACTTTACTCAGGAACTATATCACAGTACAATCCTGCACATTGCTCTCAATAATCATAAAATTTTATACAGATTGCACCTGGTATATTACTGATTAACTGAATTTTTAAACTGATTAGAGTTGACTGAATTTTTAAACCTGATTGAGTTAACAGAAATTGTCAGTCTGACTTAACTCACTCTGTTAACTGATATTTTTAACTGAATTTTAAAAGAGCTAAAACTGACTGAGTTAACTGATATCAGTTTTAACTCAGTCAGTTTTACTCAGTCAGTTTTAACTCACAAGAGTTAACTCAGTCCGTTAACTGATATTTTTAATGAATTTAAGTCATGTTAACACTAACTGAATGGTCCTCTTCTTTTAACTTTATGTAGGTAAACTCCATGCAAATTAGCATTGTCAGAACCAAGTTATCGAATGGTTTGCTTTTGGGAAGGTGCATAACATGAGAATGGAAACTATGGTTCATAAAACACCAATACCTTGTGGATATGTGCGAGTCGGTATTGATTATGCTATGGAGGAAACTACAGCTTTACCGATCCCGCTTGAAGGGGTACCAGATTTAATCAAAGAAGCAGTAGGAACTATTGTCTTGTGGCCTGTAGAACTTATTGTTCTAGACAAGTTGTGTCATTTTATAGTTCACACTCTTTTGTATTTGTTTCATTTTGCACACTTAATCCTAATTACTCACAAGTTGTTGTGCTACTAATGTAAAAGGTGACAAATCCTTGTGATTGATAACCAACAACAACAATAACAAAATCAAGATGCACAAGTGTTAGACTTCCAAGATCAACATGAAGAGCATTGCTTGAAGGGAATGCAAGAAAATCCAGAATGATAAGGCAAAAAGGTAGTTTAATGACAAATAAAATAAGTCTTACTCATATCATCATGTTCCTTCACATCAAAATTTGTATTGTTGTTTTTCGTAGGAGCTTCTCTCTTCAAAAAGTAAAGACAATCAAGATAAATTGAGAGAAACTCCAAGAGTATGTCCAGATGATCACAAAAGGTTAAATTGTTATTTCCTCCTGCTATTGTGCTGGTGGGTTTTAGTCCGACGACAGGTCAACAGCCAATGAGCGGTTCGAATGCTATAGATTGAAACAGGCTATTTATTTGAATAATATGCAAAGCAATTGAACACAGTCTACTTTTGATCTCATGAGCGTGTAACAAAGACAATGAACTACTAGTGGTAAAATGGTCAAAATTGCTTGAAATTGAGGCTTTTTGTTGCCTAGTTGCTGATACTTGCAGAAAGCCAGGAACTGGATTTCATGGCAGTAATGAAAATTTTTAACTGTAATGGTCGTGCATAAAAAATATTCCAGCTTTGTAGGTTCGATACTATTCTGATTATGAAAATAATTGTACTGTTTGTTGCCGCAATATGCATTTTAGTATGCAAAACATCTGCTGCCATTTGACCTAGATGTAATATGGCTGAAAATTGTTTGGATCTGAGGCTTCTGTTGCCTATTTCGCCTAGTTGTTGATACTTGCAGCCAGGAACTGAAGTTCATGGCAGCCATGAAAATCATTGGCTGTAATGGCTATGATGTTAAATTGGTTTTTTTCATAATTATTTGTGAGTCTAATTTAAATTTCCCCTTTTTTTTTAGGTTAGGAGCTGAACACGTCGCCTTTAATCATACACAAAGAAACGGTTGATCAAAGTATTGAAGATTGTCAATGGGTGTTTCTCCCAGAGATGGTCATGTTTTACAAGTACGTGGAGAAGTTTTTCGGCAAATGAACAAATCATGGTCCCAATTGATATTGGAATACGTAATCAATCCAAGAAGGTGTTCTTGGTAAAGAGGAAGTTTTTTATTTCCTGTTCAAGACCAAATCGGATTGGTGTCATTTGTTGACCTACATTTCGTAGTTTGCATAATTTTCAAGTATTACATAATTCTTTCAACTTACTTCACAACTTCAACTTACCACTCACAAATGTGTCTATTATTTTTTCACTTCAACTTCAACTACAGTTTAATTTTATTTTTTTATTATTATTTTGTTTTGAATTAAAATAGGAAATGTATTTATTTGCTTCTATTAGTGGAGTATCTCCTGTTATTGGATTTTTATGTCCATCTGGGATTTCACCGACGATCAAGGTATAAAAGGAAAACATGAAGAGGTCAAGGATGAAAAAAAAGTCGATCTCACTATATAGTTGATGTTTTGAAAATCAATGCAACGAAAGGAAAAATCTTCCTTGCTCCATATAATGCCGGGTAATTCTTATCTATATCTATTTTAACCCTTTTAATCGTAGGTTTTCTATGTTGTGCCATAGTTATGTGAAGAAAAGGGATTTTGTGAGTTATGTCTTGCGTGGTTTTAATGTCTGTTGAGTAGGATGCATTGGATATTGAGTGCTATCGACCTTTCAACAACATCGTATACGACTGTTGATTCCTTGCAATAAAAGATGAAATTGGAACATCGAAAGGTGTCAGAGAGGAATTACGTGAAATTGGACATGTGAGGAATTAATTTTCAACATGCAAAGTTAGTGCTACAAAGGATCCTTATTCCTTTTATCATCATATTTATACTTAGTCTCAAATAAGCACTTATTTTCAATTTCAATCCTTAGAGCCCTTTTTCAATATCGAAGTGAAATGGAGATTGCTACAAAATTGAAGATGGATCGAAATGGCATTCAATAAAAGTATGGTTAATTCATAACCTAGCGAGCTACCTTATTATTCAATTTTGGAACATTCATATGAATGGACATTTATATTTGTTTTATTTTATTACTATGTAATGTCCTCGGCAAACAAATGGAGTTGATTGTGGCTATTATGTCATGCGATACATGAAAGAGATCATCGCACACAAACGCCAAAGATCCCTGAAACTGTAAGTCCCATTTCATCCTTTTACCCTTTACAAACATATAATTATTTGAATGTATATTCACTTGTGCTAGCTCCCTTTCTTTCCAATTCTGAAATGATGCTTTTGTCGGAAAGCAAGATTGAAAATGTTGGTTTTGCTAGATATTGCCAAGACCTTGAGTCTTCCAAGTATATTGCAAGTGGCTAATAAACCATAACTCAGGTTTATTTATGAGAAATGTCCATACAATTGTTATGCTGCCGAAATTTCTGCTCATTATACCCGCTCTACTTTTCTACTCATGTACCTTACCTTTACAACATGAGTTTAATATATTACTGCTGTTATCTCCCTTTTTTTAGACCAAAATTATAATTAATGTTCTAACTTTTTCTAATTTAAACATGTGTTATGCAGTATTTTTTTTGGATTGCAAATTTTCAAGCTACGATCAAACTCAAATGTGAAGTTAGACTTGAGTGGGTGCGTCATGTTTTTCAACACATGTAGCACTATCTTGCATGTTCAAGTTGGAACAAATGAAACATTTTTAGTCGACTTTGTATTTTGATGGTTTTCTTTTTGATCATATGGATGTATGTTAATAACTATGTATATCTTAGAAAAAAGGAACTAGTTCTCGAGTATCTCCACAATGGAATACATTTTGCGTAAGCATCTATTTGAAATATAACAGCTATGTTGAAACTTTCGACAAAAATGGTATATTTTGTGGATTTTTTTTTAAAAAAATGTTGGAGGTTTTAATAGTGGTTGAAAAATAGGCATGGTATATGTCCAAGTTTTTAACAGCTTCTATTAAATAACAGCTATAAAGATGGTTATTTGGAGCCACAATAATAGGAAATGTCTTCATTTTCAAAGTACTCATGTTCATAGGGAGGTTCTCTATCGACATCTACTTCTACCCCAGTTTCGCAATCCATCATACCATGCACATTAGAAGGACCTTCCCCTAAATTCTCACCATGATGCAACCAACACTTATGCAATTGATTAATGCCTTTAAACATCAAGTGATCTTTTATATCCTCAATATTAAGTCGAACCATATTATTGCAATCAACACATGGACATAAAATATGATTCACATTCTCTACATGTTTTCTTGCAAATTCAATGAATCCATCTACTCCATGCTCATATTTATCAGTATTACGCCGAGCATGCATCCAATCTCGATCCATAACAACTATGGTGTAACAAAAAAATGCACATGAAAATGATTATTAGTGTGTTATCATTAGTGTGTTAAATTCTTCAAATTTTTTAAATTATTTTTGTTATTTTGTGGTGAATATAATAGATATTTTAATTTCAATACACACTAATTGAAATTATTGAATTATTTTTGTTATTTTAATTTGATCTTATTGTCATGCTAAAAAGCTTTCTTCTTCTTCTACTACCATTGAATTATACAGGCATATACAGCAGAGGCATTCAAATTTATTTTTTCCAAATTATTTATTTTTCCAACAAAATCGAAACCTAAATTTATTCACGGAATATAAATACTTACAAGTTGACAGCTTATCACCTATCGTACAAACTCTGCATAAACTTAAGCTAAAATTTAATGTGATTGAGAGCTAACTTTTCAGAAAAATAGCTCCATGCACTATCGCACATCACTAGTACTAAATTGAGCATCCCACATGGCAATGACAGCATTATTTTATATAAATACTTACAAGTTGACAGCTTATCAACTGTCACTAGTTCAAACACCTAAAATTTCAAATAAATATATGAAAGAATTTGATAACAAATCGACAAGGCAGCACCATGACAGTTATAAATCTTTGAAACATTCAAAGCAAAGGTATACAAATCACAAATATATTTCAAAGCATTTATATATGTCTCTCCCATAAAAAAATTACTTCATATAATGCTTCGTCCATATTTTCCTATCTGTCAACAAAAAATTGTTTAATTTGACCTCGACCAATTAAGTTCTTTTCGCTCAATCCTTTACATATCTTAATCCCTTTTCCCTCCATCCTCCGCCTCCACTCATTTAGAATAAAAAAACTACGAATTTCTTTTAAATATGACTTAGATAAACTCATTGTCCTCATTTATAAGTTCACATATTTTACAAATCCACTAATCTCATGCTAATAGTACAAACTCCATCATGAATTATATGCATTTGTTACATGTACAAACTCATTATATGCTGATTAGATCAAATCCCTATGATGGACAGTTTGACACCCATATGATCCATATAATGCATAGATATCAGAAACAAATGAATAATGCAGAATAGTTTAGTTTCAATACTTTAAGTCAACCAACACAATATCAGAAAATAACGATGAAGTATAGATAGTCTGCTAAACCACTAAACACTAAGCTGGAAGATTTGAAATTTATTCTAGTGGTCTAAATTTTAGTTGTATTTTTGTGAATATGGCTTACTAGATGTTTGAATCTTGGAAGGAAAATGAATGTATGCATTTAAGTGATTTCATTTTAGGGTATTGTTTGTTAGTCTCTTTGGTAATATAGCTCTACATTTCAGAAGTTTTATGATCTACTCTTAAATATATGTTACTCCTAAACTGATAACTACCCTATTACTTGTTAAATAATGGGAATCATAGGTGATAGTTTGATGCATTCTTTACCTTAGCTCAATGATTCCTAAATATTATTGATGATTATACTTTGAATTTACTGTCCATGCCAATGCTCGTTTCCTTTTATTACAGGTTTCAGACTATTCAAACTCACTTTCATTTCCATCTAGTACGTACTCTACTCTTTAACTCTTTGCTTATCATATGCTAATATTCACATATACTGGTGCAATATTTATAAACTTTTGTGCATCATGCATGTTTTACTTTAGAGCCTCCTGACATTACAAAGTGGTTCCCTAGTTATGTATACGAATCTCCAGAATTAGATAGTGCCGATTCTAATAACTCTCTGTCCAGCGGCTATACTTCATTGGTAGATCATCATTTAATTCTGAGCCTTGTAAAAACAACTCAGGCTCACCGAATTCACTATTATAAGAAAATCACTTATCCATGTTGCAAAAACACCTCCAAAAAATGTGTTTAATGACTATAGGACTATAAACTTTACCAACACTATAACTATATGGCTATATCCCCTTCATGAATCAATCTGCATATAGCAGCGGATTAATGTTGATTGCTAGGATAGTTTGACACCCTATATTGACTCTCAATGCAGAACACCCCATTCACCAATAAAACATCAGATTACCAGGATATGAATGACGACTAGGAAACCTAACAAACAAGCTCCAATCAAGTTCTAATCATGAGGTGATAATAGAGAATCCAATTTCAATTTGTTTAAGGCTATCAAAAATTAAAAAAGAAACTAACAATGAAGCTAATAATTGCGTAATTAACAATAACCAATCTAACTTTCAATTGAGAAATAAGAACAATCAGTAAACATGCAAAACCAATCACAAATTGAAGCCCTTAATTTCCACAAAGCTCGCCCAAAATCAAAATCAAAACCAATTCCTCAAACAACCAGTCAATACCCCGTAAAATATAATCATCAAAACCACAATCAAGCCACAATTCATAACATTAATAATTTATACCAGTCATAATATTAACCAAATTCATATTGAAATACTTTATTGTAGTAAATGAAATCAAAATTTACCTCTACTCGTCGATTTCACTTGTAGCGTCGATTTCAGTCGTCGAAAATTGCCGCCAGAGATTAAAATTACTGCCGGGAAATTTGCCGGAGATTTAATCCAGAATTTTACCGGGAGCTTGAGGGTTTTTGTGAGGCGGTTTGTTTGATTTTGTTAAGTCAGTTCCTGTTTTTGTGAGGTGCATGAAGAAGACTTCCCTTTTTTTAACTTTTTAAGTTAGTTTTAAATATTGTTTTTATGGCGGTTGTAAACAAACCGCTATAATAAGCTTTGCTGCTTTGGATTTTGATTGTTTTTATGGCGGTTGAAAATAAACCACTATAATAACTGTGTTTTTGTTTGAGATTTAACGGTTGTTGTCAATTAACCGCTATAATATGCCTTTTTCTTTAGCTTTTTATGGCTGTTGTTAATTAACCGCTATAAAAACATAGCCAACTCACTTTTAACAGCGGTTATAGGGATAACCGGTATTAATTGACAGCTAAAAAAGATCAATTTTGTTGTAGTGGAACAATCTTGTACTTACCCTAGTTGTTCAAGTTTTACCAAGTGCTGGTACCACTAATCTCCCTGATGTAAGAACAGGAGGTGTTTGTACCGTGCTGCAATTTGTGTTTGGGAAGTAATCAGACACTTCGTTGGTGACAATAACTGCTAAATTGTTTCAAGAAACTTATAACCAACAACATTAAGTTGGCGATTTCGCCGGTAAATGTCTCCTTTGGAATAAGTAAATGAAGATCTAAATAATTGTGTTATGGAATCCAGGACTACGCATCTAATTTTATGATTGGATTTTTTTAATTGAGCACAATTGATCTAGTGACTTAAGTGTTTTTGACAGATGATACAAGTCCTTCACAGCGACAACACTTATATGATCCATGCTTAAGCATTGTTGAAGATCAGGAGTTTTTTGGATCATATATGTTTTAATTTGATGGATTTTGTTTGATGGAAATACAAACTTTGTGTGTAGGTAAACGCTATGGCCATTTAGTCCACCATATGAAGGTGGCTGTTGGCAAGTAAGAAGCTGTTGTAGGACAAATTGTGTTTTGCTAACACTACTTTCACCTACTACTTCAGTTACTCTTTCTGTTGTAATGCCTCCACCAAGAATTGAATCAATTTCAACTATCCCTGATGTAAAAGTGTCATGAGAGGACATATTGTTGATAGAGTACAATAACAAAGGAAGGAGAAAAAAAAATTTATGAAAATTGTTGGTCTGTTCTACAATAGACTGTTTTGAATGACTGAGTGTTGGTAGTGTTGTGTTCTATTTATAGGCAATTTTGTAGTGCCTCATCTAAAATGGGCCTATTTGCTATAATGGGCCAACTTAAAAGTAGTTGATTATTTAAATAGTTAAAATCCCGAATATTTTACAAAACTATAATAAACCACAACCTGAAAAGTCCAAAACCAGAGACATTACAGTACATCTAAAAAACATTTAATTTGAGGGTTAAATTAGGATAGCCTCTAATCAATTCAAAACAACAAACATTTGATGAGTTAATCTTGTATGTCTGGAATAGCTCTTTGAAGTTCCTCCAAATCTTGATGGTAAAGGGTGAGTTTTTTTTCCAGTACATTTGCATCTTCATTTCCCAATACATGCGCGTGTATTTGACTGTCATAGTAAGTTCTTCGTTGTAATGGCCGGCAAGGTTTTCCTCACCCCAAGCCTGAGGGACATTCTGCAGGGATAATATATATAAGTAATTTAATTTAACTACCCAATGTTCTATAATTGAATTTCAAATAATTAATCCACATCAATTGTTCAATAGTCACGAGTATACCCAAAAGTAAGGATACAAATATTATATTAACATTGTTTGGTAAAACACGGAAAGCATACCAGTACTCCTTGTTTAATGTAATACTCTCATAGTTGCACCTTAAACGAAGGTTTGTCAGAGTTTTGTAAATAGAAATTTGCAACCAATACATGATCTTGGATGAAAGCCTCTGGTGGAGGAGTGTCGTCTAGTGGTCGGTGATTAGGGATCTCATCTAAATATTTGAACCTTCCATAAATATTCCATGCCTTTATCTCCAAGCAGTTGTTTCCAATGTACCAAAACTTGATTAAGTTTCCCAAAGAAATTTCGATCATTTGTTGTTATTAATTCATTATATCCTTCCTTCAATAGCACAACCCAATCGTCATCAATGCCTTGTAAGTGGAAAGTGACGGAACAGGTCCGGTTTGTTAATTTGCGTCTGATTTTCACAATGTTTCCCTTCAACTTCGTTGGCCATTTGTGATCTTTTGTCAATACCTGTAATCCCCAAAAAATCATTAATCTAATTGTATTATATTCTTATAAAATATGCAATCTAAATAAAAAACACAGGGACGAATTTTACAAAACTCATCTTTAACAATAACATTTCGCATAACAATGTACTTCATAACACAAATGAAATAAGTAAGGGCTTTTACCAATTCATGGTTGTCGTCTTCTTCACCATGGGTTATGGTGAATGATGGATAGAACTTTTCCGTTCTTGAAAAATCAATAACTTTTGACTGAAAACAATTAGATATGAAGAAGGATTATACCACACCCGCACCCTTACCCGTTGTTTTCACTAAGTTTGTTTGAGAGATGGCATTTATAGAGCTTAAATGAATGTATGAATTAGGGTTTATGTATTGGTAAATTATAACATTTAACTTGTATTGGTCAGACTTCAACAGTCATAACTTACTGGTCAGCCCTCCTTATAGTCTTCCCTTTAATCTGTAATTTATCCCATTAAATGTGCCTAATAGGCAGTAACTTTTCATTAAATCTAGAAATTAAATGGAAAAATTAATATTATCTTTTTTTACGTTTTTCATAATAGTCAATTACTGTTGTTAGGTGCGTATTAATGTTTGGTGCGTAAAAATTTATTTCAAACTTTGAAAAAATAAAAACAGCCTTTGGGAATAATAAAACCATATTTAAATTAGTGTAAACCATTGATCCTACATCCGCATCCGTTTACACGGTTTACAAAATAAAGACAACAACCAAAATACAGGCGATTATACGTCTTCTGCCCGATAATAGTAAACATAAGCATAGCCGGTAGTATACATATCTTCAACGTAGAGTAGATTTGGTTTTTTTTTTCATGTGTAACAAGGTAAAATACAAATAGGCCAATCGTTGGAATCTGGATCTTCACTGCTATCACTTTCAAACAGTCGTTTCCTTGTTCTTGGATGGATTATTCCCTTAATAATAAAAAATAAAGTGCAAATGTTATTATTATGTTAACGAACATAAATTAATAAATTATGGTATACATATGTGTTACGCTTATATACCACGTACCTGAAACTCAACACTTAACACACAATCCTTAGTGTAGTTTGTTTGGCTGCAATCACAAGATTTGAATCTCCAAAATACAGACACACCGCCTGAAACGTAGTCTTCACCGTACACCGCACAACAATATTCGAAAGATACTTTTTGAACAATTGTTACAACATTAAATATAGATACACGTGACTCCAAAACAATGACAACCAAGGGATTTTGGTTATAGACTAGTTTTTTAAAATTTTCTATCAATGACGGTCGCGGCATACCCCTTGCATTCCAACATACAATATTACTTTTTGGCATAAGCGGAATTATATTCCTGCAAAGTTGCACATCTATTGGTGTTAAGACTATCTCATGATATGGCCTTGTTGTCCTCCATTCTTCAGCCTTGCTTGGTAACATAAGTGTTTTCTTATATACTTTCACACTAAGTACAGAATCCATATCAGGAATTTGAACAACATGTACAGCATCAGTGTAAGTTCCCATGCAAACACGTGTTGGTGAAAAGTCCATCGAATATGAGGGGCCTTTATGATTTATTATAGGATTTGGATCCATTATGGCTACTATATCATCCGGAAACAATTTGTAAGATCCTGTTTTCAACATTCTTTGTAACTCCCACTCCAGCAGCACAATAAATGCATCATGTAACCCATACATATCTGTAATATTTGGTAAGTGACCAGGTAATAACTCACCCCTACTAGTTAACATGTAAAATTCTCTAAGTTTGCCTAATGGTTGGTTTGGATTCAGCACTAGATTCCATATTTCTTTGTTACTTATAGTTTTAAAATCATCGATTGATTTTTCATTCTTAAAGTAGTCGATATCATTATAATATAGTTCTGGATTATTATGTGTTAAAGCGTCAAAGTAAAAACTTACATGCCTAGGTGGTAGAACAACTTTGGGTTGAATATGTATTACCTTGTTGTTGGTAGATATGTGAGGTACACCAAATTTTAATGACACATTGGCAAATAAGCTTTTACTTCCTTTCTTTTCACTTGTTCTAACATTTTGAGATGGAGAATTATGTGCCTCATCAATAGTAAATGATGTGTTTGCATCTGTAACGTAAACAGGTGATGGTTTACATTCAACGACAACTTTAGCTTTACCTTTCATATCTGTATTTGGAGGCGAGGATGTTGCCTCAATTATTGGACCCCCATCCACATCAATTGAGTTCCCTACTTCAACATTTGGAAATGAGATGAGCAGTTTATTATTATTTGAGTTTGAGGTTGCCATTGTTAGTTTTACTTTTGAAAGAGCTAAAAAATAGGGTTATATTATGGAGGGAAAAACTTGTGCATAAATCGCAGATGCGATGCATAATTAGAGTTACAAGTTGTGCCATATTTATAGCGCGTATGTTTAACGGTAAAAATAATATACGCGAGAAAAATATCATTGTCATATGCCCATATCAAAACCACATCACGCACAGTTTTCGTACAGGCATGACCTAATATAAGTAGTAATATGTTATATCCACCTGTTCTTCACATTTTATTTGGATGTTGCATTGCAGTAGCTTCATTTACACTATGAAGGTCGTCTCTTTTTCCTAGGAATATCAATCAAGATTTTTGTTGGGTTAAATACATGTGGTAAAGTAACCAACTTTATTTACCCATTTGTTGTCTAATGTCAGGTTGTTTGATGTAAAATGTTACAAATTTAAGGTTACGATAGTCTTTTTATATGATTTTCACTGGGTACGCTAGTAAAGTAAAAAAAAATTGTCTACTTTTTTACGAAAATAACAGGACATATCAGATGTATATGTATATATATATATATATATATTTGTAATACGAGTATTATCCAATTGGAACATAACATTAACAAATAGTAGTGATATTTTCATCTATAGTTCCCCATACTTGTTATATACACCTTTAGACTTTTACCCTTATAGTTGTTAAAAAATGACCAAAATTTAAACCTAGTAGTTATAATGTTTTTACCTACTATGTACTTGATATACCCCATTACCCCATTAACTCATATATTAACTGTCACCCTTAGTACCTTATGTAACTTGCTACAAATTAATATTTTCATAATTCAATTAAATATGTTAAAATTCGAGGGCTTCCTAATTTGCTTAAAATTTTGTTTTCTAAAAGCATTTAAAATTTACTTGATCCGTAAATTTTTTAAACTCACCACATTTTAAAATGTTTAAAAATTAGTGGTCTCCATGTTGTTTACTATTTTAATAATGTTTTAGATAAAACTGAAACATCTAAAATTTTAGCAACTAGGAATTTCCCGTTAACATTCCTCCCGTGTAACAAATCTGTGACCCGTATGACTTTGTAATTATAGGTGTCACATAAGCATATGTAGTCACTTAAAAAAACAAACTCATTTCTGTCTGGAGTAAATTTTGAACCCATTAAGGTTTACGATTAACCCTCTCAAACTTTAACCAACCATCCTAACCAACCTTGATTATTATTTAAGCTTGTGACATATATTCTCCTTATTCTTATTATCAATTCAGTTTGTGAACGAGTAGGTTGTTAGATCAGTAATACCAGTAAGCGTATACAAAGAACGTTTTTAGAATATTGTTTGTAATTTGATTATTGTTTGGGAACTTTTGTTTATTTTTTGTGCAAGTGCCTTTGCTGTCCGTAGTCGGTACTCGTTCGACTTGAAATACTAACGTTGATTTAATGTTTCAACAACTTGATTGAACAAGTAGAATAAGAATAATAAATCACAGTGATTAACCCTTTATACATATCAATTATATTGTACTAGATATTATGATTTACTAGATAATATGTCACACAAATCGAAGTCACTATTTCATATTAGGGTTACTATACTATTACCAATTGAATGTTAATTTAATTGAGTCTACTATGACTCACTGATTGTTTTTTCACTTCGGCATGTAATTGCCTCAGTGTTTTTCGTTGTTTTTCTTTACCGATTCTGCCCAATCAAATTAAGGATGAAGAAATAACAAACAAATTTAAACCAAATTACGGTTTAAGACTACAAATTTCAAAGCAACTGCATGAATTTATAAATCAATAATTTGATACAATGTTTACTGGAAGCCATACATCGTACAATCTTAAAATGCCACTGATCAGTCGATTTAACCAAGGAATCATACAATAACTTTAGAACTTATTTATACGCTTAACAACTAAAAAACAACAAAAAAACAGCAGCTACTTCAACGCCTCAACATGGCTTCATTTTCCGAACTACAAGAAATTTGGCTTTGGGCGACGAAACAACAAATAAAGGGCCACGAAATTTAAATTCGAAGCCTTTGATATACAACATGGGCATCAAAAAAACTTTGGTTGCTCATGTATATATTTGGGCATCGAAATTGTAAGTGGTAGCCCAAAGTTTTATTTTGTGTAACGAGTATACAAAATGTGCTACAAAAGTTAAATTCGTTGCCCAAAATACATATTGTGCAACGAAAAATCTAATAATTTGGTTGCCCAAAATAAAAAAAAAAGACGGAAAAATATTCATCCCCTACAAAATTGGCATGAAACTTCACTTCTTAGCTTCCACCTTCTTCCTCCTAAACTGCTTAATCAGTTTTCTCAACTTCTCACTCTTTCTTTCTTAATCTGAAAAAAACAAAAAACATCCCCACAAATCTGATTCTCAACCAACTCAGTTTCCCCACCTCCTCACTCAAAAAAAAAAAAAAAAAAAAAAAAAAAAAAAAAGCTCCTCACAAAATTCGGAAATTCTTGCTGGTAATGGTTGATACTACTTCGAACCAAATTAGCTTCAACAACAGTGCAATCTGCGCAATTGCGAGCTGTGCTTCGAAGTAGTGTTTTTGCAATTCTCCTTTTCCAGGTAATTAGACCAATCTTGCTATAATTATGCTCATAATAATATTGTGATAATTGATAATTAGAATAATTGCGACAGTTTATAAAATTATGCTTAGAATAATTAATTTCCTTTTGCAATTGATAATTATCATGCAAAAGGAAATTGCGATAATTATCATGATAATTATGCTCAAATTCTGAGCATGATAATTTGAGCAATTTTGAGATTGCATAAATTAATTATCAGAATAGTTATGCTCAGAATATTATGCAATTGATAATTGATAACTGATATTATGCTCAGACTGGTCTGAACTTGCTCAAATTAGACAAATCTTGCTATAATTTATTAATTTTGGTCTAATTTATTATGCTTAGAATCTGACCCCTTCCGACTACTACTCTTGCTGTTATTGTTGGTTCGAATTTATGGTGTTCTAAGAATAATACCAATTATCAATTGCATGTTCGAATTATCAATCATCAATTAACAATTGTTGTTATTGTTGCTTCGAATTTATGGTGTTCTGAGCATAATTATCAAATATCAATTGGTAATTATCAATTTATGTTCGAATTAACAATTATCAATTGCATGTTCGAATTATCGCAATCTAGTGTTGTTATTGTTTGTTATTTGTAATTACACTACTCTTGATGTTATTGTTTGTTATTTGAGCACTATTGTCAATTGGATGTTCGAATTATCAATTGTTTGATTTATTGCTAATTATGCTCAGATTTGAACATGACATTGATAATTCATGGTTGAAGTGGTTGAAGTGTCCTATTGGCTATTAGATTTTAGCTTCTTCGTCTGGAATGCAGGCTGAGTTTTTCTGCTATGTAGTAGCAAAGTTTTGCTCCGCTGTTCTTGCTTTGTTGTTTTGTTTTGCTTTGTTATCATGTCCTGTTGTGTTGGTTACTGTTTTGATCTTGATCTACTGGTTAGTTGTGACTGGCAGGATAATCTGTTTTTTCTGAATTTGTTTGGAAATCTGATATGGGACTGTGTCTTTTTCTGCTATGTGGGTGTTTTGGAGGCTGGTTGTTTTGGTGAGTTTGTGAGGGTTTTTTCAGTTGTGAATTTTGGTGTTAATCATTTTTTTCAGCTTTTGTTTGGTGTGGTTAGCTGTGTGCTCAGAGGAACTGTTTTTTTGTTAAGATTTTAGGTTGGAAGTTGGTTTTGGTTGCTATAGGTTAGGCTTTGATGTGCCTGTACCTCTGTGTGCTTTTGCAGATTGTTTTAGCTCTGCTGGGAGTAGTTTAGTTTATGGGTTGTTAGGCAGCAACTAAGCTTGACTGCTACATTACTGCAGCCTGGTTGTAGGATGATGGTTTTTGCTGGTGGGTGGTGTTGGAGGGGTGGAGGTTGAGGTTTGGGTTTGTTTTGGCTAGTGTTGGTGGGTTGTTTCTGTTCAGAGTTGGGGGTAGGGCTGCTGGTTCAGTTTCTGGTTGTAGTGCAGTAGTTGTGCTGGTTACTGCTTGCTTTTGCAGTTTTTGGGCTGCAGTTTTGCTGTTGCTGGAGCGTGCAATTTTGCAGCTTTGCAGGCCAGTTTTGGTCAGAACTGCTGGAATGCAAATTCTGCAGTCCAGAGTGTTTGAGGTGAGGAGACTGTTTTGGTTGCAGTTGTGCAGGGTGTGGTGTGGTTGTTTGGTTAGGCTGTAGTCCCTTCTGCGGCTAATACTCTGCAGGCTATTTTTTGTTGGTTGAATAACAACAGTTTTGGGGTGTGTGATTTATGGAGTGTGCAGGTTATTGTTGGTTTGGCTTGGCTGGTTGTTGAGCAGCTTAGTTTTGTTCCTGTTCAGCAGTACTAGCTTGGGAAAAATTAATAAATTGATTTTAAAATATATAAGTATCAAGTGTGGCATGTCAATTAAATTTCCTTGACGATGCTGTGGGTTTTGCTGTAAAATTTGTTCTCGGAAGCTCTGTGTGATACAGGTGGATGTCTACAAATGATGAAAATTGTCATTGAAAGTTCCAAGTTTGCTCGGGGTAAATTACCAATACCTATGCCAAAAAGGCATATGTTAATGGAATTTCAAAAAGATAATATGTCAATGTGTGACACGACCATCCAACACGACACGATAACGACTCTTTAAAAACGGGTTAGGTACTACGGATGCGACTTGTTGTGTTACACTAATTGACCTGATCCTTATAATTAACTAATAAATCTGAATAGGGTTGGAGTGGTTAAACTCCTATAAGTAAATATTAAACGACACAACAGTATTTACAAGCGTAACTATAACGGATATTCGACTAATAAAGACTTATGCTTTGTATTGTCGATCGAATATCTGTTTTCACCCCACGCATTGATATTATTTGGTATAATCAGTTGATAAGTTGATATTTGCTATGTATTTTACCCCCGCTCCCGATTGATTGACGGCTCTTTTTAGCCATTTCTACTAACGTTTGCTATTTCGAGTGATTGTTGTGCTTTTAATTACAAAGTACAGGAAGCAATGAGTTATCGTTGTTTAAGCACTTGAAGAAGTTAGTGAAGAGTTGAAGCCATTCGGGATGTTTAACTGAACATTAGAAGTGCTAAACGAAGAATTAAAGAATTAAGGAAGAACAACCAAAAACCGAGAAACGATCCAAGGCTTTGTACTCCTAATTTTTGATTAAAGCCTTGTACACTTTTAAAACCCTAGTTTAGTCTTAAATTCTCTGTAAGTGTGGAATTCTTGTCAATCGTTCAATCGAAAATATTCAGGTTTTATTTCAACCTCAATTCTTATACTTAACTTGTGTTTATTATTAATTTTAATTCATGCTCTTAGTTTTATTAGTTTTATGCTTAGATTTAAATTCTTGATTATCGTTGGTTTGTTTAGTTTAATCATGTTTAGGATTATAATTTCTTTTATTGATTTAGTTTCTATCCTTTCAATTATGAGTGAGTAGTTTGTTTTATAGGACTAGGGGATTCAAGGATTGATTGTTGATGTTTTGCTCATAACTATTAGTTTAACGATTAATGTACTTGAATTCCTGTTTTAATTGTTATTGTGTTCAATTAAACACTGGCCAGGTTTAATTGTTAGTTTGATATTGTTGAAATCGTTGCTGGGTACGGTCGGACTCGGCGTGAAATTTCATCTCTAATTGTACATGTACGTGTCATCAAAGGTGTTCTAAGTAACCAGTAAATCATTGTGATATGCAAAATTGCATATCACAATAGCATTTTTGGGTAATATGCTAGAAATTCAGGGGTAATGTCGTCAATTTTTATGTAAAATAGGGGGTTGTGTGGTAATAAAGTTTTTACTTATTTACAAAAAATGGCATGTGATTTGCTATATATACATGTCACAATGCTTTTTCAGATCGTAACCATGTGCTTGATATTCGCTCCCAATTAACTATTAACGTGTATTAAAGTACTATTTACTGTTACCACGTATCACAATGAATTACTTCACTACGCTGTTAAATACATCACTGTGATATACATAAATATCATGTCACATTTCGTAAAAAAGTAGAAAACGTAATTACCACACTACCCCTAAAAGTGCATATACAAAGACGACTTTATCTCTGGATTTCTAACACATTATCCCTAAATGCCACTGTGATATGTAATTTTTTTTTATATCACAGTGATTTATTGGTCAGCCCTGAACCCTATAATTTGAGAGGGATATCACAAAGTAGTTTAAAATTTCGAATTATACTTATCATTTGCCTATATATATGATGTCGTTCATCATTTATACACCAAACATAGTTCCATTTGAATTGATTACAACCAATCAACCATACCATACAAAAAGTAATGTCTACCGATTCCACATCGTCTAGATTGCCACGTTGTGACTACCGATTCACAAACAAGATATGTGGTTCTGAAGTACAAGGGTTTGCGGGGATGCGGATTTCGGCATCACATACCAATCCTGGTCGTGCATATTATACTTGCCGTGCGTGCGGGTACTTCAGATGGCTAGTCAACGACGACGTACGGTTGTTAAGACCCCATGACCATGAAGCTGACAGCGTGGGAACACAACACCTATTTGGAAATAATATTTCTGAAGTACAGATCATTCGCAGAAATCTTAACGTACTTGACTATTGTGTCGGGTTGGTTATGGCTTTCCCATGTTCATGTGCATTACATATGACCGTAAATGTGAATTACCGACCTTAAAAGAGTAAAGTTTTTATGAGTTGGCATTCATGGTTGTGCAATCAACTTGTGTAGAGTAAACGTAATTGTTTCCTATTGATTAAGGGAAACTTTTTCTTATGGCAACAAATTAATTATAAACCCTTTTTAAATAACAAACCAAAAAGTATCATTAACAGATCAATTATTTATCGTTTCGGCACACGGTGTCTTTCCAAAATAGGATCGACCAATTATTTGTTAGATAATACCCACTATTTATAATATTATACTACGATAATATATGTACACCTACCGATGTCATGTAAATTAGTAACAATTTCACATAATTAAGATAATTTAATTAACATAATTAAATTAACATAATTTTTGAGGGGAACATGTTGCTATATAAGTTTAGTTACCCCTAATCTGCTTGTACCACACATAATTTTATGGAATAGGACATTGTATTGGCGGCGGAAGTAATAAATGACGGGTAATAATTCACTGACCAAACAAAGTTGACAATTTTTTTTAATTTTTTCTATGAACAGTAATTGCATTGGGAAGGGCATGGGTATAGCGTGTATTAGATAGATGCCCTTGGTTTGCGTGAGTAATAGCTTATAAGTTTATGACAAAGATTTGACAATACCCTTACACCCCTACGGTACCCTCAACTTCCTTGCTACTTATGAGAGTAGGTCTTTTTTTGCGCCGGTTCATCATTGAACAAAGTCTTCATTTAATTAGGGTAACTTTTGTGAATGTAGATATATTTGAGTGACATTTGTGTATGTATATATGGGACATTTGTGTATTAGGATGAAATTTTTGTGCGTTGAATTATGGATTTATGTATGAGGTACTATTTTTGGTGTCAACGGAATACATTAGCAAATATAAATACAAATATAAATAATTATGTGCAATAACAATTGCAAGGTTAGTATCATCAAAGTGATGTTCACTACAAGATAACAGCTATTTTGTGACGGACAAATTCCGTCGCAAACTTAGCACATTCCGTCGCAAAACCCCATTGGTGACGGAATTCCGTCGCAAAACGTCCGTCGCTAAAATTTTTGTCGCAAATTTCAAAATTTGCGACGGAACTGTTGAAGTTTGCGACGGAAAATTCCCTCGCAAATTTGCGACGGAAAATTCCCTCGCAAATTTGCAACTGAAAAACTAGTAGAAAAACAGTTTATTAGTATCGGTTTTTATGACCTATTTGTATCGTTTTTGTAAAACGATACAAATAGGCAGTCTATTAGTATCGTTTTTTTTACAAAAACGATACTAATAGTGGTTTTTTAAATATAAAAAAATAGCTATTAGTATCGTTTTTTTTTAAAACAATACTAATAGCGATTTTTGAAAAGAAAAAAAATAAAATCACAATTGTAATGAAATAATAATACTAATAACCAAAAATTAAAATTATTATAACAAATACTATATTAAGGTAGCTCATAAAACAGCTCCAAAAACTATACATCAAACAAACAAAATAAAACTCAGCAACCTTTAAATAACAATTCCACTGTTCATGTGGTTATAGAATAAAACTCAACAACCTATACATAACAATTCCACATAGAGCAATCCTAGGTTTGCTATTACCATTGACATAAAACTCGATCATCAGACAATAAAACTCGAGACCGACACTGATTTTTCTGAAGTTAAATCTCACATAAGGAAGCTGCAACATAAAAACAAACACAATAACACTATAGATGCAGATCAGCCACGAAGAACAAAACAGCAGACCTGTAACATGAAGGGCAGAATAATATAGCACAAGCATTAAGACATGGGCAACTACACTTTCGATCAACTAAGAGAAGTCCAGGGTGCAACTCGCATCACTTTCCACATTAAATAGTAGTACTACTGCATGTCTGCACATTTAAAATCAATTGTAAGTAGCAACCATATAAAACATTTTCACCAGATCACAAGCAATGATGATAACAAACATAAAACAGAAACTGCAGACATGCTGCTAGGCAGTTTGCATTCATAAAAATTGGGACTACGGGAGCAATACCTAAATATCAAGAACAAAAGTTCTGTTAAAGACATACCAAGCATCGGACATCATTCAGCATTCAAAAAAAACAATGCAATTTACAAAATAAAACAGCAGTCAGTCAATGCAATCAAACTATGGGGTTTATTCAAAAAAAACAACTCAGTAGCTATTACGCCTCAGTCATAAGAGTATACTTAACCAATTGACATAATCTATATAATTAGAGGATAAAAATGCAAGAATGCTGAGATTTGGGCTCAGGATATGAATCAGCTTTATCAATCAAGAATTTTCTGAAGCAGAACTGGCATTTAAAGCTGCACATTGATCCTCATCGCCACAACAATTTTTCAAAAGCAAAAAATCTACACCTCCAAACACAAAATTTAGTTCAGATAAAGAAAAGCAAAAAACGAAAAAACTTGGGTGATTTAGCCGTGGGCTATAAACAGATCAGCCACAAAAACAGGCAAAAAACCTGTCTCACTAACTGCATTTTAATTTAGCACGAGCCATTAAGACTTGACATCTTCCCATTCTTTTCACTCAGAGAAGCCTCCACGCATGTGGCTACTAACATGCTACAAACACAAACATCAAAGCTCAGGATATAAATCAGCTTCATCAATCAAGAATTTTCTAAAGCAGAACTGGCATTTAAAGATGCACAAATGATCCTCATAGTCACACTGGTTATTAACAATCAACAAATCTAGAATTCTCAAATATTATAGAAAATAAGATGGTAGGTAATGTAGCCATTTCCCCAAAATGGACAAGTTGTTTATGCCAGCAAATCTGCCCCATGTTATAAACGGCATTTCACATATAGCATGATGCATATGGGCTTACACATCTTCCCATTCTTTTCACTCAGAGAAGCCTTCCCCAGCATGCTAATGAAATTCCATTATTCATGAAAACATTTCATCAACCTCGGCTTTGAGCATTCATCCCCCAGCATGATAAACAACCAGGTTTGAAACTTTTTATCAATGCAAAATCAAAGAAACAATTCAGGATTCAGGATTTCAATGATTCAGGATTTACAATTCAGATTTCATTTTACTACGACACATCAGTTCAAGCCTTCCACAAAACAATGTCAGAACTTATCATCCAGTGAGCACTAGACTTTGCAATCATAACACATAAAATAGCAGCCTCATAGAACAAGTTATCTTTGGTTCTTCCACTCAATTGATCAACAAAGCAAACAAGAACATAATATTATTGATAAAGTTTAGGGTTTAGGGTTTGCGATAGAACAGTTCAGTAAATGCAGTTTCTTTTGGTTTTGTTGCAACTGCTGTTGTTATTTCAATGTTCTTCCGCGACTGACATTCCTCAATCAAAGCTTACACATAATATTATTGCAAAAAAAAAAAAAAATTAAGCCATAAACTGATTCGAAATCAACAACATGAGTGACTTCAGATGAAATAGCAGACCGAAAACATAGAACATTCAATTTACGAAAACATAAGCATTCAACAAAAAATTCGAAATCTAGGTTTTCTTCAATTAACCTGTGATGTTCGAATTTGAAGAAAATCTAATGAGGAAAATCTAGGGTTTACCCTGAATTAACGAATTGAAAGTGAGTGAGACTGCTTGAGAGATTCAGAGATGGCGAATTGACAAAATGAAACGAAAGTGGGAGATTCAGACGAAAGTGAGAGATTCAGAGATGGCAAGAAGACGGCAAGTTCGAAGAAGGTAGTTTTTTGGTTCGAAGAAGAAGGGAGAAATGAGAGATTAAGGGCGAGTTCGAAGTGAGAGATTAAGGGCTTTTGTGAGGGAATTTTTTCGCGACAAAATAATAAAAGGGTTTGTCGCCTTTTGCGAGGGAATTTTGCGACGGAATTAATTCCGTCGCAAATTTGCGAGGGATTATTCCGTCGCAAAAACCAATTGCTCACTTGATTTGGTTTGTCACTTTTTTGCGACGGATATGTCCGTCGCAAACAAGCAAAATTCCGTCGCAAACTTGCGTCGGAAATTAAATCCGTCGCAAAAATTCGTCGCTAATTTGACGATTTCTTGTAGTGGTTGTACAAAAGCAAATTAAAAAAAATTTCACTCTTTTTATACCCAAAATGTATAAAAATTAAATTAATTAGTATACACTTCCATCAAGGATTTTCAGTTGGATAAGACCGCCCGCGTTTTGGGAATCCTTGTTATTATTATTTTCCCATATTGTACAATAATCATTGTAAATTGAACGCAGAAACAACGTGACTTAATTTCAGGATGTGCCTCGTTACTTTATAATTATACAATGTGATATAAATAACACAATAACTAACAAATAAACATGTCTTTAATTAAAAATCACAAATACATCATCCACCCCCCATCCCCCCTGATAAGGATAATAGGAGTCCCAATTTTTTATGTATAAAAAAATCTTAGAGTTTTGGTAAGTAAAGATTTGATGTGACATTGGGGTTGTCACGTTTTTTGGAAAATGGGTTTTAAAATGTCACCTCCCCCCGAATAGAAGTAATGAGTACAATCTGATATTGACTCATTCTGGGAAAATAAACGACTTTTGGTACAAAATGACAATAAAACACAACCTTGTACCCATTAAACCAGGAAACGTGGAAGCTAAGTGCCTTTACTGTTGAAAACACAATATTGTTGTTGTTTATTTGTACTCATGTTTGATTGTTTTTGTGGAAACACAAATTTGCATACAATTATTTCCAACAACATTAAAAAGTAGTCAACTGAACTTATAGATTTTTACATATTTCGTAATTGGCATAGCTACAATTAATAAGTAATTTAATAAAATATGTAATATATTGTAAAAAAAATTAGTAAGTAATGAAAAGTAGTTTTATAAATACAATTACTAACTTTATTACTTATTTATATGCCAATATTGTAAAGTAAATAGTAGATTTATATTAACAGGTAGGCCATGTAGTTAAATTAGAAAAGTTTAACCTATACGAGCCCTGAAACGTGTACTCATATGTTAATATGATGTTAATTGTGTGAAAAACACCAAAACCCTAGGTGTATATCAATATGATGCATTTTGTGGTGTGTTAGCATAAAAACCCACATAATACAACATCACCCACACACACTAGGTCTATATAAGCAACCATTGGAACAATTCTAGTGACCATAAAACATTTCGATCTTTTAGACACTTCATAACACAAAAAACACATCGATCTTTCTCTCTAATTATGGAAAATACACTAGTAAAAAAATAGCTTATTAGTATCTTTTTTTGCACCTATTTGTATCGTTTTACACACGATACAATTGGAGGCGTAACAAATAGCAAACTCTATTTGTATCGTTTGTTAGAAACGATGGTAATAGCTTCTATTTGCATCGTTTTTTTGGTGGAAACAATACAAATAGGTAGTCTATTTGTATCGTTTTTACAAAAAAACGATGCAAATAGGTGGCCTATTTGTATCGTTTTTAGAAAAAAAATGATGCAAATAGGTTGTCTATTAGTATCCTTTTATTAACAAACGATACTAATNTCTATTAGTATCCTTTTTTTAACAAACGATACTAATAGTGCTGTTTATAAAACAAATTTCAAATGGTAATTTGGTGGGCTCTATATTCACAATAAATAATATATCTATATATATATATGCATCCTCCCGCCATCCTCCCGGCATTGCTNCCTCCCGCCATTGCCCCTGTTCGATTCTCTATAGTTTACAATACTAATATAAATATTTCATTAACAAATTAAAAATTGTAAACGATTCAGATATATACAATACACTTTCAATTCTTATATAAATATATTTTACAACGACAAGTTGGATAGATGTTTACGAAATATCTAAATTAAAAGTATGAACAATATTGTAATCAAATACATTTTTTATTTAATTAGGATCGGATAATAAGAAATTTAGTCTGAAGAACCTCGCCCATTGCTCGCGAACTTCATCCAACTCTCTTTTGGTATACGGGGCAGATCTTCCAATATAGTCCTTCAAAAGATTATATTGAAAACAAAACGATGTAAGTAAAGTATGTAAGATATTATTGTTAAGAGAATAAGAAAGGGTACAGTAGCTTTCCAATCACTACATATGAATATGTTGCTACTGTCTAAACAAACATATTAAAAAGACATGACATGCTTTGCTAAAACTTCAAGCAGGACAATCAATAATGTATTAAATCAGTGATTAATTGGACAAAAATTGGACAATCAACAAGAGACCGAATAAATTGGACAAAAGGAAAAGGAAATAGATGGATATAAGAGTCGGAAACAAAAATGGAGTGTTTATCCTCATAGATAAGGCCTTGGCAATAATGTAGTTAAGATCTTAAAGCAAGTCCTTGGAGAAGTGAAGTTGACCACTGGTGGTGACCTCAACGGGCATGTATTTTCTATGAGGGGTGGCTTCAAAGCATACAGGGATATTTTGGACTCTATTCCAAAGGCAGTAGTTGGATCTTAGAAATGAATCGTAGTTGGATGTAAATATGATCATATTTACGCTTACAAATTTTCTCTTAACATTGTTTCTTAGGAAGAGTTTTGGGTTGACCCTGGAAGATCTATTCCAAAGGCATACGAGAAAACTGACCAAGAGATTCTGTCTCAAAGCTCTAAAATTGTCAGGGGAGGTTCTACTGCTGTTACGGCTATTCTTATTAATGTTCGAAGGTTATGGACTGCTAATCCCGGAGATTCAAGAGGGGGTCAGGCTATACAGATGACTGTTGATCATGAGCCAAACGTAGACAGAGCCACTATTGAGGGCAAAGGAGGATTTGTCTCAAATATGCCAGGTTTCCTTTCATCATATATTCTTAATTTCTTACCATTTTACTATGTGTTTTTCTTATTGATAATTAATCACTTAATCATACTAAAGGGTACTAATATTTATACATGTTGACTAAATGGTGAGAGTATGTTAGGGACTAAGTGAGAATTTCAGATACAAACAAAAATGTTATGGTGTTTAATACATAGCACTTCAGTGCTTAACATTTTTTAAGACAAGTGTCTTCTGTTTAAGACACTGTCATGGTTGTAAATAAAACTGTAATATGTATGAAGAACTTCTCTATGAGCAATTCAAGAACATAAGGTTAGTGGTGTTCATTACCACTTCCATGTGAATTCCTGTTCTAGTTGACCTAAGCTCTCGGTTGATCCTTCAACTAAAATTCTGATCTCACTAATAGTTTTAAGCTAACATTTTCAAAGTTCAAATCTTACTTTATATGTATTTTCATAAAACTTCACCAAATCTTACTTTAAGCTGACATTTTCAAAGTTCAAAGTTCAAATCTTACTTTATATGTATTTTCAAGGTTAGTGGTGTTCATAACCACATCCTCTTCGAAACTTCACCAAATTCCCAAAAAACCTCCGTCTATGATTACTTGCATTCCAAAGACTAAACTAATTAATAAACAACAAATTAAATCATGACACAAACCTTTATTTGCTTCACATCACCCTTACATTCACCAACTTTCTTGACTATCTCATTCATGTACTTCATCACATAGTAGCCACAATCCATCCCACCAGTTTGCTGGGCACACTAACAATATTGCAAAACGTAGGTTAACAACAAGATACCTCTTGTGAGCATTATACCAAAATATATTCTATAGTATTCACATAAGAACAAAATAAAAGAGTCACACGTATACCTCGACTCGTGTCACCTCCAAAACCATTTTAGAATTTTCTTTGATCCTTGCTCTATACGACTTGTAAGCACTGAAACAAAATTGAAGATGTAAAAGTTCTACCAAAATAAATCAACACTTGCCTCGATGTTGCAGAAGAAAGTGACATCAACAGACAGATTACCACGATACTAACAATGTTACTAAAAATTTTGAAACATTGAGGGTTCATAATTACTTACAGATCAAACACGTTTTCACAGCTCAGTTGACGAGGTGGTTGTTGTGTCAATGGGTCGAGTATATAAATTACGCCGTCACATAAATTAATGGCCATGTGAATCCAGTGGTTGCTACCAAAATAAAAATACATGATCATAAAAAAGCAAATATAACAAGACATTGCATGCAAATACAAAAGTAAGAAAGAACCCATTCATACTTTTCATTGTATGGGGCTAAAATTAGATTGGACTTTGAATTTTTCCTTTTTAGTTCGCTGTTGAAAGCGTGCTTCACATACTTGACTACATCGAAAAAACTTCTCTTGCATTCTGCGCCAGATAATCGATGGGGACAAACGCATAATAAGATCATGCTTTGGCAACGATTTAAAACAAAAAATTGAGAAATTTACCTTCGATGATAGGAATTCAATTCATCTTCAACAGAATAAGACCACCCCAAAAGTCTAATTCGAATATCCTAACCTCTAGAAAAAGCAATTCGAAGACCCTAACCACAAAAACCCTACCGAAACCTGTAATTCGAAAACCCTAACCACTCCAATAACCCAATCATAAAACCTAGTTATCCCACCAAAAACCCAATCAATAAACCCTAGTTATCACACCAAACACCCAATTCAAATAAAAAACCGAGAAAACCTGAATTGGGTTTATTGATAGAGTGAAGAGACGAGATAGTTGGTTTGGTAAGATGAGATGATAGAGTGAAGAGTAAGAATCTGACAGAGTTGGGAGTGAAACAGATATGAGAAATGAGAGTGAAAGACTTGAATTTTTTTAAGGGTCTCAAACTCAAGACAAAGTAGACAAAGTAGTTCTGTGCCACAGGGAGAAAGGGTAAGCAAAGAGAAAGAAAAACATTCTTTTGATAATTGAACCTCAAGACTTAGATTGGTTTCTGAGGTGTATAAAGCAGGTCGCTCATCTTGCTGAAAGTATGGAGTCTGTTCTGCTGTAAAAATATTAAAGAATAAAAGTGAGACCAAAACTGTTTGTATCACTACTATTAGTCCTATGAATAATGTATCACTACCTTTAGTGGTTAGAGTTGCTTCAGTAAGGTCATTTGATGCTAAAAGTTCATCCCAATAAAGTGTGTTGATTTCGTGGAGTCTAATCTCGTGATTGGAAACATTAACACTCTCACCAGATTATGTTATTCATTCCAGCCAAAGAGTCAGAAGACTGCAAATTTACAAGAAAAATAGAGTAAAACAACAAAAAAAGGAATAAACAAATATTGAAGACCCAGGAGCACAACAAATGATTGCTTGGTTGAAACCTCGGTTTAAATGTTTACATAGACAGATAATACAGCATAAGGACAAGATAAAAGAGGAGACGAATTAAAAAATAGCTGATTATTCTTTTCTTTCTTTATTCTTTTTTTGACATTGAGCAACTACTACCTATTTTTTCTTTCATGGATGGGTAATTCACTTGATTGACCAGCCGACGGAAGTCATTGCCTCCTGACAATCCTGAATTCGCAGGTGAGTTTGCAGAGCCCTGCAACTAACAACAAATGAACCACAGCTCCAATGTAAGGCTTGCAAGTTCATTAAAAAAAATATGTACTAACATAAAATCATTAAAAAGATTTTAAAAGTAAGAAAAATTAATAATATACAGCATCAACGGAAATCAGTCATATCACAGAAAGCACTCCCAATAAATAATGTGCAAGCAATCGAAGCACATAAAAAAGCCAAACTCCCAAAACCCAACTCTCCTCCGCATCTAAATCATTAAAGCTATACTAAAGAAAAGTACAAATCTAAACTCAGCTCATTTACTGATTAATTATGTAAAGAAAAGACAAGGCAGGTTGCTTACTTCTTGAGTTTCACGGTAATGAACAAGCACAATGTGTTCCAAAGTCCTGAAACAAAGATAAGGATAGTAATTAATCACATTTTGAAAGCATTTTGAAACAATAATGTAGAAACTCATAATAAGATCATGCTTTGGCAACGATTAAAATGAAGCTAAGAAAAATTGAACAAAAAATTCAAGAGAAATTAAACAAAAAATTGAGAAATTTACCTTCGACGATAGGAATTCAATTCATCTTCGACAGAATAAGACCACCCAAAAAGTCTAATTCGAATACCCTAACCTCTAGAAAAAGCAATTCGAAGACCCTAACCACAAAACCCTAAATTAAAACCTTCGAATCGAAAACACTAACCACCGAAACCTCTAATTCGAAAACCCTAACCACTCCAATAACCCAATCATAAAACCTAGTTATCCCACCAAAAACCCAATCAATAAACCCTAGTTATCACACCAAACATCCAATTTAAATAAAAAATCGAGAAAACCTGAATTGGGTTTATTGATAGAGTGAAGAGACGAGATAGTTGGTTTGGTGAGATGAGATGATAGAGTGAAGAGTAAGAATCTGAGAGAGTTGAGAGTGAAATAAATATGAGAAATGAGAGAGAAAGACTTGATTTTTCTTAAGGGTCTCACTCCCATTAGCATCGTTTTTTATTGAAAACGATATAAAAGCTCCGTGTTGTGTTTTTTGAAGCTTCTATTAGTATCGTTTCGTGTAGAAACGATACTAATGAAGAAGTATTAATATCGTTTATTTTAGAAACGATACTAATGGGTGACCTATTAGCATCGTTTTTTGTAAAAACGATAATAATGGAGACATATTAGTGTCGTTTTCATTAGAAACGATACTAATATAGACCATTACGCCAAAAAGTGTTTTTTATGGCTGTTAGAAAGCTTTTTTATAGCTGTTATTCAACAGCCATTATTCAAAGCGCTATAAAAAGTGATGGCACATTTTATAGCTGTTCTATAACCGCTATAAAAGGTCCTTCTATATATGGGCGCCAAGACACATAGATTTTACAGCTTATTTTTTATGGTTGTTATACAACAGCCATAAAAAGTGCTTCAAAGGGCGCCAAATAACAAGTCTTTTATAGCTGTTATTTAATAGGAGCTGTTAAAAGCTATTGAAAGTGGCGCCAAATAACACATCTTTTATAGCTGTTAATTAATAGAAGCTGTTAAAAGCTTTGGACATATAACAGCGCCTAATTTTCAATCGCTATTAAAACCTCCAATATTATTTTAAAAAAATCCACAAAAATATTACCATTTTTGTCGAAAGCTTCAACAATAGCTGTTATATATTTCAAATAGACGCTTTACGCAAAATGTATTCCATTGTGGACATACTCGAGAACTAGTTCACTTTTTTTCAAAATATATACAAAGTTATTAACATACATCCATATGATCAAAAAGAAAACATATCAAAATAACAAAATCGACTACAAAATGTTTCCTTTGTTCCAACTTGAACATGCAAGATAGCTACATGTGTTGAAAAACATGACGCACCCACTCAAGTCTAACTTCATCAATTTGAGTTTGATCGTAGCTTGAAAATTGGCAATCCGAAAAATACTGCATAACACATGTTTAAATTAGATAAAAGTTAGAACATTAATTATTATTTTTCTTTAAAAAAAAGGGAGATAACATGCAAGTAATATATCAAACTCATGTTGTAAAGGTAAAGGGTACAATGAGTAGAAAGGAAGGGGGTATATTGAGCAGAAATTTCGGCAGCATAACAACTGTATATGGACATTTCCCATAAATAAACCATGAGTTATGGTTATTTAGCCACCTGCAATAAACTTTGGAAGACTCAAGGTCTTGGCAATATCTAGCAAAACCAACATTTTCAATCTTGCTTTCCGACAAAAGCATCATTTCAGAATTGGAAAGAAAAGGGAGCTAGCACAAGTGAATACACATTCAAATAATTTCTATTTTTGTAAAGGGGTAAAAGGATGAAATGGGACTTACAGTTTCAGGGATCTTTGTGCGTTTGTGTGCGATGATGTCTTTCATGTATCGCATGACATAATAGCCACAATCAACTCCATTTGTTTGTCGAGGACACTACATAAGTAATAAAATAAACAAATATAAATGTCCATTCATATGAATGTTTCAAAATTGAATAATAAGGTAGCTATCTAGGTTATGAATTAACCATACTTTTATTGAATGCCATTTCGTATCCATCTTCAATTTTGTAGCAATCTCCATTTCACTTCGATATTGAAAAAGGGCTCTAAAGGGATTGAAATTGAAAATAAGTTGCTTATTTGAGACTAAGTATAAATATTGATTGATAAAAGGAATAAGGATCCTCTGTAGCACTAAATTTAGCATGTTGAAAATTAATTACTCACATGTCAACAATTTCACGTAAATCCTCTCTGACACCTTTCGATGTTCCAATTTCATCTTGATTGTGCAAGGAATCAAAGTAGTATACGATGTTGTTGAAAGGGTCGATAGCACTCAATATCCAATGCATCCTACTCAACAGACATTAAACCATGCAAGACATAAGCTACTAAAAATCCCACCTTTTCTTCACATAACTATGGTACGGCGTAGAAAACCTACGATTAAAAGGGTAAAATAAGATATAGATAAGAATTACTCGGCATTATATGGAGCAAGGAAGAATTTTCCTTTCGTTGCATTGATTTTCAAAACATCAACTATATACTGAGATCGACTTTTATTGTCATCCTTGACCTTCTTCATGTTTTCCTTTTGTACCTTGATCGTCGGTGAAATCCCATATGGACATAGAAATCCAAATAAAGGAGATACTCCACTAATAGAAACAAATGAATACATTTTCCTAATTTTAATTCAAAAAATAATAATAATAAATAAATAAACATGTAAGTTGAAGTTGAAGTTGAAAAAATAATAGACACATTTGTGAGTGGTAAGTTGAAGTTGTGATGTAAGTTGAAAGAATTATGTAATACTTGAAAATTAAGCAAACTTACGACATGTAGGTCAACAAATGACACAATCCGATTTGGTCTTGAACAAGGAAATCAAAAACTTCCTCTTTACCAAGATACACCTTCTTGGATTGATTACGTATTCCAATATCAATTGGGACCATGATTTGTTCATTTGCCGAAAACTTCTCCACGTACTTGTAAAACATGACCATCTCTGGGAGAACACCAGCATTGACCAATGCTTCAAGACTTCGATCAACCGTTTCTTTGTGTATGATTAAAGGCGACGTGTTCAGCTCCTAACCAAAAAAAAAGGGAAATTTAAATTAGACTCACAAAATAATTATGAAAAACCAATTTAACCATGGCTATTACAGACTATGTTCAATTGCTTTGCATATTATTCAAATAATGATATGCCTGTTTCAATCTATAGCATTCGAACCGCTCATTGGCTGCCGTACTAAACCTACCAGCACAATAGCAGGAGGATAACAATTTACCTTTTGTGATTCATCTGGACATACTCTTGGAGTTTCTCTCAATTTACCTTGATTGTCTTTACTTTTTGAAGAGAGAAGCTCCTATGAAAAACAACAATACAAATTTTGAAGTGAAGGAACATGATGATGATGAGTAAGACTATATTTATTTGTCATTAAACTACCTTTTTTGCCTTATCATTCTTGGATTTTCTTGCATTCCCTTCAAGCAATTGCTCTTCATGGTTGATCTTCGAAGTCTAACACTTGTGGCATCTGATTTTGTTGTTGTTGTTGGTTATCATCACAAGGATTTGTCACCTTTACGTTAGTAGCACAACAACTTGTGAGTAATTAGGATGTAAGTGTGCAAATGAAACAAATACAAAAGAGTGTGAACTATAAAATGACACAACCTTGTCTAGAAAATAAGTTCTAACAGCCACAAGACATAGTTCCTACTTTGCTTCTTTGATAAAATATGCTACCCTTCAAGCGGATCGGTAAAGCTGTAGTTTCCTCCATAGCATAATCAATACCGACTCGCATATATCCCCAAGGTATTGTTGTATTATGAACCATAGTTTCCATTCTCATGTTCGCACCTTCCCTAAAAGCCACCATGATAACTGGTTCTGACAATGATAATTTGCATGGAGTTATACCCTACATAAAGTTAAGGAAGAGGACCATTCAGTCAGTGTTACTTGACTGAAATTCAGTTAAAAATATCAGTATCATTTTAAGTTATAAGTCTGGTAAACGACTTGTTTTGATGGTAATGACTAAAGAGAACCAACTTTAAGTATAATTTTCAGAAAAAAGGTAGGAAAAACGTCTATTCCCCGCAATTGCTAGTTTACCCAAAATCGTTGGTTTTTTGTTCATATTTCATGACCAACCCATACCATTCCCTAGAACTAATCGATGGGTAATAATAGAAAAACACAAAGAAAAGCACAAGTTTGAGAAAAAGCTTGCATTACATGGGGATCGCAATTTGATTTCAATTTGGTGAATTTGGAGACAAGAAAGAGTTGGAGACAATACCTGAGGAATATCAATTTCATGTTTTCTTCTCATTCCTGTGTCTTGGTTTGAGGCTTTTTTGTTCTCGCTTTGTACCAAGCTTCTTTGAAGTTTCAGCATCCTCGTAGCCAACCTTTTCATTATGACAGCCTTCCTCTTCTTTTCATCGTCTTCACTTCATGTTCCAATGTTTTCACACGCTCGCATAGCTTGTCACTTGATTCAAATATGCATTTCTACTTCATCGCACCAAAGTACTCTCGATTTGTCACTCCCACTCCAACTACAGTGACGCGACCACCATGCTCCCCTTTGCCCAACGTCCTTTGCCAAACATCTTGTTGTCCACAATCTGGGAAACCACCATTCTCAGATAAAGTCATAAATAATCCTGAAACAACAGCAATTCAGCTTGATTATGATTTGATGACACATAATTAGTAGAAGTTAAAAATATATATTTAACACGCACAAATTCATACAATGCGAGAAGCTACTGCTTTAGCTTCCTCAACAATATCTCCATTCTTGTCTGT
Source organism: Suaeda aralocaspica (assembly GCA_016808085.1). Taxonomy (NCBI): domain Eukaryota; kingdom Viridiplantae; phylum Streptophyta; class Magnoliopsida; order Caryophyllales; family Amaranthaceae; genus Suaeda; species Suaeda aralocaspica. The sequence continues at coordinate 1,666,298 of PYUH01000034.1, read as the reverse complement.
GTTCTCATTAGCTTCCACAACGCCCTGCGCCTAAACTAGTTTGATGGATGCCTTTGTCAGCTAATTCGTGATCTAAAAACAAGGACAATATGTAAAAAGTTACCATACATTCGTCTATATAATAGTTTCAAGAAAATATTCAGATAGATTCACTTACAACATCTTGCTCGTATCGAGATACCCTCTACGAGAACGTTTTAGGATATTTATTTCCCTTGGCACATTGCGACAGCTTGTTTACTCTTTTCCTAATTCACTTGAACAGGCTATCGCACACCTATCAAAAGTAAACCAGACAGCACTAACTAATGTATTAGGGAAGTAAGGATCGATCCTCAGGGAAGCAGTTGAACTCTATTAGTTCTAAAAAGCTTAACTGTATAAAGAGCTTGGTCGAGAATATTGACTAACAACTAACTATTGACTAATTACTAACTAATTACTGGAAAGGACGAAAATTAAACCAATGAATTAATCCTAGGGTCATTCGGTCACCAGAACAACTGATGGATTCACTAACAAGATCGTTCAACCTCACAATTATCGTCAAATTAGGGCTCACTAATTCTCCTGAATCTAGACTCCCTCGAACTCATCTAGCGGCTCTCGCTCATCCTAGACTAATTTCGCCTATTATTCAATAGTCTTATTGTGGTATTTTTACCTCTCGGCATCAAATTCAACAATCACCAAAATTACAACTAAATCGCGCACAATTTAATTGTAAACAAAGAAACCAATATAGAAATTGACTACTAATTTGGAATTGAAGCAACTTAATTATTAGTCCATTAATAATCAAGGTTTCCCTAACCCTAGAAATTAAACTACCACTCATGATTATGAAAATTAAAGCAAGAATAGTTGTAAAATTCCTAATTGAATTCATGAAGTAATTAACAATTAAACTAATTAATATAAGCAATTAACTAAATTAATTAAATAAAGAGACTAAAAAGCATAAATCAACTAAACCAAGAACAAAACAGAAAAATTACCAAATTGCAGAAACAATTGAAGACTTGAATTGAATTGAAATTTAATGTTATGAACAAAACCCTAATTTCCCTAGAATATTGAGAGAGAAGTGCTTAATTTCAAACCTAAGAGAGTAATCTAAATTGAAAAGCATAAGTTCTTTTGCCTAGAAAGTCGTGCCTAATGTACCCCCAGTTGGGCTTACAAAGCCTAAGTACGAATAAAATAAAAGAAGAATAAAAAGTCGGGAAAAACGTCTGATGCGGGCGCATAGGAGATTCATGCGCCCGCATCAAACCTCCAGAACGCCTCTAAGTCCGCAATCTTCTTTAAATGCGCCACATAAGTACTTTATGCGCCCGCATAAGTACCTCAGAAGTCTATTTTCTTTCTTTTCTTCTTATTTCTTCATGAGTTCTTTAAGACTTGTTTTATACTTCTTGACACGCATTCCATGCATCTTCACTCTTATCCCGTCTAAGCTTTCCGGCTTCGTTCCGAGCCTCTTTTTCCGTGCCTGAAATTACAAAACATACCAAAACCGAGCATAACAACCGCGAATGATAAAAATCAAACTAAAAGCTCTAAATTGCCGGAAATCATCCAAACTTAGCGAACACTTAAATAGCTAAAGAACATCAAATGAGCTAAATAAGCCAGATTAACAACCACTAGGCATAAAATTGACTCGAAACAGGGGAAAAACACTATAAAACCGCACATATCAAATTCCCCCAAGCCAAGCCTTTGCCGTCCCAGCAAAGATAACGAAATGACTTTCACCACATAAAAACATATGACACACTCAAGGATCCTTCCGAGTTTACTAAGATCAAGCAAGTCAAATGCTACACATTCCTAAACAAAAGCAACACAAGCCAACCAAGCAAGTTTAATGAATCGAGACTAGAATAGCTCACGGGTTGTCACTCCACCAATTGAGCATCTAATAATGTAGCTCACCCTCACCCCCAACCATAGAAAATGAAATGCAAATGCATAAAGTGTTTAATGCAAGTTTGAGGAGCCCAAATCCGCACCTCACACCTCATGCAAGTGTTTAAGGGTATACACTCAATCCTAAAGTCGACTCGAAATGCAATAATACTCTACGACCTTGCCAAAAGACTCTTCCACAATCAGCCAAAGCATGCACATGAAGATCAAAAGGACTTTATAGCTTGGTAACGTAAGGCTAGGTGAAGGGTAGGATAAATTGGGATAATGTAGCTGAAAATGCGGGTATACGCATATAAAACATCGGAGACTCACCAACACATCATACAATAACATCAATGTCTCCCATCCATCCATTCCAACCGAGTTAAACCAAAACTTTTTCAATTTTCATTCACTTCACACCTTTATTTTCATTCAAATCACAAATATAAACCGAATTCAAGCTTTCATCATCTACTTCAATTTCAACTTGTTTTTCTCTTTTTTTTTTTCTTTTTTTTTTTTCTTTTCTCTTTCTTTCTTCTTTTTCTTTTTATTATTTTTCTTTTTTCATTTTGTTTCACGACACTAATAGTTAGCCATTAAGACCAAACTATCACACGTACATACTGGACTCCAAATCACTTTAAAACCAACACATTGTGTTTTAAACACATTCCAGTCATTGGTACGCATAGCCTTAGTGTGAAACTTATAGAATCTCCTGCACATCAAAATTTCTCAATTTCACCTAATCCTCCAAACACACCATCACAAACCCACACCTAACAGACCACAACATGACTCCCCCAAGCCAAGCTTGGGCATACAATATGTTATCAAATACCAAGGCTAAAAGGGTTGTAATGCGGTTAATTTTGTGAGGGATATGGCTTGAGAAAACACGGGATTAAGGGAAAAAAAATGTTCAGCATAAAATCCTAATGAATGTATCTGAAGGCTCTAAAATCAATTGAATGCCCTCTATCATGCGACATGCAACAAAACTTCAATTAAAAGTTACTAAAGTCCAAAGGCAAACTCAGATCATAAATGCACACAGGAACTAACACACATGAAAAGAATACAATTTAATGTAGCCTATAAGATCAAGAGTGGCTCAAATCCTCCCGCTAACACAGTTCAAGTCCAAGACCCAAGCAAGGTTAGACAGAGTTGACAATTGCAAGGAAGGCTAGCAAATTTAAGACTAAGTCATGCCCGCAAATCACATAAGTAAACTCATCCAAATACAAGAATCATGAAGTTTCGGAAAACTAAAAAAAGGGTACATGAAAAGTCAAATCAACGAAAAACCGGGACGAGCAGCTAGCCAATCACAATAAGAATTCTCTTTTACAGTTGACTACATTAAACTAGGAGGCAGTACATTTTTTTGGTACATGTAAACTCCCGGCCTAAAGGACGGTACAAACCATGTAACGGTCCTACAAAAGCAGTTAAAAACTACACTAGAAGAAAGCATAAAATTAACTAAAAAGCAAATAAAACATACCTCCCCCAAGCCGGACTCAGCAATGTCCTCAGTGCTGAGGGAGTAAAGTAAAGGGAAAAGAGATGGTGGAGGGTTTTAGGGAGTCATAGGGGTTAGAATGATGTATATGGGTAAGGGAAGAAGTTTTGCAAGAAAAAGAAAGAGGCATGGGTGGTAAATGCTATTACATGTAGCACTGATTGAGATTTGACCACCTCACCGCTGTTTCGATTATATATAACACAAGTATAATTTGAATTAATCTGATTCCTGATTCATTGGAAAGTAGACTCATAGACTCTTCCACGGTGGTCATACGTCTCGTGGAACATCCTAGAGAAAAAGTTATGACCGTTTCGAAATGATGTTCTTGCGCAGATACGGGCGGAAAAAAATCTGGACTTCTGGAGGTCTGGTGCGGCGCATAACTCCCATGCGCCGCATCAACCCCCGTCACTAAATATTATCACTTCTGGGGTTAGATGCGGGCGCATAAAACCCCCATGCGTCCGCATCTACCCGTACTGTTTCACACCGATCACTTGTTTTCTTCTCTTGACACTTAACAAATTTTCACTTTCTCTTTTTCACTCACCTTGACCTTTACTTAGACTTAAACTTCGGAAATCTACCGAAAACCCCTATTTACTCATTATACATAAAAACACACAAACACACTAACACAAACTAACTAAATTACGAAAATAAACCAAAACACACCAAAAACACACAAAAAGAGTTAAGAAGGGACAGGAAGCTCGGGTTGCCTCCCGAGAAGCGCTTGTTAGGGTCATTAGCTTGACCATGTTACCTCAGACTCATGGAGGATCGAAGAGTGAACATGAACCCCATTTATTAGGCAATCAAAGCAATTAGGAGTATTGGTTGCTCGAATGCCTCAATTTCCTTGTTAAAAACCTCATCATTTTTCGTATTCATATTACAAGCTGAGAAGATTTTTTGGGTTTCCGACGTTTCTTGGACGGGATTTCCTTTTCTTTTGATCCTGACTATCTTTTTATTAACACTATCTTCATCACCTGCTATAGAATCCAACACACAGGGGCCTCCAGAAGATCCTTTTTAGGGGACCGAGGCAAGTCATCAAGAAATTTCATTAAGAGTACAAATTGCATGACATGATTGTTCTATCTAGGATTTTTCAATGCACTATCAAGGTTAAAGGTAACCTTGTCATCTCCTACAGAGAGTCAATTACCATTTTTGACATCAATAACGCACCTGCAGTGTGTAAAAATGGTCTCCCAAGTTAATCGGAATATGAGCATCTCATCATGTCTAACACAACAACCAACAGGGATAAAGAATTTCCCGACTCCTCACCGGGACATCCTCTAAAATCCCTTTAGGGTATTTCACTGTCCTATCTCCATCTGCAAGGTAATGTTAGTGACTTTCAAAGCACCCATATCAAGCTTTCTATAAATAGATAGTGGCATAACACTAACACTGGCTCCTAATCACATAAGCTTTGTCAATAAAACGGGGCCAATGTTACAGGAGAGAATAGAAAACTTCCTGGGTCCTTTAGTTTTGGTGGTGACTTGTTTTGCAATATGGCACTGCACTCCTCCGTGAGTGCTACGGTCTCCACTACACTCAATTCGCGTTTCCTGCTCAAAATGTCTTTCAAAAACTTAGTGTAAGTAGGAACTTGAGTGATTAATCAGTAAATGGAACAGTAACTTGCAGATTTTTAACAATAGCTAAAATTTACTGAAATGGTTATCGTTCTTACTCTGGTCACCCTGTTCGGAAAGGGCAACCTAACTGTGATTTCGGGATAGTATCAACCGGTGTATCATCTACCTTCTTCTTAGATGCTTCAGCCTCCTTTCTGGAACTGCATATGAATCTGCAATCACCTCATCTCCGGTCTTCTCACTCCACCTGAAACATCAGAATTAACATTATCAGTAGGCATTTTCGGACCTTCATAAGCAGCTCCACTCCTCAAGGTAATGGCATTGACATGGTCCCTCGGGGGATTCTGTGATGCCTGTGATGCTGGGGGTGTGGGTTGTGATGGAAGGTGGCCTGGTTGCCTTTGAGCAGTTGATTGCGCAATCTGAGCTATCTAAGTTTCCAAATGCTTGTTATGAGCTGCATCGCCTCCATATTTTTCTGCATTTGCAACATCATATTTTCCACTCCGAGATTTCTCCACTAGGTTGAGGTGGCATTGGTGGTGCTGGTAGTGGTGGTCTGCTAAAACCTGGTGGTGTGGTGGTTACATATCTCTGCATCTGCTGGTGGCTGCTGAGGTGGCATGGCTTGCTGAGGATTCTGGACATTGCTGTTGTTCTTGTAAAAAAGTATGGGTGATCCTTCCAGCCCGGATTGTATGTATTAGAGTATGGATTGTTTTTAAGGCTTGAAAGGCACATACTTGTTCTACTGAACTAGTACAAGACTGGGAATTATGACCGTAAGAACCACATGAATCACAGAAAGGATCAGTGCATCCCGAAAGTGCAGCTACAGGGTGGTGGGGGAGCTGTAGTACCAATCTTATCAAGCTTCTGACTTATGGCATTTATCTGTGGCACTAACTCTCATACTTATCATCAACTACATGTTTCCACCCTTCTTGGAATGCCCTCTAAGATTACCAAACTGTGAATTATGAGTAGCAATTTCATCAATCAATTCATATGCAGCGTTGACTTCTTGGTTCATAACCGACCATTAGCAGCAGAATCTAGCAAAGCCCTACTCTCATTACCCAACCCATTGTAGAATGATTGAACAGGAACCATTTCTCAAGCCCATGATGAGGACACATTCTCAATAACTCCTTAAACCGTTCCCAAGCATCATATAATGACTCATCTGTCTCCTGATTGAAGTTAGTGATTTGGCTTCTCAATAAGGCGGTTCTCTGTGGTGGGTAGTATTTCCTCTGAAAAGCAAGAGCTAAATCCTCCCAACAATTAATTGGCCATATTGAGATCATTCAACAGGTTCTACCGTCTTTTAATGAAAACGAAAACATTCGCCTTCTAATGTAGTCTTAGGACATTCTTTGTTTGATAGTATCACGTATTGAAGGAAATTTTTAAGTGTAGGTTCGGATCCTCCTTCAATGTCCCTGAAAATTGATTCGTTCAACCATGTTCACAAGAGCTGGTTTCAGTTCAAAGTTAGCAGCATCGGTATCGGGTTACTGAATAACCTCCAGCCATAGACTCCGTACTACAGGAATAGTCTCTCAATGAACGGGCCGCAGTGGCGGTGGTGTGGAGCAGTGGTCCTCTACCCTGTCCTTCTCCTTCGGCAGCCATTTCAACTTCTAATACCCTTCAAACAGCGGATTGAGGTGAACTCGAAAAACTGAGACAAGGCAGAAATTTCCTCCACAGATCGGGGAAGAAAAATTCGGCGTCTACTACGTCTCAACCGTTTCAGAAACACTCGCTCGGGCTCAGGGAAGATGTAGGTATCAGGCTCGTGGTCGTTTTGCATAAACCTATGAACCTACACACAATATAAACTCCGAGCAAAGATAAGAAATAGCCCCAAAGAACTAAATAGTTCTTTGAGACTAAGAAGAATAAAAATAAAACAGTAAAAACCCGACTAATAGAATTAAAAATTGCCTCCCCGGCAACGGCGCCAAAATTTGAACAGGCTATCGCACACCTATCAAAAGTAAACCAAACGACACTAACTAATGTAGCTAGGGTAGTAAGGATCGAATCCTCAGGGAAGCAGTTAAACTCTATTAGTTCTAAAAAGCTTAAACTGTGTAAAGAGCCTTGGTCGAGAAGTATTGACTAGCTAACTAACTACTGACTAATTACTAACTAATTACTGGAAATGACGAAGAATTAAACCAATAAATTAAGCCTAGGGTCATTCGGGTCACCAAGAACAACTAATGGATTCACTAACAAAGATCGTTCAACCTCACAATTATCGTCAAATTAGGGCTCACTAATTCTCTCGAATCTAGACTCCCTCGAAACTCATCTAGCGGCTCTCGCTCATGCCTAGACTAATTCCGCCTATTATTCAGTGGTCTTATTGTGGTATTTTTACCTCTCGGCATCAAATTCAACAATTACCAGAATTACAACTAAATCTGCGCACAATTCAATTGTAAACAAAGAAACCAATAATAAGAAATTGACTACTAATTGTGGAATTGAAGCAACCTAATTTAATTAGTCCATTAATTAATCAAGGTTTCCCTAACCCTAGAAATTAAACTACTCACTCATGATTATGAAAATTAAAGCAAGAATAGTTGTAAAATTCCTAATTGAATTCATGAAGTAATTAACAATTAAACTAATTAATATAAGCAATTAACTAAATTAATTAAACTAAAGAGACTAAAAAGCATAAATCAACTAAAACAAAGAACAAAAACAGAAAAATTACCAAATTGGAGAAACAATTGAAGACTTGAATTGAATTGAAATTTAATGTTATGAACAAAACCCTAATTTCCCTAGATTAATTTGAGAGAGAAAAGTGCTTAATTCTAAAACCTAAGAGAGTAATTCTAAATTATGAAAAGCATAAGTTCTTTTGCCTAGAAAGTCGTGCCTAATGTACCCCCAGTTGGGCTTACAAAGCCTAAGTACGAATAAAATAAAAGAAGAATAAAAAGTCGGGAAAAACGTCTGATGCGGGCGCATAGGAGATTCATGCGCCCGCATCAAACCTCCAGAACGCCTCTAAGTCCGCAATCTTCTTTAAATGCGCCCACATAAGTACTTTATGCGCCCGCTTAAGTACCTCAGAAGTCTATTTTGCTTTCTTTTCTTCTTATTTCTTCATGAGTTCTTTAAGACTTGTTTTATACTTCTTGACACGCATTTCCATGCATCTTCACTCTTATCCCGTCTAAGCTTTCCGGCTTCGTTCCGAGCCTCGGTTTCCGTGCCTGAAATTACAAAACATACCAAAACCGAGCATAACAACCGCGAATGATAAAAATCAAACTAAAAAGCTCTAAAATTGCCGGAAATCATCCAAACTTAGCGAGACACTTCAAATTAGCTAAAGAACATCAAATGAGCTAAAATAAAGCCAGATTAACAACCACTAGGCATAAAATTGACTCGAAACAGGGGAAAAACACTATAAAAACCGCACATATCACACATTTAGTGAAACCAAAAATCATATTTGAGAGACTTAAAGTAAGGCGTAAAGTTCCTAAACATGCGTGTACATGAAAGCATAAACATGTATACTACCTCCCATTCTGGTGTTAATCTAGTAGCTACAAACTCAGTCCAATCTTTTGGGTTGATGAAATTGTATTGCTCTGGTGGATCCTTACGTATCTCCATATCGTTCGTCCAAATCCAATCTCGGGACAACGTAGACTTGAAGTTCTTCCAAATGAGGTTAGCTTTGGTCATCATGAACTTCGTCTTGTTACGATCACACTTGAATATCAACTACATGCATATATGTGACATCAATATAAATAAATAATATATATATTCTTCCAAATGATAAGCCAATGACCNATAAGACAATGACTACTATATGAATTTGAGAGTATTACCACAATTTCTTCAAACAATGATTCTTTCAACCGTTCTGGAACAGAAGGCCAATCATCATAAATAATAGCAATATTCTTCCGGATCATTAATCCCCAATAACTCATCATACTTACACTATCTTTCCCTATAGGTAATCCATTGTCATTCCATGAAGGTTGAAATACCTTTCCTTTATTCCTTGCCCGAAGAATTTTACTCATTTTAGTCGCTCCACGGCCCTTTTCTTTCTTTCCTTTTCTTGGGCGAGGAACCCACTCAGCATTTTCTGATGTAGAAACCACCGACCTAGTAGTTCACATCAGAAATCAACAAAAGAACAAAACAGCAAAAAAATACACAGAACAGACCAAAACAATATACAGAACAAAGGAGGCCAAAACAACATAATGACAGACCAAAACAGCAGTCCAGAACAGACCAAAACAGCAGTCTAGAGCAAACCAAAACAACTGTATATCAGACCCAAACAGCAGACCAAAACAGCACAATAACACACCAAAACAACAGAATAATAGCCCAAAATAGCAGAATAACTAAAGAACAAAAAACAGACCAAAATAGAATATTTCAGACCAAAACATGCAGTAGAATAACACACCAAAACAGCAAACGAAAATATACCAAAACACACCAAAACAGAAACTACTATACCGAACAAAACAGACGAAAATAGCAGAACAAAACAAACCAAAGCAAAAATCAGAACTATACAAATTAGAAAAACAGAAATCAGAACTACCATTTCATTTATATTTCCTTTTCAAAGCCTTCTTGGAAATTGGATTACTCGGATTCTCCTCCTGTACCCACATCCCCTCATTATGATCATCTCGTTTGTAGAAATCGTCTTCAACAACTTGGTCATCTAAGGGTTGTGACGGTAATACAAACGAAGGTTCTTCTCTTTCATCTACGTCGTGATCCTCATTAGGAACTCTTTTGTTCGAAGACAAAACAAAAGACCATCTTCTATTAGCTGGGTCAGTAACATAAAAAACCTGTGTTGCTTGAGTAGCCAACAGGAACGGATCATCTTTACTACCCGTTTTGCTAAGGTCAACAAATGTGAACCCGACTTTATGGTCAAATCGAACTCCATTATTATTATCAACCCATTTACAACCAAATATAGGAATTCTAAACAACCTATAATCCAACTCCCAGATGTGTTCAATGACACCATAATAAGACATCTTTGCATAAATTGGGTTTTTGTCTTTAGCACTTGAGATATGCATTGCTTGTGCTACAATAGTAACCCCACTATTTTGAGTAGTTGTCTCATTATCCCTATCCTTTGTGCAAAAGGTATAGCCATTAATCTGATAACCTGAATATGATAAGACATCCTTGGCTGGACCCCGAGACAACCATTTTAATCTTTCAGAAACTTTGGATGGTGATTGGGCTAGTTCTTCTGCAACTCGGACTTCTAACCACTCAATAAAAGACGAATTGTGTTTGTTAGTAATCCAGGTTTCATTCTTACCAGGATAGTTGATCCTCAAATAAGTCTTATGTTCTTCCATGTATGGGTCAACCTCTGGACTATTGTGCAAAACGTACAAGTGTGCTTGACTCCACATTTGATGGGGCACATTCAATACCTTATTTCCCATAATCCCTTTCCCTGTACAATCACTTGAATGCGTAGGCTTCGGAATTCCAACAGCATCAATGAATGAAAGATAATGACTAACAAAATCAATAGCCTCCTCCACTAGATAGCGCTCAACCATACAACCTTCCGGCCGACTTCCACTACTAACATAATCCTTTAAAATTTTCATGTATCTCTCTATAGGATACATGTATCTCAAATATACAGGCCCACACAATTGGATTTCTCTAACCAAATGTAGTGTCAAATGAACCATTATATCGAAGAAAGTCGGTGGAAAATACATCTCTAACTGACACATAGTAACAATGATTTCCTTTTGCAAGGTAGGAAGCTTCAAAGGGTCAATTTCTTTACTAAAAATCTCACCAAAGAAAATGCAAAGTCTTGTAATAGCATTTCTAACTTGTTCGGGCAAAATGGATCGAATAGCAATAGGAAGAAAGTGCTCCATGAGAACATGGTAGTCATGTGATTTCAAGCCCATAAGTTTATTGTCTTTCAATGACACAAAATTTTTAATATTAGAAGAATACCCACTAGGAACCTTAATACCATGCAAACACTCACAAAAAACTTTTTTCTCCTTTCTACTTAGAGTATAACATACAGGAGGAAGATAAGTACGATCACCATCTTTGACAGGGTGTAATTCAGGCCTAATTCCCATGTCAGCCAATTCTTTTCTAGCACTTAAACCATCCTTGCTCTTCCCTGGTACATTGAGTATTGTGCTAACAAGACTTTCACAAACATTTTTCTCGATGTGCATTGCATCGAGAAAATGTCTCACGTGCAAGTCTTTCCAATAAGGAAGGTCAAAAAAGATAGACCTTTTCTTATAGCCACGTTTTGGAATTTCTGGGGCATTATTCTTTCCATGCTTTACATTTAACCCATGTACCTTATGAAGGATTTCGAGGCCTAATAAGGGAACAGGAGCTCTTCCCTCTTGTGATTTACCGTTGAAAGCTTTCTTCCACTTTCGATAACGATGTTGCACAGGCAAAAACTTGCGTACGCCTAAATAGACAACTTTACCAGCATTTTTCCTTTCCCCTTTACTAGAATTCTTTAGCTTGATTGAGGGTGTGCTCTCATCACATATAGGGCATGCCTTATAACCTTTCACACTATAACCAGACAAATTACCATACGCTGGGAAATCATTTAGTGTACCAAAAAGCAAGGCTCTCAAGTTAAAATATTGTTGACGGTAAGAATCAAATACCTCAACACATGTATCCCACAACATTTTTAAATCTTCAACCAATGGAGCCAAATAAACATCTATATCGTGGCCAGGGTGTTTGGGTCCTGATATTAACATTGAAAGCATCATGTACTTGCGTTTCATTATTAAAGATGGGGGAAGATTATAAATCATCAAAATTACTGGCCATGTACTATGAGTACTACTTTGATTGCCATGAGGGTTCAGTCCATCACTAGCTAGGGCAAGCCGCAAATTTCTAGGGTCCTTGCCAAAGTTAGGATGATCTTTATCAATCTTGATCCATTGTGGAGAATCCGCCGGATGCCTTAATATACCATCACTCTTTCTCTCTTCAGCATGCCATATCAAGCTTTTTGCTATTTCTGGAATACCAAAAAGCCTTCTAAGCCTTGGCACAATTGGAAAGTACCACATCACTTTAGCCGGAACTTTTCTCTTCTTATACCTTGAAGCTTTGCACACAGGACAATTTTCAAATGAAGAATATTCTTTCCGGTATAAGATACAGTCATTTGGGCAAGCATGTATCCTTTCATAGCGCATGCCGATAGAGCTTAGCATCTTTTTAGCTTCATAGGTACGATTTGGAAGCAAGTACGATTTGGAAGCATGTCTTGAAATGCATCTAAAAAATCTGTAAACAATTTATCCGTGGCTCCATTCCTTGCCTTCAAATTAAACAACTTGATAACGGCAGATAATCTACTATATTTAGTGCATCCGGGGTACAATGGTTTCTTTGCATCACTACGCAAGCTATTAAACATATCTGGACAGTCCGCAAAGCTTTCCTCCATGGCTTTTGCCATTTCTATAAACTCATCATCTTCGATGTCTTCATTTTCAAAGTACTCATGTTCATAGGGAGGTTCTCTATCGACATCTACTTCTACCCCAGTTTCGCAAATTATCATACCATGCACTTTAGAAGGACCTTCCCCTAAATTCTCACCATGATGCAACCAACACTTATACAATTGATTAATGCCTTTAAACATCAAGTGATCTTTTATATCCTCAATATTAAGTCGAACCATATTATTGCAATCAACACATGGACATAAAATATGATTCACATTCTCTGCATGTTTTCTTGCAAATTCAATGAATCCATCTACTCCATGCTCATATTTATCAGTATTACGCCGAGCATGCATCCAATCTCGATCCATAACAACTATGGTGTAACAAAAAAATGTACATGAAAATGATTATTAGTGTGTTATCATTAGTGTGTTAAGTCCTTCAAAATTTTTAAATTATTTTAGTTATTTTGTGGTGAATATAATGGATATTATAATTTCAATACAAACTAATTGAAATTATTGAATTATTTTTGTTATTTTAATTCGATCTTATTGTCATGCTAAAAAGCTTTCTTCTTCTTCTACTACCATTGAATTATACAGGCATATACAGCAGAGGCATTCAAATTTATTTTTTCCAAATTATTTATTTTTCCAACAAAATCAAAACCTAAATTTATTACTCATAATAGCCGGTAAAAGAGAGGAGGTTGCAATAAGATGAAAATCTAGGAGCGCCTATAGTTACATTCCTCAATTCTACATGCTTCTTTAATTTGCTTTAGTTATTTAGAAGTGATTGTATATAATTATCCTAACAACTACAAAATCTAGTTAGTTCATCATATCCCTAATTGTTTATACAGGATTATTACTGCTTAATTATTAATCATAATTCATTATCTAAATGAGTTTGACCAATTATCAACCCTTTGAACTTCTCATTAAGTCATTATCGTTCATAAAAAAAATCAATCAACCTGGTATTTATGTGGTTCCAAAATTTAGAAACTCTCACAACTAACTAACAACCACCAGTTAACAGGCATTCCAGTTCTCCTGAGTAAAGTATTCATGGCAACTAAACTTTCATTCCCTCCAACTCTAAATTTCACCTTCAAACATTACAATTACAAAAACCCCAAAACATGTCAATCAATTACTCCTATATACTTAATTCCCACAAATTGTTTGCCTAATTTAAAGCCTAAATTCAGGAATATCAAACCCGGCCAATTGCTCAAACAATCAATTAAATCCAAAATCCAATTAAAAAAAAGCATCAAAAACCTAATTTAATCAGTAAACATGCAGCCCGTTTTTGAAATCCTTAATTTCCACAAAGCTTGCCCAAAATCAAAATCAAAATCAAAACCAATTCCTCAAACAATCAATTATCTTTTTTTTCACATTGAAATAATTAACAACTTGTTTTTTTTCATAGTATAGAAATTAACAACTTGTTTTACAGAAACAAATGAAGTTCAAAATTAATACAGAAACAACAATTTAATACAGAAACAAAATTACAGAAACAAAGTTAAAAAAATAATATCTGGAACCCCAAAACCGAGAGCTTAACAATTACCAAAAACTACTGACCTTGATAATTGAGGAGTAATTGAGTAATCGATTTAGAAACCGAAAGCTTGACAATCTGGAAAGCATCAAAAGCTTCTTCAATTGCTTATCAAAAAATTAAAAAATTCAAATAAACAATAATGGAACCCCAAAACGAATTGCATGCTGAACTGAATTTCAATCGGAAAAAAAACGTATACCTAAACCGAATTTACAAACATTGAATTTCAATTGAAAAAAATATATACCTTTTACAAGCAATCGCAATTAACAAAAAAAAAAAGAATCTCATGTTGAATATTAACAAAAAATTCAGACCAACACCAATTGGAAGCTAAACCAAAATGAATTGCAATTGAAATTCGGCAATTGCAAAAAATTCAGACCAACACCAATTGAATATTAACGAATTGCTAAACCAATATTTACCAAGATTCGGCAATTGCAAGCTAACAAGAATCAAATTGCAAGCTAAACCAAAATTTTTTTAGCTGAAATTCGTAATTGAAATTCGTAACTGAAATCGTAATTTCAGATTGAGAGTTTGAGAGATTGAAATTCATTACATTAATTTATGCACTCAAACTTGTCAATTTCATAACATGCAATAATCCAGAATTTCGCCAAATAAGAAATTGTTGCTTAAGTCGATTTCAAAATTACCGATTTCACTAAAATTGCCGATTGAAATCAAAATTTACCTCTACTCGTCGGTTTCACTTGTAGCGTAGATTTCAGTCGTCGAAAATTGCCGCCGGAGATTTAATCCAGAATTTCGCCGGAGAATTTCACTTGTGAGGCGGTTTGTTTGAGCTTGAGGGAGTTCGTGTTTTTATTTGAGCGTGAGAGAGATCGTGTTTTTGAGAGGCGGTTTGTGTAGAATTCTGTGTAGAGTTCGTGAGAGAGTTATGTGTAGAATTAAAGAAGAATTTTTTTTTAAGTTAGTTTTAAATATTGTTTTTATGGCGGTTGTAAAGAAACCGCTATAATAAGCTTTGCTGCTTTAGATTTAACGGTTGTTGCCAATTAACCGCTATAATATGCCTTTTTCTTTAGCTTTTTATGGCTGTTCTTATTTAACCGCTATAAAAAACGTAGCCAACCCACTTTTAACAGCGGTTATGAGGATAACCGCTATTAATTGACAGCTAAAAAAGATCAATTTTGTTGTAGTGGACCTATTAGTATCGTTTTTCTCACAAACGGTGCTAATGAGGCGTTACTAATAGCCATTTTTTTACTAGTGATAATAATGGTATGGCATTTAACTTCAGCAACAAAGTTTCATCAAACGAGGTAACACGAGTACATTCATTCCAGGAACTCATCACACCAACATCAACACTCAACTCAAGCTCACCTACAACGATGTGCTTCCAATCCGACTTTGAGGAGTACATAAAACTCCTACAAAATGACATCTCTTATGATAATGGTATGGCTAATATAGCTCTTCCAATTGATGTTCATAATAAGATGGAAGAGCTTAGGACAATATTGATGGACGATGAAGAAGCTGTTACTCCATTTCCATGTAAGTTTAAAGGCTTTAATGGTTCTTCAGTTGTGAAAGTTGCTTTAATTCAACAACTATAAGATAATAGCGCTACGTAGTGTAGTTAGTGGAAATACAAAAGTGGGGATATAAATTGATAAAACTACATCTATGTAAACCCTAGTTGTAAGCACTTGCTATTAGAGTATAAGGTAATTGGTAGGTTGTCAAACATAATTTAAGTGTTTCAATATGTAATATATACGACGTCCTCATACAAAACAAGTTGTCATAACAACATGTAGCAATATGTAACATATGTAGAACATGTGTCATAAATATTGAATATCAATTTTCAGGTGAAACAAATACCATACCAAAAATGATGGTAGGTAACAATGAATTATAGCAAGTCGAAACTCAGTCGCCCCCGAAAAAACTAAAACAAACAATGAAGTTACTTAGGATCACAATCAAAAGTTCGAAGGCCGGAGACACTGGAGAGGAATACAGACTTGGGTTGAACGAACAATTGGGGGAGGCATTAAGTAGTTATGCTACGTAAAATACAATGTGGGTGATATAAAATTCACAGTTGGAAAAAACAAAGAAATTGTTTCTGAAACGGATACACCTGCATCACGTCGGCTTCAAAACGGGCAAGTTATAATAGCTAAAGGAAAGGTATATTGTACAATTTAAAGGTAACAATATAAAAGAGTATTGATTCAAACTTTGAACATAAATTGATTTGTGGTTATTGTTTCAACAGGAACCATTCATGAACATGGACTCAAAGAAGATTCTATTCTACATCCAACGATCCCTAACGAACGAAACATATGAAAGTATAACACGTGGCCGAAAATCATGTTTATGAAGCTTGTACAAGTACATTGCTTCAGAATTCGAAAAGGATTATAGGTGCATAACGCTGTGGTGCAATGGAGTAAAAGTGCCTTTTTCCGGACATTTGATGTACTCACCAATACAAAATGGTTGTTACGTGATGATAACAGGATGTTCTGATTGTAGTACATGTGGATGTAAATGTTAGTTACCATGTGTTTAGGTGTAAGTGTACGGTGTAACAACGGTGCATTAGAAGAATGTTAAGGTTTTCTGGACAGTCATGTATTTGTTGAAAGAATTAAGTTGTTAGTGTATAAATGAAAGTTCTTGGTGTATATGATGATATTGGTATGCCGTATTCTGTGTAATCATATGTGTTGATTAATGAAGGAGTATTATATTGGTATGCTTCATATTGGTGTTATTGGTATGCTGCATACTGGTTGATAAATATTTTGAGCATTTCTAGTAGAATATAGAAGGGCAATTTGAAAGGAATGATGGTTAGGAACGACTGAATTAGATTGTGTAACATATACTAGTATTGAATTGACATATATGCAGCATATGTGCTTGTGAGTTGTGACGAATATGACGAGTTAACATGGTTACCACAGTTACTAGTATGTGGTTGGTTGGTAACCCATAATTAGCTATAGGTCGATGTTTGGTAAGCTTGGGTACAATAAACATAAACTATGTTGTTTACCAATATAAAGTCCACTAATAATTAAATTAATATACCATAGAAAGCTTGTTACACAATAAATAGATATCAATGTGATTGATTAGATATAGTCCGACGTCCATAGACAGGCTTGTTACAAACGACTCCATACATAATTGCTATTTGGGTTCACCTACAAGATTACAACCAATCAATCATACCAAGTACATCATTGATGGAAGCATTTTGTTCTTCATTAACACCATCACCATCATCAACAACAGTTTGTTCATCAAACTGAACGTATTTCCGTGCACCGCTGGAACTTGCACTAGCAACATCATCCTGAAGCAGTTTAAGAATTTAAGTGTAAGTATATCACCCTTTTATAACATGTACGACTTATTAAAATTAATAACAATGGAAAAACAACTAAAAACATTGGAAACCTTTGCTCTACTTTTGTTACTCTCCTTCCACCCCTTCTCACCCGGGCTCTTGTATCTTGTTCCTTTCGGCCTCCCGAGTTTTTTCTTTGGCATAGGAGGATCCAAAATACCACCATGACTCGACATATTCAATTGAGTCCCTTCGGGTGAACCTAATGAGACATCAGAACCAATAACTGCGTCACATGTTGGTCCTTCAAAGTCAGCCGGAACATCCGAGTCTAAATTTATATCATCAAGTGCTTCCTCTAGAGTTTCANTATTCTGTGTAATCATATGTGTTGATTAATGAAGGAGTATTATATTGGTATGCTTCATATTGGTGTTATTGGTATGCTGCATACTGGTTGATAAATATTTTGAGCATTTCTAGTAGAATATAGAAGGGCAATTTGAAAGGAATGATGGTTAGGAACGACTGAATTAGATTGTGTAACATATACTAGTATTGAATTGACATATATGCAGCATATGTGCTTGTGAGTTGTGACGAATATGACGAGTTAACATGGTTACCACAGTTACTAGTATGTGGTTGGTTGGTAACCCATAATTAGCTATAGGTCGATGTTTGGTAAGCTTGGGTACAATAAACATAAACTATGTTGTTTACCAATATAAAGTCCACTAATAATTAAATTAATATACCATAGAAAGCTTGTTACACAATAAATAGATATCAATGTGATTGATTAGATATAGTCCGACGTCCATAGACAGGCTTGTTACAAACGACTCCATACATAATTGCTATTTGGGTTCACCTACAAGATTACAACCAATCAATCATACCAAGTACATCATTGATGGAAGCATTTTGTTCTTCATTAACACCATCACCATCATCAACAACAGTTTGTTCATCAAACTGAACGTATTTCCGTGCACCGCTGGAACTTGCACTCGCAACATCATCCTGAAGCAGTTTAAGAATTTAAGTGTAAGTATATCACCCTTTTATAACATGTACGACTTATTAAAATTAATAACAATGGAAAAACAACTAAAAACATTGGAAACCTTTGCTCTACTTTTGTTACTCTCCTTCCACCCCTTCTCACCCGGGCTCTTGTATCTTGTTCCTTTCGGCCTCCCGAGTTTTTTCTTTGGCATAGGAGGATCCAAAATACCACCATGACTCGACATATTCAATTGAGTCCCTTCGGGTGAACCTAATGAGACATCAGAACCAATAACTGCGTCACATGTTGGTCCTTCAAAGTCAGCCGGAACATCCGAGTCTAAATTTATATCATCAAGTGCTTCCTCTAGAGTTTCAAATGGATCAACATCAATATCAATTTCATCGTCGTTCAACGACTGACTTATGTTGAAGGGAGTTTGAAACACTTCAGCTGATGATGAAACATCATGATTACCGATAGGCATATCAATTGGTGAATTATTCCGTGTACTTCCACATGTATCCATTTTCCCCTCCTTTAACTTAACAAGTTGCTTCCTAATTTTTTCTAGTCCCTTACGCATGATAGTTGCAGCTTTGTCTGATGAAGAAGCTTCAACAGCCATGGGATCAAATAACACATTAAATTCATCAAATCTTTTAACATTTTCCGTCTTTGTTGGGTCATGATAAGAAACCTTGATAAGAGAATGCTTTCTAACAACATCTTTACGCCATCTCTGTAATACATATTTTTCCGGTGGGGAGAATACACGATTCATATCCAATATTTTAATGGAATGACAACACAATAATCCATGAGTTTCAAACAACTTACACTCACATCCAACATCATGAGTTTCATTATTGAATTTCACACGTAAAATACGCCTCTCATCACTCAAATACTGCTTTTTACCACCACGACAATATTTCCAAACCCTATTCTCTAACATATAAATAGTTTCATTAACACCAATCTCCAATGTGGCTATATGATACACATATAATAGCCGCTCACATTTAATTTGGATAGTACGATATTTAGTATCTGTATAAATTTTCCTAAAATAAAGCTCTAATGCCAAACCAGTTAATGGGTTTCGGATGTACTTGTCACAATTCATGTCTGCGTCTCTCTCTTGACAAAATCTCCTTTCAATAGCAGCAACGTACTTTTCACCAAAATCACACAAACGCGTGTTACGTTTAACAAATTGATCAAAATAATTATTTATGCTTTCAACCGTTGTGTTGTCCTCATCTCAGCCCAAAAGTAGTTTACCATAAAAGCCGGAACCCACATTGACCTTTCTTTGTAAATGTATCCAAGCCACCCTACTTTCTCTAACTTGTATTTGGCTATTACTCTGCCCCATCCCGACTCAAACTCATCCACACCAAACGTATCATAAATTACACCTAACAGTTCCTCCTTAAGTTCTTCATACCTGCATCCACATCTTATATTTGAAGTTCTTACATTCAATACCATCTACATATTATTTGTTTGTTTTTTAAAATTCAAAAATCCTTCATATCAAGTTTAAATTTGTTAGAAACATATTATGTTAATATGGTGACATATATGTAATTTTTGATGTACTGTAAGAAAAGTATTTTTAGTGGTAAATAACAAATATTTAAAGCTCGTGGAAGCAAAAGACGAAAATACCCCCAACATTTTTTTTGTTTGTAACACATATTAACTAACAATTCCCCCAAAAACAATATCTCATTCACAACAAATAACTTTGTTCTAACTTGTAACAACATGCACCATCATGCCAAATAAATAAACTTATTTTGGATGTTTCCCAAGCTTGTGCGGGATTTTACGCAATATGTGCCATATGCACCATCTGTGTCTCGTTTGAGGCATAATCTCAGCTATAGGGTGCCTCATTGCATATGCTTGATCCGTTAATATACCACCAGGTGCTTTACCCCCATACAAGTAAGCCATTGCCTAAATACCCAAGTAAGTTAATGTCCTCTCAAGATACCAATGCACATCCAAGTAGAATTGATTGACCATGGTGATTAACACCAACAACATTAGCAAAGGGAAGCTTATATTTGTTAGTCAAATAAGTCGTGTCAAAGCAAACGACATCACCAAAATCACCATAAGCTGCTCGACTCCTTGCATTAGCCCAAAATACATCCTTCATCCTCCCAAGTTCATTAACCCTACAAGTATGGAAGAACTGCTGGTTGTCCCTATGCATCCTCTCAAAATAAGGAAACAAAGCATTTGCATCACCACCTTCCATCTTAAGTCGTCTACGTCTATCAATAACATGCCTCATATCCCTTTCGGTTATAGGCATGTTCTCTAACCCATCACGTTCACGAGCAATGCTACCATGAATTTTTGAAACAGATACACCTACGTCCACATCATTGAACAACCTGTTCCGTACACTAGTGTTGAAGAATCCCATCCTATACTCCTTAACAACCTTAGACTTCTCTGGAACAGGAGTATGGCCGTTGTGATCTAGCACTACATTCCTGATTTCCCATATACCACACCTATTTAGACTAGCATACACCTTTGCATTGCATCCACATTTTTTCGATTTATGCCTTTTCAATTTTGAACTTTCAGCTTTGCCAGCCCCCCCTATATCCATTTCTTTACTTATTTGAACTTCCTCATTATCAATCTTTGTATCTACATGCCCCCAACACTCACACTTCCAAGTAACTGCTCTTTTATTTAATTTGTCACTACATAAAGCACTTTGTGTACGACTAATCCCAAACCTAGTTCTCTTTCCATAATTTTTATACATAATCTCAACTTTCTTCCATGTAGTAAATATCATGCCTTTATGAGGGGCCGTTTCATCATGTTCTATCGTTTCAGTTTGATTATCTCCAGCAGCCTCCATATATCCTATACCTTAATTTATTCGCAAAAAGAACAGTTTTGGTTGTATAAATAGTTAGTCAAATAATTTAATTCTTCTACAACCACAAAATATCTATAACAAACAAATAACATTCCACTTTGCCAAACTACTTCATAATCATCAAAATTATCAATCTTTAGCTATCAATGTTACAACCTTACACTTATTCCGTTATGTGTATTAATTCTTATCATTAAACATTCTAATTTCTATTCATTCAAATTCTACCATTAATTCACATCGTTTTTATAATAAAATTCTTAAACATAAATACAAATGATAAAACAACACACATTTTTAACTACAATTTCATGAACATATTAAAATAAACATTCAGGATTAATAAATTTGAAACCTTCATATTATACTTATTAAACACATTCAATGAATTTAATATATTTATTTCACTAATTAATTTGTTAAGGCAAAATAACTTAAACAACAACAATTACCTCTTCGACAGCTGAAACCGTATTCAACAATACATTTACGAACAAAATCCCTTCATTACATTAACCATGCCTTATGTAATCGTATCCCGCTACTTGTTTGAAGCCTAAAACTACTGTATTCTTCACAAGTTATTTCCCCAGCATTAGTAAAATGAGGTACATTTGGGAAAGGTACAACTGGTAAAAGAAAAATAAAATATACATTTTGCAATTTATTCTACCTGCATGACACGGGTATGCTACTACACGCGCTTAACAACCTTACTGTTCAATAACTTACTTCTAACGCAGAGAATAACCTACAATACAACTTTATTTACGGTTATACCACTGACCCCACTTGTGATTTGCATACAAGTGAATCACACTTGTTTACTTGTCACTACCCAAAATAAAGGAGGCCTATAATCATTTTAAAACAAATAACCCTTAAAATTTTATTAAAAAAACACATATAGAAATATTAAAATGTGAAAAGACCATAAGTAGTCCTGTTTTATTCATCCAACAGATTGAGAATATCATTCCCAGGTATATCTACAGAGATGCAGTGTACAATGTACAGTCCGGATTGGAATTTTGGCTTTTAATAAAAATAAAATAGATTACCTTACCAATTTTAGAATCATTCCCAGCTACCTGCAAGTCTGTAACTTCTCAAACCCCAAACGGCTCTGTGTACTTTCTCTTCTCAATTTATCAAAACCTCAACACCATCAAAAATGTCAGAATCAATCTCAACACCAACAGTAATAGCGCCTTTATTGCGGCCAATGGAGGACTCGTCATCCCCATCCCCATCACCGTCGGCGGAGAATTCAGCGAGGATGCCGGCGTTAGCGCTGTTTCTTGGTCGCGCTGCGGGTAGGAGAGGGCCCTCGATGATGGTGAGAGAAACGACTGCTCGTGAGCTGGAAGAAAGGCGTGCTGATTGGGGGTACTCTAAGCCAGTTGTAGCACTTGATATCTTGTGGAATATGATGTTTGTGGTTGTATCATTGTTTATGTTGTTCTCCGCTTTTAAGGAAAAGCCCAATGTTCCGATTCGGGTTTGGATATGTGGGTATGGGTTGCAGTGTCTGGTTCATGTTTTGTTGGTGTGGGTTGAGTATAGGAGGAGGAGGAGGAGTGGAAGTGGGAGGGGTAGTCGTCACGGTGGAGATCTTGAGGCTGGTGAGATTGTTGGAGGAAGGTTTGATATGGAAGGGAATGATAGTGATGGTGATGATGACGGTGGTGGGATTGCTTTTTTAGGGGGTTCAATTCAATCTAGGTATCATATTTTTTATTTTATTTTATTTTAATTATTTTCCAATTTTGAATATTTTTACTTTGCTAATTAGTATGTCAATGACTTAGCCCTGTTCTCTCCAACTTATTTTTGCTGATCTTTGCTGATTTGAACTTATTTTTGATAAACTGAACTCATTTTTACTTATCTGAACTTATTTTTGCTGAACTGTACTTATTTTTGCTGAAATAAGTAAAAATAAGACGAGGAGAACAGAGCCTTATTGTTGTTTTGTTTTTGTTTTACTAATTTTGCTAGGGCTGTTGTTTCATGTAGATGGGTTAAATTGTATTTAAGTATTATGATTGTTTGATTTTAAGCTATAGTATGAGTGTGGTGTCACACTATTTGCCTATTTAATTAATGGGTTATTGTTTGAAAATCCATAAGCTAAATGGGATTGTCGTTTTAATCAATTGTTGTCGCAAGGGTGATATTAATTGTTTGGTGTTTCCTTTCTTGCTACCATTTTTAATTAACTTATTCGTTTGCTGCAACATAGCCTTAATTTGTTATATATCTTTCTATGATGGTTTAGTTTCTCTAAAAGATGTGAGTCGTTGAATACAATGGCATCATTTTTATGGTGGATCATCGGCTTCTACTGGGTAGTTTCTGGTGGTGAACAGCTGCTGCAAGATGCTCCTCGGTTGTATTGGTATGCTTCCATTACCGTGTGTAATTTTGGGCTCTATATCCCACCAAAATGCACCATAAAATAAATTACAGAAAAAAATTAAGTTAAAGCGTTCATAATGATAATTAGATTGCAATTTTGTCCCTATATTAGTCATAGTTTTATAAAAGAAATATGCAAGTTTGACATTTGCAACTTGATATGCATTATTATTTTTTTGGAAAGGGGTATTCTTTGGTATGTATTAGCTCATCAAGCCATGATAATATATTCCTATGACTTTTAGTGTGAGCGAGCGATAACCAAAAGGGGAGAATTGTTTTTGTAAAATTTAGTCATAATTGTATATTAGTCCCTTTGTTTGTCACCAACTGGTCATCCTTGTATTCTATTGATTGGAAAAGTAACTTGGTTTTTAGGTTTTCATTTCAAACTTGGACAAGGGTGGTTGTTGGTGGTACGTGGTTATTGGAGCTTCAATAGAGAATTTGGTATCAAAAAGGGTAGAACTTGTAGAAGTATTGTTTTTGTAAAATTTAGCTATAGCATATATCAATCCATTTGGTTATCAGCATCTTATCACCATCTCGTCATTTTTTGTAAACTATTTGTTGGAAAATACCTTTTTAAATATTTTGATTTTTCATTACAAACTTGGATGGAGGTGGTTGTTGCGACTAAATGTGGAAGGATAGAGAGGGAAGATTTATGCATACAACTTCTGCATTTTTGCAATTCCCCTTATTGATTCATGTCTAGCTTACCCCAAATTATTTTGGGGCTAAGGCTTTGTTGTTTGTTAATTTGGTTTTTTTTTGTGAAGAGGGTGTTATACTGTTATGAGGGGGTCATAATCCTTATCCTTGTTGTGCTCTTGTTGTCACTCCACACTCTACATTGGAGAGCATAAATGATATCTTTCTAGTAAATCTATAGAGTTGCTGGTTTTTAAAATCTTCGTATGTACCTTTCTTTTATATCCTTTCTGGTGATAGTATTTTGAAGACGGTGGACATTGATAATGATGTATTATGCCTTTGAAGTTGACACTATATCTAACATTTTTAATGTGTTTTTGTGCAGGCTGACCGTTGTCTATCTGGCATTTGATGTCTTCTTTGCAATATTCTGTGTTGTTTTGGCTTGTTTGATAGGGATTGCTCTATGCTGTTGCTTGCCATGCATTATAGCAATTCTGTATACAGTTGCTGGACAAGTATGAATTTTGCTATACTCTTGCAACCAAAAAGCCTAGAAATTAAGGGGTTTTTTGACTTTAAAACTTGTCCTTGTACATTTACAGGAGGGTGCGTCAGAGGCAGACATTGGAGTGCTCCCAAAATACATATTTCAAGCATCAACCGATGAGGAAAAGTTTGGTGTAGGAGCCGGGGTGATGGTTCCATTGGAGACTCGTAGTGGATGCATGCCAACTGAACGCCTTCTTTTACCTGAAGATGCAGTAAGTCTTTTCTGTTCGCTTTTTGAGCAACGTACAATTATTGTGTGAACCTTCTTGATGCGTTAAAATAATTCCTATTATGAAATTTGTTGTGTGAATTGTAATAAAAAATATCTAGTGAAAGTAAAAATTGCAAGGGCATTAGAGCTTCTTTGAAAAGGAGGGGCTACTTGGGCTAGGAGAGAGGGGCAAAAGGATTTGAATAGTTGAAGTATACATCATTTTTATTTTCTCACAAATCCAAGCGTATCTAGTTACCTAGCATTGATTTTATGTTATCCTTGAGCCTTTGGCGCCCCTTAGGGTGCCTCATTGAATTTAGGCGCACTTAGGGTTTATTTGGTAGGGTGTAAAACGTTTTCCTTAAAATTGTTGTCCCATTTTACATCGTTTGGTTTCATGTAAACTATTAATATGGAAAATTGAGGTAGAAACCGTTTTCCACCCTATTGAAAATATTTTCCCACAAAATTAGAAAGAAAACAATTTCCATAATGATGGAAAGGAAAACATTTTCCCTCACAATTGTAGTGGATTGATTTTTAGTTCAACCAAACAATGAAAAATGTTTAAAATGGAGAGTTTTACTTGCAACCAATTAACGAATAACTTTTATGAAAATGAGTTTTTCAATGTAAAATGTTATACATGAAAAAATCATTTTTACCCAAAAATGTTTTACGCTTTACCAAACAGAGCTTTATTGTAATTACTCTGTAGTGATAAAGAGTGCTGGAAAAAGTATTAGAAAATCATAGGTGCTTGATTGAATTTGCTTCACCTAGACCCACAAAGGCGCAACTCTTTGGGATATAAAGAAAAAAGTTCAAAAACAGCCTTGGATAAACAGAGATGTGCCTTATGTGCGTGTGATTGAAGTAACATCATCTAGACCAAAAAGGCACATGCCTTGGGCATCAGTATTTTGAACTGATCTATGAATATATATGATGATTCACGAATCTTGTATTTTCTAAGATTATATCAATTTGATAGGATGATAGCTAATCAATTTTGTGGTCACAATAAAGAATGACTGTCCATCAGCTATAATGCTAATAATTTCAATGGATCTCTCCACTGTCGGAGGAGATAGACTCAAGAAGTCAAGAATCAACTTTTCTTAATCACTAGCTAAGGTCATGACTCACAATGTCAATCAATATCTTGATAGATAGATACTTTGTGCCTCGCTTGTCAAATGTTATCAGCAAGGGTTGTTGACTTGTTGTATTGGGGTTTGGTTATAAGGCTGTGTCATTTAGTACTACATTGGCTTACTTGTGTTCACATGGAAAATACCTTGTCTTTGATATAATTTTAACATCCAAAGATACGAGTTTATGACCCTTTTAGGTAACTAGGCAGGCGACATATGATTAGATTACCTTCTAGGTGATGAGGTGTAGATAGCTCCATAGTCATTAGCTTATTGAAGTAACTTCATCCTTCCTTGTAACTCTTTGGGAAAGCGCACAACTAATGGTACCCACAACCCAAAGTTACTCTAATGCAACTATGCAATGACACTCTTAGTCAATAAGGGTACCTCGCGGTCTTTTGCAAAATTCAGGGGTATCTGGTGAATGTTGAAGTTTCGAAACTAAGAGGGTCCCGTGAATTTGGCAAACCCAGACTTCCTCTAATGCAATCGTTTAATAACACACCATTAGCCAATATGGGGTACCTTGTGAATTTTTGTGAAAGTTTAGGGGTAATTAGTGAATTAGTGAAACCAAGAGGGTACCTATGAATTTTGGAAAAGTTTAGGTTTGATGAAATAGCCTCAAATGAATCCTCATGTTCTTTTAATAAGAAAATTCAATAACGACAATTGGTGGCGAATAGGCACTTTATCTCATCACTATAGCTAGTATGAGGTCTCAACCAACACCATAATTATGCATAAAAACATCATTTGTAGAATGAGACATTTACATCAGCCGGTCTCTAGAAAGAGCACATGACCAATATCCGTGGACCCAAACACCTGATTGTCATGACTCTAGGAGCACAAATTTTTATTGCCGATTCATCTTTTGTTGCTTTACCTAATCGCGCATGAGACATATCTAGCATCTCATTTTCAATAGCCATTGTGGCTAGTCCGATAAGCCTATCTTGAAACATAGAATTGCACAACAGGCCTTGATCAACTTCAACTTTGAAAAACTTCGGTAACGTGGATTGGCAATAAAATTTTGTAAGCAATAATGTAAGAAAAAATTATGGGGAAAAATCAACTTGTTTCATCATCTGTAAGATTTCAAATGCCCCCGACTTTTCTAATGGCAAAAATTGTTGGAGCAACTTCAACTCAACACATATATTTGACTCACAAATATCACATTTATCACCATTCTTTAATGCCTTTGCCAAATGATAGCAAGAAGATTTCATGCTTTAATTATCTAATGAATGCAATTTATTAGAAACAAATAAGAAACCGAACAAAGTTTCATGTTGTTCAAACCTCTTATCAAGTGAGACAATTGTTTGATCAATAATGCAATTAAAACATTGATTCTTAATGCCTCCTCAATAGATTGTACATTTTCTTCATTTAAATTCTCATCAAATTGCCTTTTTCTCTTAATATGACCCTTTTGAGCTAAAATTGGATCAATATCCATATCAATTGCAAAAATCTTAGCTAGTTCAAGAGGATAGAAAATTATTCGAACCATTTTCTATATGTACTTTTTTTTTTTTTTTATTTTTGTTGAAGGGGAAAACACTCTTAATTATTTATTGCTTTAGCCATGTTCGGCGCAATGACAACCTCAAGGTCACTTGGGCAACCACCATCCCACACCCTAGTCGAGTAATCAATAGGTGTAAGGTTGAGCCATATAGGCAGATAGAAGCTGCCTAGCAAGAGCTAAAATCTCACTAATGACTCATCCCTAACAAGTACCACAAACGTTTATCTTGAGCAAATTTATCACCTGCATTTTTTCACTCTCAATCACTACCTTCTGCATCCAGCATTGTAGAGCTATCCACAGGGCAACACAATCACCATTGCCTCCACTAAAATCGGTTCAAGCTTCAACCTTTCTTGCTTACACACCACACATTTCACATCCCCATCACAGTCATGAATAACCACCCCCAAAAGACAGCCCCATCCACGTTAATTTTGATCCACCCTGCACACGGAGTCCGCCACACAGCATTACGCCTATCCAAAGCCATTGCCTCTCCCCTTTTGGGCACCCAAATAAGCATCTAACAGGGAGCAGCCCCTAGCTACTGTTTCAGCAGCACACCAACCGTTCCCTCCATGTAAAGCACAATTACGACGGTTCCAAACACTCCACTCCACGCCACCATCACCACCCTCCCAAGCTCCTCATCTCTGCAATGTTTGAAAATCCAACCTAACCAACTTGCCGCATTGCCCGCAAAGTCCACCCATGTTTCTGTTCTATATCTTAGGTTCAAACTAAGTGTTTAAACTTAAGATAGGTTGTTTTTACTATTAATAATGCAAATTGGAACACTTACAACTCACACAATTCACAAAAACTTAGATTAGACCGGAACACTCAACAATCCAATGCTAAGGTTGTTTTATTTTTTGTGAGAACACTCAATTACAAATCCTAAAACTAGAAGTGAATATTTTTTAGCTTTTAACTCACAAAACACTCGAATCTCACCTTGGAATTTTCGTATGAAACACACACACAAAAATAACAATGATTAAAGCAACTGGAATTTTTATTGAAAACTGAAAACTAATTTGTTACAAAAGAATTGTGGCTATTTATAATATAACCAACAATTAAATCCTAACAAACCTTTAGACTCTAAACAAGCTAGAAAATACCCAAGAATCACGTGGCAACTTGTCCACTTGACCCTAGAAAATCCGGCCCCTACACCCACTTGCACAAGCTGCATGATCAACTTGCCAACTAGACTCTAATTAACTAACTAAGATTTTATTCTAACAACTTGACTAATTAACTAATTAACAAAATAATCATCAAGAAATGACTCAAAAATCACGGAATATTCAAGACACCCAAGGTTGTAGAGGATTGTAAAACGACTCGCCCCTTGTTTGCTTCGTTTTTTTGCGCAACTTTCAAGAACATTCTTCAATCTTCAAGAAACCTTCCAAGAATGAATTTTGTAATTAAGAAACCTTCAAGAAAGCATTTTCCTTGACCTTTAAGTTGACAAAGATGATTAAGGCTCCAATTTAACTAAAGACACCTATGCCTGAAAATGAGAAAAAACCCTAGCAACTGCAACTGCATTGGGTAAAAACCCATAGGCAAAAAGCATCTACCATCTTTCCATTGGCATGTGGCTAATCCTCACTAGGTAAATGTAATATGCAACAATGTCCATGAGCTAATCCAAAGCCATGTAAACCAAATGGTCTAATCCCTTGAATTTCAGAACGACTTAGAATTAACTCCTTGTCACCATTGCTTGACTCACTGCTTGAATCTGCTTCTTGATCAGTTTCCGCCCAAACATCTCTTGCCACTAGACAGCTCCAAACCGCATGGATAGATGTCTCCTCCTCTATACCGCATTGCGTACATGATGTTGAACCTGACTGAACTCGTCGATGAATGCCATGACTAGTAGGAAGCGCCTCACGCCCCAACCTCCATAAAAACACACGCACTTTCGGCGGAACATTTAACCTCCATATCTTATTCCATAACTCATCAGTAGAAGAAGAACTAGGCTGTCCAGTCATCAACTTGTAGTAATTAATAAAATAGTAATCCGTCTTCACCTTGTACTCGCCTTTTCTAGAAAAGTGCCATATGAGCTCATTAGCCATAGGTAGACTGGCAAATAGGGGTGAAAGTTCGGTGTGCGGTTTGGAATTTGGCCAACTCCAAATCCAAATCATTATATTTCGGTTTCTGATTTTTTACTCCAATCCAATCGAAATTATGTTACAGTCCAAACCACACCAGACCACAAAATTTCAGTCTTCTACTTTTGAATCCAAACCGAACCATAATTTTGTAGGACATTTTTTTCTACTTGTCTTCCCTCAAATTCTACTTGACTTGCTAAAAGTATATAGGCATATATCTACTATCTAAATATCTAATATACATGAAACAATCTTCATAACAAATTAACAAGTGGATTAGGGTTTTTTCAGGTTCTTTTGAAACTTTGGACTATTGGGCCTGCATAAATAATTGGGCTTGGTGATTCGAGTAAATCGGTGTTCGGTGTGCGGTTTGCAACGAAATTTTAGAAAATTTCGCTCCAAACCGCACCAAAATTATAGAAGATTGAACCATATTTTAAAAACGGTTTGGTGCGGTTCGGTTTTCCGTTTTAAACCGAACTAGTTTCACCCCTACTGGCAAACAAAATTTAGCGTCAAATGTCATAAACAACTCAAGCACTACCCTTTCATTCCAACACTGATACAAGTGCGAGCATCAGTGATATTAATTATATTAATGAAAGACGTGATGGCAACTTCGAAGGTAGTGATATCAATGGTGATATCAATGGTGTCAATGGTAAGGATGCAACCATAGGTGAAATAATTGCTTATGGAATTATCAACCATATGGGTGCATCAAGGGTAGGGATTTGCGTGTGCATGGTCACATGTCAATAATATGGCGCACGCAAATCAAGGCAAGAATGGAGGATTTGGGGAACAAGATGGTTTTTGCCTATGAGTTTTCCTTGGCTATAGCTCTCAATCAAAAGGATATAGAGTATATAATCCATATACTCATAAAGTTCAAGTTAGCAGGGATGTAGTATTTGACGAAGGTGCATCATGGAGTTGGGAGCAAAATGACATTGATGAAAGGTATGCGGTGATACCAGTAATAGAACTACAACTAAATTATTCAACACCACAAAATCAGACATGTCAACACTCGCAGGAGGAGATCGACAATAATGAGCCAAATTCTCTGTTTTAAGTATAGTAGCTCTACAGAACCATCCCCAAGGACACACAAAATCCTTGACATATATGATAACTGAAAAAATTCTAGATCTTGATCTTGAACAATGTGAATTTTGTTGTCTAACAACTCATGGACTAGTAAATTATGAGCAAGCGTCTCAATATGAAGAATGGAGAATTGTTATGAAAGAAAAAATTCGTATGATTGAGAAAAATCATACATGGGAATTGCAAGATAAACCATCTAATAAAGACATCATTGGTATAAAGTGGATATTTAAGACAAAACTCAAACCAAATGGCTTAATTCAGAAGCATAAAGCCAGGTTGGTACTAAAAAGATATTCACAACAATTTGACATCGATTACAATGAGACATTTGCTCCGATGTTAAGATAAGATACATTTAGTAATTCTTGCTCTAGCTACGCAAAGAAAATGGAAAATTTCTTGAGAAAGAAACCTATATTGAACAACCTCAAGGTTTTGTAGTGAAAGGAAAAGAAGATAAAGTATTCAAGCTGAAGAAAGCTTTTATGGGCTTAAACAAGCTCCACGCCCTTGGTATAGTCGAATTGATGGTTACTTTATACAACAAGGATTTAATAGAAGTCCTAATGAAGCAAACATTATACATAAAAACAGATGGGACTAATGTCATAATCTTATCACTTTGTGTGGATGATATAATCATCACAGGAAACAATCCAACAATGATAGAAGCATTTAAGCTAAACATGAAGAAGCAATTTGAAATGATTGATCTTGGTCTAATGAATTATTTTCTTGGCATGGAGATTGAGCAATCTGCAGAAGGGATTTTCGTAAGTCGGAAGAAATATGCTGAAAACATCTTAAGAAAGTTTAAGATGGAAAATCGCAAACTGGTGTCCACTCCTTTAGCTCAAAACGAAAAATTTATCAAGGAAGATGATTCTGAAGATGCCGATGTTAAACAATATAGAAGCATAATTGGAAGTTTATTATATCTAATAGCTACAAGACTTGATATGATGTATGCAGTAAGCATGCTAGCAAGGTTTATGTAGAAACCAAGCCAGACACACTTACAAGCAATCAAGAGTGTTCTTCGATATCTAAAAGGAACCTCAGATTATGGAATATGGTGCACGCTGATTAAAAATCATGAACTAATTGGATATTCAGATGGCGATTGGGCTGGATCCGTAGATGATATGAAAAGCACATCAGGATATGTATTTTCACTTGGAAATGGAGTATTTTCTTAGCTAAGCCAGAAGCAAGATTGAGTTGTTTCTGTAGAAGATATGAAAAGCAGATCAGGATATGTATTTTCACTTGGAAATGGAATATTTTCTTGGCTAAGCCAGAAGCAAGATACTATGGCTCAAATTAACTGCAGAAGCTGCAGTATGTGTTGCTGCAAATCAAGCAATCTGGCTATGAAGAATCTTAGCCGAAATAGGTGAAGCTCATAAACAGGCTAAAAAATATTTTGTGATATTAAATCTGCTATTGCTATTGCTAAGAATCTAGGGCTTCATCAAAAGACTAAACATATAAAAATAAAATATCACTTTGTTCGTGAACTTGAAAGTGCCGGAAAGATTAGCTTAATTCATTGTGCCTCAGAAGCTATATATTCACAAAAGCTCTTTCGAAAACAACTTTTGATCACCTGAGAGACAAACTTGGTGTTTCGAAGGAAGTTCTTCAAGGAGTGTTAAAATGTGAAGGCCTTCCTTGATTTTGTCACTCTCATCAATCTATATATGTCATTGAGTTTGTTGTGAAATTAACTGACAATGTAAACAAATAGTTATGGAGTTGTAAACTAAGTCGGCATATATCAAATTTAGTTATGTCAACTTAATTGAAGATTTTATATAAAATCACTGTAGACTCAAAACTATAAGATCATTTATAAATCATTTATGCACAATTAACAATATAGCCTATTATCTACAATTAAAATACCCCACCAAAATCTCATTTTATTTCTTTTGTTTTTTGTTATAAAACATCACGTGGCTATCATCTTCCACCTTATGATGTTCCATACAGTTTCCACCACTGTTAACCTTTCCTCATAACCTTATATCACAATTAACATATAAAGAACAACAATTAAATACACCAAAATGTATGCGCCGATCATACAATCAAAAACCCTAAGGTTTTAAAGTAAATAATTGATCAAAAGTTGTACAATTACAGATCTAGGGTTTTTAAAAACGCTGTTCAAGTTTGATTTCCTAATTCGTGGCTTTAAGCATTCCAGTATGCGAACCATGTCGAATTGGTGCGACATCGATCCGCGATTTGGAACGACCGAATTAATTTGCAATACACTAGCTTACCCAGCAAATTATGTGATACTGGACCACTCAATACAGGTTTCTACACTGGTGCTTGAGAAGTGCATCACGCTGGATATTATTCATGCTCATAATATGTGGCCAAAGGTCCGTGTACATTTGCTATAATGTTTTTTGCTAGCATTTTTTGCATTCTTTACTGGAGATTGGAGAAAAAGCATTCATCAATGGAAAAAGAGGATGGCAAGGAATGGCATTTTTCTAAGGGAACATAAAATTAATTGTGAGTGAAAAAAGAGTAACATATTTAGTAATTAGCTCATTCTAAGAAGATTAGGTCCAAAGTAGGATTATTCAAAGAAGGGATTATTAGTATTAGCGTTTCTTAAAAGTTACTAGTCTTGGATATTCTTATACGTGGAGGATGGAAGATGGCAAGAGATGAGAGATATTGATTCAAATTTAATCTAAAGAAGATTAGCCAATTAGAAAGTAACTACTTTCTTTACTTTCTATTGGTATAAGTATAACTATAAACTAGGTTAGGCACCAATTTGAGAAGATTTCTATCAAAGTATCAACGATTTGTTTAGCTATCAAAATATGGGGCCTTAATGAAATGACTCCTTCAAGATAGGATGATGCGAGTGCTTATCAATTTTTCCTATTTTATATCTAAGGGAAAACCGCATGTGTTGGTTATGTGTAACGGAGACCTCAGGGAGCGCCGGTGCGGAGAGTGGAAGTGTTGGATGAGAGAGACCTCAAACCAGGTAGGATAGAAGTTTATTTGGATAACCACATTGAAAGATCAATTTTGGTTCATGTAGCCAACCATAATTATGGGACTAAGGCTTTGATTGATTGATATTGATTGCTTGAAAATATAAGGTAGAATTATAAGGTAAGCTAATTATTTTGAGGTTCGGTACTCCTATTTTTCTTCATGAATTTTCCACTGCATTGTTCGACTTTGAATTAAGTGCAGTTGGATAGGATCCTAATTGTGCTACTACTATTTATAACCAGCTCAGGGAGACCCCCACCCATAGCCCTTTAAAGTACTACTTTAGCCCTAAGAAATATAAAAATACAATCTAAATGCATAGTATGCGTTTTAGACTATCCTGTATTCGAGGTGAGAAAGCACTGTAGCATTCAACCTCAAACTTTCCTAAATCTTTCACTGATTCTCTATGATTTCCCAAAAAATAGACAACTAAATACCATTGAATCACCATGTCAACGTCATTCTTAATCTCTTCCAATTTTGCCACAGTTAATAATAGTTTATTCTTCCTTAATAAAATCCATGATTACCATCTTCAAAAGTTTATTGGGAAAAAAAAAAAAATCCATCTATAACTAGTTTGTTGTCACGTCTCTTACAGCTCACAATTACCAGTTTGGTTATTTTAAATTGAGGGTCTGTGGTACTTGTAATTCTGAAGTTGTTTTACACATAATTCTTATAGGTAATATATTCATCATTATCTCTACCTTTTTGTATGTGTGATAGAGATTTGTAATTTCCAATTTGTGCGGTGATTTCATGTTGTTAAATTATACAAAAAAAAAAAAAGAGGTGAATGATTCAAATTCGAAAAGAAGTGTGATTTATTTTATTTTAATTTTTTTTGGTAATAATTTGTCTATTTAATATATTTTTTCAATTGTGAGCATCTACCATTGAAATCTATATCTAATTTCAATTTCGTTTTTATTGAGTCAACTGAAAATATTAAGTAATAGCATTAATTTCTTTCTCGGACAATGTATATGTATGTGGCAATTAACAATCTAGCAATGTTATGTTTGAAAAAATTATGTTATTAATAGAAAATATCAACTTAACTCTTATAAATTAGGGGCCCATTTTACGGTTTTGCCCCAAGCCATATAATGTTTAGCAATGGACGTTCTTAATGCTAAGTTTCATAGTGGTTTTTTCCCCTTTGGGGTGCTAAAATTTGGCTTTTCTTCTTCACAGGAATGTTGCATATGTCTCTGTCCATATGATGATGGAACAGAGCTCCATTCTCTTCCATGCAACCATCATTTCCATGCAACATGCATCGTGAAGTGGCTGAAAATGAATGCAACATGCCCCCTTTGCAAGTACAACATCGTCAAAGTATGAACTGTGGTCAACATAAAAAGGGAAAGCTATTTGGCTCTTTTTGTGGATTTATCTGTACATATTTGAAAGGGAAAGAGGTGTTTAACAACTTGTTATAGTTAGTTGTCTCAAGCACATGTGATACTGATTATATTGGTGCCCAACATGCCGCCCCTTTTCGTGGGGCAGCTATTATTATTTTTGATTTTTTATAAAGCATAATCCTGCTGGATTGACAACCTTGGTTTATTCATCAATTGAAAGTAGTTGGGTAATTAAGAATGGTTGTTCTCTTAGTATATGGATTGATTAGATACTTTTAATTGTAAATATAAATGCATATATTTCATTGTTGAAAGTCTTGTGAAATTGCGAGCTTAATATGAAGTCAAATGGAGACCCTTATTTGATTTTCTTATTAAAGTTTTTTTGTCACGTGTCACTCTTTGGTTCCTACAAAACTACTCAAACCTTGTGCGCCACTCGCTTGCAACTTGTCTTGTACACTCCTTGTACGCACGCAGCTCACTCCTTAAGCTGATGGTCCCACTAAGTGGTAGGAACAGTCGTATAGCTATCAAAGATAACCTACTACGCTAACTATGTAGACAGAAAAGTAGGGATCATGTCCATAGGGAAGCAAGCAATTCTACTAACTCTAAAAAGTTACTCAGTTGTAAGGGACCTTTGAATTTTGGGATTTGACAAAAAAGTTGAATAATACTAGGAATGAAATCAACTACGGAAATAACTCTATAACTAAGCCTAGGACATCGATTCACCACAGATTAACCAATGAATTGAAGCATAATTAATAAACCGACTATTGACTTCCTAAATTAAGGTTCACCAATTCTCTCGAATCTAGTCTTCTTCAAAACTCCTCTAATGGCTCTCGCTCACTTAGAATCGTTTTGCCATTGTCCCTACGATCTAATTGTGGTAATCTTATCTCTCGGTATCGATTTCAACAATATCAGACTAACCATTAAACCTGGTCATTATTTAACTGAAAGCAATAAAAATTCAACAGGACTTCAAGAACATCAACAATCAAATTAACTATGAACAAAACATCAGGAATAATACATAGACCCCCTAGTCCCAAAAAGGAAACTACTCACACATGATTGAAATTAAAGAAACTAAATCAATAACAGAAAATAAAACTATAAACATGATTGAAACTAACTAATTAACAATAATAATTAAACTAAATCCAAAACGAGAAATTAGGACATAAAAGAACAAGAAAACTAAAACTAAGAACATAAACTAAAACATAAATAAAAACTAAACATGAATTAAAAGAACTAGAATAGAAATTGAACAAGAACCTGAACTTTTATTGAATTGAAAGTATGATAAACATGAGAGTATTTTTCTAGAGAGAGAAAGTGAATTCTAAAAGGCCTAATAATAATAATAAAAGCATACTTAGGTTTGTAAATGAGAATTCTATATATACATAAGCCAAAACAAGTCAAAATTCCTCGAAATACTCGTAAAAGTCAATCTGCCCAAGCACCAGGGCGAATCACGATCGAACCAGGCGATTTAAGCTTCATCCAGGCGAAACACACTGTGAACCCCGGGGCCTTCTCGCTCGATTATTTACTTAAAATCCCTACTACTTTAGCTTCAATTAAGTCCCAACTCCCGTCCTAACTCTCTTTCAGCTTCTTTAAAGGTAGTCAAGGCCCTCTAATAATCATCAAGTCCCAAATATTATGCAAAAATCGATACAAAAGCACCAAGTCCTGAAATTCTTAACAAACCGAAACACAAGACACTAAAAGCAACCAAATTAGTAGAATAGGCTCAAAGTTAGAGCCAAAAACTATGCAATATAGGGGTAAATAATACACATAAAATGCACTAATCAAATTCCCCCAATCCAAACCATTGCCTGTCCCAAGCAAACAAATCAAACAAATGATGTCCTCTCCCCTTAAACTTTATAAAACAAAACCAACTCAAGCAATTCCGAGCATGTAAGTTCCTACACCAACATATCAAAATCCCTTGACCGCCATCCACTTAGATCAAAATCATAAAGCCAACCATGCAAGAAATAGAAGTCAATGACTAGAGTAGCTCACTCGGTGTTACTGCACGCATATAATTGAGCATAAAACAATGAAGCTCACCCTTATTCCCCAATGAAAAAAAAAATGCAAATGCAAAAGTGTTTGAATGCAAAATTTTGAGAATCCAAACCAACATCTCACACCTCATGCAAGTGTTTAAGGGTAATCACTCAATCCTAATATCAAAGTCGACTCGAAATGCAAGTAATATTCACTAGCTTTGGCAATTGACACACTTCACAAGAACTAAAAACATGTACCTGCCGATCAAAAAGGTCTTTATAAGCTTGTAACGTGGCTAGGGTGATGGGCAGGATAAATTTGGGATAATGTGGCGGTAAATGCGGGCTATACGCATATAATAATCATAAACAATGATCAACATCTCCAACATCAAACCAATTTCTTTTAGAATCACATCACACCATAAAAGTTAACATTTCAACAACTCCAAATATCACAAGTTTTCCCTTTTTTCAACCTTTTCATTATTTTTTCATCATTTTTTTTTCTTTCTTTTCATTTTTTTTTTCAACTTTCAAAATTTCTCAAAACTTAGGCTCACGGCTCTTAATGACATGTCAAAGACAAAATCATCACACATACATAACTAGGCCAAGTAGGATATAAAACTATTTAATTCTTCATTATAAACTAGCCTAGACATTGGTATGCAGAGCCTTAATGTGAGACCTATTATTACACTTTAACATCAAACATTCCACAATTTTCCAACATCTCCAAAACCTCCAACAAATGCGCAACACAACATAACAACTCCACAACTCCCCCAAGCCAAGCTTGGGCATATATCAATAGATAGAACAGGGCCAAAAAGGGTTGTAATGTGGCTAAAATGCAAATGAAGGGTAAAAAGCTCAAATTAAGGATCAAGGGAAAATTTATGAAGGAATGCCTAAAATCTGAAAGTTCCTAAAAGAAATGAATGCCTTTTATCATTCGCGACATGTAACACACCAAAGCAAAGCTACTAGAACCGTTTCAAGCTAAGTCAAGTTCAAGTCGAAGTTGGAAATTCTCTAAACATAACTCATCACATGCTCAAATCGATCAAAAACATTTTTTAAATAAAATGCGGGGCACAAGGAAGTCACCATCCATCTAATTAAACACATTCATCATTATTCAATCAACTAAACTAAAGAAAGCAATAAAAACTAATCTATGGAAGTAGTACATTTTTTTTGGTCACATGTAAACTCCTACTCCTAATGAGTAGTACAAACCATGCAACAATCCTAAGAAAGCATTTAAAACTACACTAGAAAGCAATAAAAACTAAACTAAGAAAGCAATAAAATTACCTCCCCCAAGGCGGACTTTACAATGTCTTCATGCTGAAAGGAGTAGGAACTATCATCAACTAATCATCATCACCAACATTAACAGCAGCTCATGAGCCTCCAGCTCCCACATCTCCTCCCATCCTGCTAGTACCCTCTCCATGCACCCCATAACCACCATGAGGGTAAGTGTACCAAGAAGGGTGTGGTCCTGCTGGCTGAACAACACCCGTCCTGGCAAAGTGGTCGTAGATAGGGTACATGGCCAATCTATGATCCTGCTGGAAAGTGGTAAACTAGTCCATCATCTGTTGTTGCTGAATCTGGAACCCGTTGAACTGATCCTGCCGCTGACCCATAGCAGTCCTCCAATCACCTTCTCCTGCATAATAAGAACTAGGACCGGCTTCTTGAGAAGGGTGGGGGGTGGAAGGGTGAGAGGTAGATGCCTGGCCTTGCCCTCTCCTTGCATATGTCTGTTGGCTGGCAGCGGTGGTGTTATCATAGGAGGAGACCAAGGGCATGGTCTAACAATCTTAATCAGGTGCCAACCCGGTGTAGCTGGGGTTGGGCAAAAAGCAAAAGGTTTCTTGTGGGAACCGACATACTACCTGAATCGGTGGCTGTCGATGGGGCTCATCCACTCACAAACTGTAAAATAGTCCAAATCCAAATATCTAATACCCGGAATAGGGGTACGCTGAACAACAAAATCAATCCAATACTTACGAGCAATAAAAGTTATCAAACCACCAAAAACAATGTTATTAATAGTAGGCCTACCATATCGATCTAATCCTGCAAAAGCTTTACATTGATGATGTAAATGCATAACAAAATGATGAGAAGTAAGAATCCTATAAGGGTAAGAGCCACGCAACAGGTGTTGACCCATAAGCATGATTTCCCTAGTAGTGACAGTGTGTGCCACATTACGGCCAAATATGATCCATCCCATAAGCCGTTGTACCATACGTGCCGATGGTTGGTGCATTAAGTTGGTAGACTTATGTTGCCAACTTTCAATGATTTGACATGTCAGTCAATTCCATAAATCTACATAATTAAATTCTTGTGGAGCTTTCTTCTTACTCATACAAGCTAAATCAAATATAAAACCAAAGTCCGCCAATGTTTCATAATGATCCTCCCCGAAAAGTCGGAAGGACACTCCCCTAACGGGTCGGTTCGGGTTTGGGTGATCAATTTGAAAGCTTGACATAAACTCATATGTAATAGTTGCATAAGTAGGCACATCCATTGTAAGGAACTTCTCCATACCCATATTTTTCATGCATTCCTTAGTTTCCTCAGCTATACCAAGTGCATGCAACAAAGTATGATCTAAAAAACAAGTGTGCATAATGGGGCGTTGCTTAAGCTTAAGAAATTTTTCATGTTGTTCATTAGAAGAGAAACATACCATAGGGAACTTGGGGTCTTGCGGAATGGGTTGTTGACGCGGTTGTCCTCTTCTTGATGCTCCACTAGATTCCCCCGTTTGTCTCTTGGAAGCTACTCTTGAGATCTTTGAAGGAAGATAGGGTTTTTGGGTGGTATGGTTTTTGGTGTTGTTTGGGATTATTTTTGTGAAAGGAAGAAAGAGGAGGAGAAATTATGAAGTTTAGTGAAAATTTGGTGTGATTTGGAGTTGAGATGAGTGACTTATAAGGATTTGAAATTTGAATGAAGGTAGGATTAATGTAGGATTGGGGTTTTATGAGAGAGAAAATAGGAGTAAAGGTAGTAAGAGAGAGAAAAAGATAGAGATGAATTGAGGAAAGAAGAGTGGCGAAGAAGAAATAAGGGGAAAAGGAAATTTACAGGCTTGGCAGTTCGCCCGGACCCCTCCCAAACCGCCTGGCTCGATCTTGATTCGCCCTGGCACTCGGGCGAAATCACCTCCTTCAAAAAAATTTCTAAGTGTTCCAAAACAAGCTACACGCCCGGTAGAAAAGGAATCCGCCCGGACCCACTATGATTCGCCCGACCACCCGGGCGAATTGATTTCTTCGTGATTTTCTGAATTTTAAAAATTTTCTAAGTGTTGGGAATCGTGTTGCGTGCCCGGTAGAATATGAAATCGTCAGGATTCACTATGATTGGCCCGGCCACCTGGGCGAAACCCTCTTCCTCAATTTCTCGAACTTTCCTTCCTTTTCTACTTCCCTCCATGCATATCGGTGCTCCTACACTGCAATGCTCCAGGAAACTCAATAAAATCATTAGTCCCTCATGCTCACTCACTAGAAAAACTAACTAATCTATAGAAACTAAAGCAATTAAAAAGAAAAATTTTAAACTACTCATGGGTTGCCTCCCGAGAAGCGCTTCTTTAAGGTCATTAGCTTCACCATGTTACCTCATAGCTCATACGGGGTATGGGTTTCGGAAAGTAATTTCCTCAACCAAACCAGCAACATCACTATCATAAAAGTGCTTTAGGCGATGTCCATTAACCTTGAATCGTTTCCCCTTGTCATTCTCAACCTCTATGAATCCGTACTTGCTCACCAAAGTAATAATGAAAGGGCCGCTCTACCTAGACCTCAACTTTCCTGGAAAAAGCTTCAATCTAGAGTTGAATAACAAGACTTTGTCACCCACTTGGAACTCCCTTGTTATGATTCGCTTATCATGCCATTTCTTAGTCTTTCCTTGTAAATCTTTGCACTATCGTAGGCTCCCAATCGAAACTCATCGAGCTCATTCAATTGAAGTAACCGCTTCTCACCTGCAAGCTTAGCATCCATATTAAGCTCCTTTACAGCCCAGTAAGCCTTGTATTCTAACTCAACCGGTAAATGGCACGCCTTCCCGTACACTAATCGATATGGAGATGAACCGATAGGTGTCTTGAACGTCGTCCTGTATGCCCATAGTGCATCATGAAGCTTGCTACTCCAATCTTTCCTTGATTTTGCAACTGTCTTCTCTAGGATAGCTTTCATTTCTCGATTCGAAAACTCCACTTGCCCACTGGTTTGTGGATCATATGCTAATCCTTTTCTGTGGTAGACACCATACTTTTCTAGCAACTTATCTAACCTCTTCTCATGGAAATGCGTTCCCCCATCACTGATGATAGCTCTAGGGACTCCGAACCTAGGAAAAATAACCTGCTTAAACAGTCTCAAAATAGTGTT
This sequence comes from Suaeda aralocaspica, assembly GCA_016808085.1. NCBI lineage: Eukaryota > Viridiplantae > Streptophyta > Magnoliopsida > Caryophyllales > Amaranthaceae > Suaeda > Suaeda aralocaspica. The sequence goes on along the minus strand of PYUH01000034.1, from coordinate 1,624,080 downwards.
AGAATCATAAAGGGGGGTTAGCATGTGCTTCCACCCACTTAGAAACATAATCCATAGCAACTAATATGTAACGATTACCATTAGAAGAAGGAAAGGGACCCATATAATCAATACCCCAAAAATCAAAAATTGTGACTTCTAAGATACCTGTTTGAGGCATTTCATGCCTTTTGGAGATATTACCTGTTCGTTAGCACGAATCACAAGACATGACAAAATCTCTACCATCCTTCAGTAAAGTGGGCCAATAAAAACCAGAATGCAATACCTTATACACTATCTTCAAAGGGCCTGCATGTCCTCCATAAGGTGATGAATGGAAATGGCTAAGAATCCCATAAAACTCCCAATCAGGAGCACATCGTCGGTATAGACCATCAGCACATTCCCGAAACAAATTTGGGTCATCCCAAAAATACTGTCTGACATCATGAAGGAATCGCTTTTTCTGCTGTGATGAAAGATTAGGAGGCAAAACACCACCGGAAATATAATTAGCAAAATCATCAAACCATGGTGATTTAACTGCAACTGATATTAAGTGATCATCGGGGAAGGAATCATCAATAGGCATGAGCTCTGCATCTTCAAATCGAATTTCGGAAAGATGATCAGCTACTACATTTTCCGCTCCCTTCTTATCACGAATCTCGAGATCAAACTCCTACAACAATAGAATCCATCTGAGCAACCTTGGCTTTGCTTCTTTCTTGGCTAGGAGGTACTTCAAAGCAGCATGGTTAGTGTGAATAATCACTTTCGATCCCNATCTTTGCACTATCGTAGGCTCCCAATCGAAACTCATCGAGCTCATTCAATTGAAGTAACCGCTTCTCACCTGCAAGCTTAGCATCCATATTAAGCTCCTTTACAGCCCAGTAAGCCTTGTATTCTAACTCAACCGGTAAATGGCACGCCTTCCCGTACACTAATCGATATGGAGATGAACCGATAGGTGTCTTGAACGTCGTCCTGTATGCCCATAGTGCATCATGAAGCTTGCTACTCCAATCTTTCCTTGATTTTGCAACTGTCTTCTCTAGGATAGCTTTCATTTCTCGATTCGAAAACTCCACTTGCCCACTGGTTTGTGGATCATATGCTAATCCTTTTCTGTGGTAGACACCATACTTTTCTAGCAACTTATCTAACCTCTTCTCATGGAAATGCGTTCCCCCATCACTGATGATAGCTCTAGGGACTCCGAACCTAGGAAAAATAACCTGCTTAAACAGTCTCAAAATAGTGTTAGAATCATAAAGGGGGGTTAGCATGTGCTTCCACCCACTTAGAAACATAATCCATAGCAACTAATATGTAACGATTACCATTAGAAGAAGGAAAGGGACCCATATAATCAATACCCCAAAAATCAAAAATTGTGACTTCTAAGATACCTGTTTGAGGCATTTCATGCCTTTTGGAGATATTACCTGTTCGTTAGCACGAATCACAAGACATGACAAAATCTCTACCATCCTTCAGTAAAGTGGGCCAATAAAAACCAGAATGCAATACCTTATACACTATCTTCAAAGGGCCTGCATGTCCTCCATAAGGTGATGAATGGAAATGGCTAAGAATCCCATAAAACTCCCAATCAGGAGCACATCGTCGGTATAGACCATCAGCACATTCCCGAAACAAATTTGGGTCATCCCAAAAATACTGTCTGACATCATGAAGGAATCGCTTTTTCTGCTGTGATGAAAGATTAGGAGGCAAAACACCACCGGAAATATAATTAGCAAAATCATCAAACCATGGTGATTTAACTGCAACTGATATTAAGTGATCATCGGGGAAGGAATCATCAATAGGCATGAGCTCTGCATCTTCAAATCGAATTTCGGAAAGATGATCAGCTACTACATTTTCCGCTCCCTTCTTATCACGAATCTCGAGATCAAACTCCTACAACAATAGAATCCATCTGAGCAACCTTGGCTTTGCTTCTTTCTTGGCTAGGAGGTACTTCAAAGCAGCATGGTTAGTGTGAATAATCACTTTCGATCCCAATAGGTATGATCTGAACTTGTCAAGTGCATATACGACTGCTAACAATTCCTTCTCAGTAGTGGCATAATTCACTTGAGCTGGATCAAGTGTCTTGCTGGCATAATAGATTGCATGGAGAACCTTTTACTTCCTTTGACCCAAAACGGCTCCAACTGCATAGTCACTGGCATCATACATGAACCCGAACAGAAGGTCCCAATCAGGGGATTGGATGATAGGTGCAGAAATAAGTGCCTGTTTAATCCTGTTAAAGGACTCAACACACTCATCAGTAAAATCAAAATCTGCATCCTTCAAAAGCAATTGGGTTAGTGGTTTCGCAATTTTAGAAAAATCTTTAATGAACCTGCGATAAAAACCTGCATGACCCAAAAAGCTTCATACCCCTTTGACATTCACAGGAGGGGGAAGTTTCTCTATTACCCGAATCTTTGCTTTATCGACCTCAATACCTCGTTCGAAGATCAAATGTCGAAGCGCAACACCTTCAGTTACCATAAAAAGGCACTTTTCCCAATTCAGCGCTAAATTCACCTCTTCACATGTCATAAGCACTTTGGTTAAATTTTCTAAACAAGCATCAAATGAAGTTCCATAGATACTAAAATCATCCATAAAATCTTCCATAATTGATTCAATGTAGTAAGAAAATATACTCATCATGCAATATTGAAAGGTAGCAGGGGCATTACATAAACCAAAGGGCATTCTACGATATGCAAAAGTACCATAAAGACATGTAAAAGTAGTTTTCTCTCTATCATCTGGATGAATGGGGATTTGGAAGAATCCCGAATAACAATCTAAATAACAAAAATACTTATGCCTAGCTAGTCTTTCTAACATTTGATCAATGAAGGGGAGGGGAAAGTGATCCTTTTTAGTAGCAGTATTCAGTTTCATGTAATCGATGCACATACGCCAACCTGTGACAACTCTAGTGGGAATTAATTCATTTTTATCATTACGAACAACAGTGGTCCCACCTTTCTTAGGCACTACCTGAACTGGACTGACCCACCTAGAATCATGAATAGAACAAATGATACCAGCATCAAGTAATTTAATGACCTCTTTCTTAACAACTTCCTGCATGTTAGGATTCAAATGACGCTGACCCTATATGCATGGTTTATGGCCATCCTCTAAGTGAATACGATGCATGTAAAAATCAAGACTAATACCAGTTAAGTCATCAATAGTGTAACCAATAGCTTTCTTATGACATTTAAGCATAGATAACAATTTCTCAAGTTGACTATCAGTAAGTGAAGCATTGACAATAACAAGATATAACTATTTTTCATCTAGAAATGCATATTTCAAATTAGAGCGAAGAGGTTTCATCTCAGGTTGTGTTACCTCCTTCACCGAACAAACATCCAGGGGAAACTGCAGGAATTGACAATTGCTCCCTGAATTGTATTCCATTCCTGAAAGGGCTTGAATTAATTAATCTAATTCCTTATTTCCTTCACCTGAAATCACATCCAAACACAAAATAGCCTCCAGAAGATCTTTTTTCAGGGATCGAGGTAAGTCCTCATAAAAAATCTCTTGAATGATGCCAATTCTATAACATGATTGTTCTAACATAAGACTTTTTAATGCACTATCAAGGTTAGAAGTAACCTTATCATCACCTATAGAAAGAGTCAAACTTCCATTCTTTACATCAATAACAGCTCTTGCAGTATTTAAGAATGTTCTACCAAGAGTAATAAGGATGTGTGCATCCTCCTCCATATCCAACACTACAAAATCAACGGGAATAAAAACCTTCCCAATTCTTACCGGGACGTCCTCCAAAATACCTTTTGGGTATTTCACAGTTCTATCTGCCATCTGCAAGGTAATGTTAGTAAACTTTAAAGAACCCATATCTAATTTCTTGCGAATAGAAACCGGCGTAACACTAACACTGGCCCCTAAATAACATAAAGCTTTATCAATAAAAAGTGGACCAATGCTACAAGGTATCGAAAAACTTCCAGAATCCTTGAGCTTAGGTGGAGACTTATTCTGTAAAATAGCGCTACATTCTCTAGTTAAAGCAACAGTCTCTACTGAACTCAATTCCCGCTTCCTGCTCAATATGTCTTTCAAATATTTAGTATATGTAGGTACATGCGTAAACAAGTCAGTAAAAGGCACAGTAACCTGCAAATTTTTAACAATATCGAGAAACTTACGGAAATGATTATTATTCTTGCTTCGATCTACCCTATGCGGAAAGGGTAGTGGCACCTTGGGTGGTGTCAATGTATCAACTAGCTTATCAGCTACTGGGACTCTATTCTCCGTGGCATCTTTCTCCTTAGAAGGTGTAGGCTCTGCGATCTCCTCAATCACCACATTGCTGGTTTTGCCAGTCTGCACTCCTATCTCTGAATCAGCATCATCAGTGGGCATCTTAGGACCTTTATAGTGGGTCCCTCTTCTGGTAGTGATGGAGTTGTAATTTTCTTTTTGAGCTGGTGGATTTGGTTGAGGAGGTAGTTGACCCTCATGCTGCTGAGTTGTGGACTGTGCAACCTGAGCTAGCTGGGTTTCTAGTTTCTTATTGTGAGCCTGCATTGCTTCCATATTCTTCTGCATCTACAACATCATATTCTTTAACTATGAAATTTCACCACTAGGTTGAGCTAGTGGTGCTGGCAATGGTGGTCTACTGAAACCTAGTGGGTGTGGTGGTACAAACTGTTGCATCTGGTGGTGAACTTGCTGAGGTGGTATAGTTTACTGTGGATTCTGCACATTATTGCTGTTCTTGTAGGAAAAGTATGGATGATCCTTCCACCCTGGATTTTATGTATTAGAGAACGAATTGTTCTTGTAGGCTCGGAAGGCACACACTTGCTCTACCGAACTGTGACATGATTGGGAACTATGACCGAATGAACCACATGAATCGCTGAAAGGCTCAGTATATCCCGAAAGTGCAGCCACCGCAGCTACAAGTGATGGCGGAGGAGCTGTAGTACCAATCTTATCGAGCTTCTGGCTTATGGCATTGAACTGTGAAGCTAAAATTTTGTATTTATCATCAACCACTTGCTTTCCACCTTTCTTCGAATGTCCCCTGGGATTGCCAAACTGTGAATTATGAATAGCAATTTCTTCGATCAAACCATATGTAGCATTAACCTCTTGGTTCATGAATCAACCACTGGCAGCTGAATCTAATAATGTCCGACCCTCATTCCCTAAACCGTTACAGAATGACTGGACCAGGAACCACTTCTCAAGACCGTGATGTGGGCACAATCTCAATAGATCCTTAAATCTCTCCCATGCTTCATTTAATGTTTCATCTGACTCCTGGTTGACATTCGTGATCTTACTCCGAAGGGTTGCAGTTCGCTCTGGAGGGTAATATTTCCTTTGAAATGCTAGAGCTAACTCTTACCAACTGTTGATGTATCCATATTAAGACTGTTCAACCAAGTACGGGCCTTGTCTTTCAGTGAGAACGGGAACATCATTCTTCTAATGTAGTCCTGAGAGACCCCAGCTTGCTTGATCGTACCACAATATTGCAGGAAATTATTCAAGTGCAACATCGGATCCTCTATTAAAGTTCCTGCAAACTGATTCCTTTCCACCATATTCACCAGAGCTGGATTCAGTTCACAATTTAGAGCCTCAGTATCAGGGAACCGATAACCACCTCCAACTGTTGCAAAACTGGGTTGGGGATAATCATTCAAAGAACGTGGTTGCGGCGGCGACGGTGGTGGTGGTGGCGGTGGCTGTGCATCATTATTCGGTATGTTGTTTTCGTTAATATGTGACTCTGCCATTTCTTCCCTATCAGAATTCTCAGAAATGCTCAAATCAGAAATGCCATTATTCGGTATTTTGTAGGGACAGTCGTATACATATGAAAAATAACCTACTACGCTAACTATGTAGACATGGAAGTAGGGATCGTGTCCACAGGGAAGCAAGCAATTCTACTAACTCTAAAAAGTTACTCTGCTGTAAGGGGCCTTTGAATATTGGGTTTTGACCAAAATGTTGAACAATACTAGGACTGAAATCAACTAAGGAAATAACTCTATAACTAATCCTAGGGCGTCGGTTCACCACAGATCAACCAATGAATTGCAACACAATTAATTACCGATTATTGACTTCCTGAATTAAGGTTCACTAATTCTCTCGAATCTAGTCTGCTTCTAAACTCCTCTAATGGCTCTCGCTCACTTAGACTCGTTTTGCCTATTTCCCCTATGATCTAATTGTGGTCATCTTACCTCTCGGTATCGATTTCAACAATATCAGACTAACCATTAAACCTGGCCAGTATTTAACTGAAAGCAATAAAAATTGTCAACAATATTCAAGAACATCAACAATCAAATTAACAACTATGAACAAAACATCAAGAATAATCCATAGATCTCCTAGTCCTTGAAAGGAAACTACTCACACATGATTGAATTTAAAGCAACTTAATCAATAATAGAAAACAAAACTATAAGCATGATTGAAACTAACAAATTAACAATAATAGTTAAACTAAAACTAAAACGTGAAACTAGGGCATAAAAGAATAAGGAAACTAAAACTAAGAACATAAACTAAAACAAAAACAAAAACTAAACATGAATTAAAATAACTAGAATTGAGATGGAATAAGAACCTGAACTTTTATTCAATCAAACATGAGAGTATTTTTCTAGAGAGAGAAAGTGAATTCTAAAAGCTCTAATAATAATAAAAGCGTACATAGGTTTGTAAATGAGAATTCTATATATACATAAGCCAAAACAAGTCAAAATTCCTTGAAATACGCGTAAAAGTTAATCCGCCCGGGCACCCGGGCGAATCATGATCGAACCGGGTGATTTAAGCTTTATTCGGGCGAAACACATTGTGAACTCCGGGGCTTTCTCACTCGATTATTTACTTAAAATCCCGAAATCTTCAGCTTCAATTAAGTTCCAACTCCCATCCTTAATCTCATTTATTAGCTTCTTTAAAGGTAGTCAAGGCCCTCTACTAATCATCAAGTGCCGAATATTATGCGAAAAATCGATACAAAAGCACCAATTCTTGCAATTCTTAACAAACTGAAACACAAGACACTAAAAGCAACCAAATTAGTAGAATAGGCTCAAAGTTAGAGCCAAAAACTATGCAATATAGGGGTAAATAATACACATAAAATGGACTTATCACCAAGGTAGGACACGACCCTCATGTTTAGTTCTTATTTATTCGTCTCAAACAAACGTTATTGCATCGGGCAAGTCTTGTTAACCCTTGATGTGGATTTTAAGTGATATTAGCAAATAACACTCAAAACTCACCGTGAAAATCCAATTAAATTATCACTGCTGCAAAATTAATTGAATGTTAATCGATTAGATCACTCCTAAAATTAATTAATTAGGCTCTAAACTCGTTCGCCAGTCTTGAATCACGAATTTATGAAGATACTTTGAACAATCAACTCTTTAATTGCTCAGAGAAGAAGAAACACACGAAAACACCTTAGGGCTATTTATAGCTAAATTATCCTAACAACCTCATAACAACTTCCTAACAAATAAAAGAAATCCTAACAAACTACTGCCTCGGTCTTTTATTAGTTGCTACATTAGGGTTTTTGACACTATTCACATTGTGACTTTGACCCACTTTGATGTTTAATGCATAACGAAAAACATAGTCATATGAGATCTTGTTTGATTCGTCTCGATTTATAGTTTCCGAAAATTTAATTTTTATAATTTTTTATTATACCAAACTCGAGATATTTATTATGTAAGGTGCATCTTGGGAGATGCTTCAATACTTCAAATGGTCCATCTGCTACAGGCATCAACTTATTCTTACGTCTGTGGGGAAAACGTTCTTTTCTAAGATGAATCCAAACTAAATCACCAGGGTTGAACACATGTTGCGTCCTATTCTTGTTTGAACGTCTCATGTAGACTTCATTCATATGTGAAATTCACTGTTTCACACGTTTTCTTGAAGACCTCCAAACGTTTCTTTGCATCACATGCATCTCATCCCTTGTTAGTGTTATCAAATCAATGGGCATATATGGATTGATTCCATGCACAACTTCAAAAGGTGAATGACCTATAGTGGATGAAACAGCTCTGTTGTATGCATATTCAACATGACTTAGACAAATATCCCAATCCTTCTGCGTTTTACTCACCAACCCACGCAACAATGTCCCTAATGTCCTATTTGTAACTTTTGTCTGTCCATCAATCTGAGAATGATGAGATGTACTATAAAGAAGTTTTATACCCACCATCTTCCACAAACACTTCCAGAAATGTCTTAAGAATTTCGAATCCCTTTCACTTACCATACTCCGAGGTATTCAATGCAGCTTCACAATCTCTTTGAAATACAAATCTGCAACATGTTGAGCATCATCACTCTTGGTCATTGCTACAAAATGAGCCATTTTTGAAAATACATCAACCACCACCATTAAAGAATCACGTCCCCTTTGAGTTCTAGGTAAGCCGATGACCAAATCCATGCTAACACTATCGCAGGGTGTATTAGGAATAGGTCATCATGTATAGAGACCTTTAATAAATGTTAACTTAGCTCTCTAACATGTAGCACATCTAGAAAACATTGATTGAAATATCTCCTATTATCTTAGGCCAATAGAGAGATTCACTCATCATATCAAGGGTCTTGTGAACTCCAAAATGTCTAGCCAATACACCACTATGAGCTTCCCTTATCAGCAATTCATGAACTCCACATTTAGGAATGCACAGCTTGTTGTTCCTAAATAGAAAGCCATCCTGAATTGTGAAATTCAAGTGGGTTGTTGATACTCTACAGCACTGACATGTAACTCTTTCAGGTGCTCAAATCCCAACACTCTAGTATCAACCATTGCAAGTAAATAGGATCTCTTTGAAATGTATCAGCAACCACATTGTGTGCCTGTAGTTAAGCTTCCGTTGACTGTTAATATACTTCAATGCTTCATGAACTGAATGCAAAATGGAAGGTTTAGGGCGTAGATAATGTGACCAATGATCCAATACTCTAACAATAACATAGAATTCCCTATCATAATTGAAATAGTTCAGTTTAGCTCCACTTAATTTCTCACTGAAGTATGAAACAAGTTTATTTTCTTGAATGATAACTGCTTCAATGCCCACGCCACTAGCATCACATTCTAATTCAAACAACTTATCAAAATCTCGCAATGCAAGAATAGGAGCATTGAATAACTTCTCTTTCACCTCCTCAAATGCCATCTGAGGCTTAGAAGTCCACATGAATTCCCCTTTGTTCATCAACTCTATAATAGGAACCATGATTTTTCAGAAATTTTGAATGAATCTTCTGTACAAAGATGCTTACCCATGAAAGCTCCTAACTTCATGCACATTGTAGGTGTTTTCCAAGTTTTAACTGCTTCAACTTTGGATAGTTCTACCTTGATACCTGCACCACTCACTATAGCACTTTTCGAGTTTCCCATACAACTTCTGCTCACGTAGCTTGCTGCAAAATTGTCTTAGATGTCCCAAATGCTCATGTTTATCCTTACAGTAAACAAGTATGTCATCGAGATAAACAATAATGAACTTGTTCAAGAAAGGTCTTAATATCTCATTCATCATCCTCATAAAAGAACTAGATGCATTGCATTATCCAAAAGGCATCACCAACCACTCATAAAGACCTTGTTTAGTCTTGAAAGCAGTTTTCCATTCATCTCTTTCACGAATCCTTTTTTGATGATAGCCACTCCTCCAGTCAATATTTGAAAAGACACTATCACAATGCAACTCATCCAACATATGTTCAAAATCTAGGCAAAGAAAAGCTATACTTGATTGTTATGTTTTTAACTGCTCTGGAGTTAATGCACATTCGCCATGAACCATCTTTCTTTGGAACTAATAGAGCAAGTACCGCACAAGGACTCGTACTTTCACAAACCAAACCCTTCTTGATCAATTCATCAATTTGGCACTGGAGATCTTTTAATGCTTTGAAATCACATATATAAGTAGGCTTGTTTGGAATAGGTGCCCCAGGAATAAAATCAATTGCATGCTCAATGCCACGAATTGGAGGGAGTTCATCAAGATTTTTCATCTGGAAAAACATATGCGGATTCTTCTAGCAATGGTTTGAGATGCAAATTCTCCATTGCATTTGATTGTATGGCTTCCTTGACAACCAGAATGAATGCAGGATTTTCTTGTTCAACTTCTTTTTCAAATTCTTTAGTAGAAAGAAATAAACTTGATTGTTGTATTTGATTCTTTCCTGCAATCGGACTCAAAGTTAACAATATAATCCTTTGTTCTCCTTTCAGCACAGAGTAGATGTTCGATTCCCCATCATGCTGCACCATGGTCTTCCCAATAGTAATTGGCATGCACTCATAGACACCACATCACACCACAACTCATCATTATAGCCCTATAGTGAAATTGTTCAATGCTTTTTCTTTACTTCAATTTCTTTCGTATCATCAAGCCAAATGAGTTTGTATAGATTACTATGATCATGTTTAGTAAGATGTAATCTCTTAACCAATTCCTTGGATGCAACATTATTGTATGAACCATTATCAATGATCAGGCTGCATAAATAGGGTCCAATCTTGCAAATGCTATGAAATAAATTATCTCTTTGCGTTGAATGAGGCGCTACGGCTAAATGTAATGCCCTTCTCACCATAAATGCTTCACCACCATGTTGGGAAGGAGGTTGATCCACAATTTTTTTTGATGTTTTCATCATTGTCCTCCTCCCCCTGATTTTGAATGATGTCCTCATCATCTGCAACCATAATCTGATAAATGTCATCTTAAGTATCCCATAATCTTGTCACTTCCTTTGCTAATGTACGCCTAGTAGGACATGAAGAATCAATGTATTAATGACCTTGGTATCTAAAATATCGTCTGCATTCCTCAAACTCAGTTTTTGAAACTACTTTCTTTGGTTTGCCTGCTGAAGAACAAGGACTTACAGAGACAAGTTTTGCTGGAGAGAATGTTTTGTTGTCTTTAAGCAAATCCTTAGAATTATAAGTAGATGTACCTTTGAAAGGCACGAAACCCTTCTTAGAATCCTCCTTTGCTCGTTTTTCAACTTCCAATGCTAGTTTGCCGGCCTAGATCGTTGAAAGAGTGATATTGCGCCAGATCAAATTCTTTGGCAATGTTCTTATTCAAACCTTTTATAAATCTTGCCATCTTCATATGCTCACGTTCTTCACAGTGACAAAGCAATGATAAACGTTCAAATTCAGAAATGTATTCACACATACTCATAGATCCCTAATACAAAGAAGTTAGTTCCGCATAATTTTGTTGATCAAAATCAAAAGGCACGTATTTGTCACACATTTTCTTATGTAGGTGAGACCAACTCACGATTTTTGTAACACCCTAGAATTTCCTAACATCCTTCTCTAGTTTTTCCGGAAAACATATTATGAATAATAAAGAATAGTACTTACTAAAACCCCTAATTAACTAGGAAAAACCAAAGCATTACTGCCACCATGATAACGGATAAGACATTTATCAAAGTACTACAGCGGAAATCTTTAAAACCAAAAGCAATTTAAAACTCAACCTCAAAAATAATCTCAAAACAACCCAAAACTAAAATCAAACAAAAGCCAACTTAAAACTTTATTACACTTCGGAACCATATTAATGGCCTTTCAAAACCAAAACCTTAAACTTCTGAAATAAAAACCAACATCAAATAGTAAATAACTACTAACTCCAAAACAATTAAGCTAAGAAACTACGAAGACTAAAATGCAAGCACTCTCACTCCAGCCCAGCATGAATGACTTATGCCCACTTGTACCTGTAGCTTTCTCTTGTTCTAGAAAACTACTCGCCAATAAGTGGGTCATCATAGGGCAAATTTCAAGACAAAGCAATGCACGCAAAACAAACATACATAAAACTATGCAACAAGATCAAAATAAAATAAAAGTAAAACATACATACATCTTACCATTGACAACACTTCACCTGTGCATAGACTCAACATAAACAAATTGTTTATATAATTAAACTTTAGATTTCGCATTGAAAGGGTTTCCTTTCCTTTAAAATCGCCCTATTGGGAACCAACTTGGGAGCAACTCCAAGAAGGTATTACCTATATCACATAAAGTGACAGAATTCTAGCGCATTAAAAATTTAAAAGAGTACAACGTCTTGTACTCCAATTAGAAGTCATAGATCACTGTTCCACACGACTTCCCCCATTGTTCATACGCAAGGTATATACGTTCCAAGAGTTTTGGTGCGAATCCTCTTTCACTTTACGTTGTTAACCGGTTTAAAATAGTTATAACTCACATACAACTTCACATAAAAGCATGCATAAAACCAAACAAGCCATTTTAATTATCTTTGATTTAAGGTGATTCTAAAAATAACCTTGTGTGTTTCCTTTAATTAAACTAAACTTCCACGCATTAACTGTGAGTGGCTAACTATTTACCTCTTTTCTTGACCACACATTAAACAGTGAGTGGTTACATGTATATAAATATTTGCTAATTAAATTCTAATAATCATGTGAATAAAAATTCACAAACTACCTTTCTAGTTGATTAAGTAACTAACCAACTTAAATAACTTTCTTCCTTCTCCAATAATAATAAATTTAACATTCCAATTCAATCATGAAGAATTTACATTACTATAGATGTGGAATGCCAAACAATACAAAATCATGCTTTTCATAAACATCTCATGCATGTCAACTCAAAATCAATCAAGCAACAACAAACATATCATACAAGATACACCAAGCATGAATTTTAATTCTATATCCGCCTTTACTACTTACATACCTTGTGTTGTAGTGGTTATCCGCCTTAACTTCTAGGAGTCAGCTAACATGAAATCTCCTACATAGAGAATAACCGAATCTAAATTAATACCTTGTTGACTAAGTTCTACAACAACTCTAAACTAACTTTCTATATTGGAAACTTGTCCAAAACGTTCCCTATATGGTGTCTATTCAATTCCATACTTTATTTTAATGTTTCCATCGCAAAATACCTAATTTTCGATAATTTTCCAAAAATGACAGCTTTATGAAATTTCTCAAAAACACTTTAAAACCCTTCTAAACATCATATTTTGATCATAAAACACTTTAGTCATGTTCTAAGATCATCATATAATATTTTGATGCATTAAAAATAATTATAACTAATTATGTCACATGCTACTAATTTTATTAGGCATAAACATGTGTTAATAAAAATTTACAGTTTTATTTATTCATTCAAACCATCTTAAAAACGCATCTAAACATCATAAATCCATCATAAAACTTTTTACAACCTATGATCATCATCAAACTCTTTTACAACCTATGATCATCATCATGAATCAAATCTATACTTTAAAATACTTTTTCATAAGGTAAAACATGTACATGTTCATAATATTTTTATCATTGGTTTTCATGGTTATAAAAATTGGACAGCAATATAAACCAACTTTAAAACTCTTTAAAATCAATCTAAACTTCATAAATTCATCACAAATTCATTCAACAACAATTCATGATCATAATACTGAAGTTTAAATCATTGAAAACAAATCATGTATTTCATAATTTCATAAACCCTAATTTTGAATTTCATGATCAAATAAATAAATTCATACTTTAAACTAAATCATAACTTGATAAAAACATGATTAAAACCTTAGAAACATGATCAATCATAATTATAAACATGAAATTTGCAAGATGGAATTAAAAAGAAAGAAGAAGATTTTTTTTTAATAAAAAGTCCGAAAATATACCGAAAGGGGAGGAGCTGGCCGACGAGGTGGCGCAGGTGGTGCATGGCAGCAGGGGGTGGTGAAGGGTGGCGCCGGCGAGGATGTGGGAGGCCCGCTGCAGTTTTTCTTCCTTTGCTTTCGGAAGTTTTTCCTATTTTTTCTTCGAATTTTTTTTCACTTTTTGAAATCCTAAAACTTGGAGTTTGCAAATTAAATCTGAAATTTTGGGTTTTAAGGGGTATTTATAGGCCCCAAAGTAAGATTTGGTGCAATTACATACATTCCCTTAATGTTTGAAATTACTTTTATGCCCTTGTTTTAAAAAAAATTGGGAAACTATGAAAAAATTATATTTTTAGAAACTTTTCAAAATATTTAATAAAACATAAAATAACATGAAATATTATTTATAAACATAAAATAATTATTTTGATTCTAATTTATTTAAATTTCCTTTCTTTAATATTTTTATTGAACTTAATTTTTCAATAAAATGTTAAAAGCACACGTATAAAATACGAAAATAACTCTTTAAAGTACGTGAAAATATGAGGTATTACAATCAACCCCCCATAAAATAAGTTTCGTCCCGAAACTTTATGTAAATTATTGTATGGAATTTGAATAGAGACTACGTTTATTTCAAAACTTTTTCATTCTGACACTATGTTGTTGTAGACTTTAGACACTTACACAATCTTTACTTGAAAACTTTTAATAAACGAACAAAAAACTTAAATAAAACTTTACTAAAAGACATAAAAATTTGCAAAATTTAGGGTAAAAAAGCGCGAAATTATATCGCAATCTATCCCCCTTAAGAAACGAGTTACGTCCCCGTAACTCTATCTACTAACCTGAAATAACTCTTGATACTTTTCTCTCATCATATCCTCAGCTTCCCATTTTGCTTCTTCGGTTTATTGGTTAGACCACAACACCTTCACTATTTTGACACTTCTCCTACGAGTATCCCTGACCTTAATATCAAGGATCTTAATTGCTTCTCTTCATAAGTTAAACTCTAGTATAACTAAATTGTTTCAGGGTTGTAACACATGTGACTCATCAGGCACATATTTTCTTAGTTGAGACACATTAAAGACGTTGTGAACTTTGCTCAACTCCATTGGTAAAGCTAGCTTATAGGCAACTTTTCCAATTCTTTGCAAGATATCATAGGGTCCAATATATTTTGGGCTCAATTTTCCCTTCTTTCCGAACCTCATTACACCTTTCATTGGTGACACTTTAAGTAGCACCTTATCACCAACTTCAAACACAACTTCTTGACGTTTTTGGTCCGCATAAGACTTTTGTCTATCTTGCGCTGCTTCAATCTTTACTTGTATTACCCTTACCTTTTCGGTGGTTTCTTCAATGAATTGAGGTCCTAGAATGGGACTTCTGTACTTCATTACATACAGAACTTCCAAAGGTTCCATGCCAATACTTGCATGTTAGCTATTGTTGTATGAGAACTCAATAAGATCTAAACAATCTTCTCAATTCCCTTGAAAATCCATTATACAAGCTCTTAGCATGTCCTCAAAAGTTTGTATGGTTATCTCCGTTTGTCCATCGGTTGTTGGATGGAAAGTCGTACTCATCTTCAACGTAGTACCAAAGTTCACACTTTTCCAGAATTTCGAAAAAAACCTAGAATCTCTATTCGATACAATATCCTTTGGGATTCCATGTAGTCTCACAAAATGCTTTATGTAAGCCTTTGTAAGTTGTTCCATGTTCCAAGTCTCCTTCATCGGTATAAACACCACTGATTTGGTAAGCCTATCCAACACAAGGTAAATGGTATCATTCTGATTCTTTGACTTTGGTAAGCAGGTTACAAAATCCATTGATATGCAATCCCACATCCATCCTGGGATTTCAAGTGGTTGAACCTCTCCTTGTGGCCTTTTATGCTCAAATTTCACCTTTTGACATGTAAGACACTCACGAATTCAGCTACTTCCCTCTTCATTCTAGGCCACCAATACACCTTTTCCAAATCCTTATACGATTTATCACCTCCGGGGTGAACTGAGTATGGTGTATTATGACCTTCCTTCGTAATCTTACTTTTCAATTCTTCGCATTTATGTGGGTACACACCACCTTCCTTTTTTAATTTCTCCTTTATTCTATCCAATTTTACATTTTCATCCTGCTTCCCGTTAATCTCCTCAAACTATGTTGGTTGGATACTAAGATTACAAATTATTCCTTCCAACTCTCCCTCCACTATCTCAAAGTTTATTCTCTCCATGTCTCTACACAGCTCGTTAGCGGCCACTAGAGAATTCACTCTATGTTTAGTTTTACAGCTTAGAGCATCTGCTACTACATTGACCTTCCCTTCATGGTGTTCGATATCTAAATCGTAATCCTTGATCAATTGAAGGCAATCTCCTTTCTCTCATGTTTAAATCTTTTTGAGTGAAAAGTACTTTAAACTCTTGTGGTCCATGTAGATTCCACATTTCACCCGATACAAGTAATGCCTCCATATCTTTAAAGCAAACACGAATGCTGCTACACTAGTACAAAAATCAAGTTTTGCTGCGGTCAAAACCCAAGTATTAAAACCGCAGCAAACCCCATAGCAGCAATAAAGTGAATTATTATTTGCTGCGGTCAAACCGCAACAAATACTTATTATTTACTGCGGTTGTTTGTAGAAGCGCAGCAAATAAAGCATCAAAAATTGAAGGGAAAGTCTACTATTTACTGCGGTTTTTGTTAACAACCGCAGCAAATAGTGCAGTTTCCCACAAAAAAAAAACACTTATTTGCTACGGTTTTGTGAATAACCGCAGCAAATAAGCACCTAAAAAATAATTTTTTATTTTTTTTTTTTGCGTTTTAAAGCAAAATTAGAAGCTGGTGAATGTTATTCATACATAGAATGAATTATTTTCAATTGAATTACACTTCTATCACAAAAAAATACACTTCTATCTCACAATAATACATTTGAAATTTAACTTAAACAAGATTGGTGATGGACTTGTTGGTGAGTGATTGGAGAAGTAGAGCATACAGCAGCGCGGTCCGAGAATCAGTAGCAGCAGCATTACAGCAGCGGCACACCAGTAGCAACAACACAACGGCAATGGCGGGCCAGCAGGACAGGAGATAAAGAGAAGAGCAAAGAGAGCAACAGAAAAAAAAATGTATAAATCATACCCTAATTCATTCATTCAACCATATCTATTTTTTGGAAATAACTATTTTTACAAAATTTCCATTCCCAGTAACTTTATAAAATAAGAAATTCCTTTTTTTTTCAAAAATAAAACTTAGGGTACCCCCAAAAACAAATTTTTATTTTATTTTATTTTGAAAACTAAGCTTTGGTAACCACTTTGTAACACTCTGGAATTTCCTAATTTCCTTCTCTAGTTTTTCCGGAAATCATATTATGAATAATAAAGAATGGTAATTATTAAAACCCCTAATTAACTAGGAAAAACCAAAGCATTACCGCCGCCATGATAACAGCTAAGACATTTATCAAAGTACTACAACGGAAGTCTTTAAAACCAAAACCAATTTAAAACTTAACCTCAAAAATAATCTCAAAACAACCTAAAACTAAAATCAAACAAAAACCAAATTAAAACTTTAGTACACTCCGGGACCATATTAATGGCCCTTCAAAACCAAAACTTGAAACTTCAGAAATAAAAACCAACATCAAATAATAAATAACTACTAAATCCAAAAGCAATGAAACTAAGAAACTACGAAGACTACAATGTAAGCACTCTCACTCCAGCCTAGCATGAATGACTTATGCCCACTTGTACCTGTAGCTTTCTCTTGTTATTGACAACTACTCGCCAATAAGTGGGTCATCGTAGGGCAAAGTCCAAGACAAAGCCATGCACGCAAAACAAACAGTCATCAAAGCAGAGTACATAACTACTAAAAACTATGCAGCAAGATCAACATAAAATAAAAGTAAAACATACATACATCTTACCTTTGACAACACTTCACCAGCACATAGACTCAACTTAAACAATTTGTTTATATAATTAAACTTTGGATTTCGCATCGAACGGGTTTCCTTTCCTTTAAAATCGCCCTATTGGGCACCAACTTGGGAGCAACTCCAAGAAGGTATTACCTATGTCACATAGAGTGACGAAATTCCAGCGCATTAAAAAAAATATAAAAGAGTACAACTTCTTGTAATCCAATTAGAAGTCATAGATCACTGTTCGATACAACTCCCGCCATTATTCATACTCAAGGTATATACATTCCAAGAGTTTTGGTACGAACCCTATTTCACTTTACGTGGTTATCCGGTTTAAAATAGTTACCATTCTCATACAACATCACATAAAAGTATGCATAAAACCAAACAAGCCATTTTAATTATCTTTGATTTAAGGTGATTCTAAAAATAACCTTGTGTTTCCTTTAATTAAACTAAATTTCCACACATTAACCGTGACTGGCTAACGATTTACCTCTTTTCTTGACCACACATTAAACTGTTAGTGGTTACATGTATATAAATATTTGCTCATTAACTTCTAATAATCATGTGAATAAAAATTCACAAACTACCTTTCTTGTTTATTATGTAACTAACCAACTTAAATTACTTTCTTCTTTCTTCAATAATAATAAATTTAACATTCCAATTCAATCCAGAAGAATTTATATTGCTATAGATGTGGAATGCCAAACAATACAAAATCATGCTTTTCATAAACTTCTCATGGATGTCAACTCAAAATCAATCAACCAACAACAAACATATCATACAAGATCAACCAAGTTTGAGTTCTAATTCTATATCCGCCTTTAGTACCATGTACCTTGTGTTGTAGCGGTTATCCGCCACAACTTCTAGAAGTCAACTAACTCGAAATCTCCTACATAGAGATTAACCAAACCTAAATTAAAACCATGTTGACTAAGTTCTACAACAACTCTAAACTAACTTTCTATATTGGGAACTTGTCCAAAACATTCCCTATATGGTCTCTATTCAATTCCACACTTTATTTTAATGTTTTCATCGCAAAATACATGATTTTCAGTAATTTTACAAAAATGACAGCTTTATAAAATTTCTCAAAAACACTTTAAAACCCTTCTAAACATCATATTTTGATCATAAAACACTTTAGTCATGTTCTAAGACCATCATACAATATTTTGATGCATTAAAAATAATTATAACTAATTATGTCACATGCTACTATTTTTATTAGGCATAAACATGTGTTAATAAAAATTTACAACTTTATTTATTCATTCAAAACTTCTTAAAAATGCATCTTAACATCATAAAACTCTTTTACAGCCTACTATCATCGTCATGAATCAAATCCATACTTTAAAATAATTTTTCATAAGGTAAAACATGTTCATAATATTTTTGTCATTGGTTTTCATGGTTATAAAAATAGGACAGCAATATACACCAACTTTAAAACTCTTCAAAATCAATCTAAACTTCATAAAATCATCACATATTCATTCAACAACAATTCATGCTCATAATACTGAAGTTTAAATCATTAAAAACCATAATATCATGTATTTCATAATTTCATAAACCCTAATTTCAAATTTCATGATCAACTAAAAGAATTCATACTTTAAACTAAATCATTACTTGATAAAAACATGATTAAAACCATAGAAACATGATTAATCATAATTATAAACATGAAATTGGCAAGACCGAATTCAAAGAAAGGAAGAAGATTTTTTTTTTTTTTTTTTTTTTTTTTTTTTTTTTTTTTTTATAAAATGTCCGAAAATATACCAAAAGCGGAGGAGTTGGCCGGTGAAGGTGGCCGGCGAGGTGGCGCACGGCCGCAAAGGGTGGCACCGGCAGGGAAGAGGGAGGCGCGCTGCAGTTTTTTTTTCTTTGCTTTTAGAAGTTTTTCTGATTTTTTTTTCTTTGAATTTTTTTTCTCACTTTTTTGAAATCCTAAAACTTGAAGTTTGTAAATTAAATATGAAAATTTGGGTTTTAAGGGCATTTATAGGCCCCAAAGTAGGATTTGGTGCAATTACATAAATACCCTTAATGTTTGAAATTACTTTTATGCCCTTGATTTTTAAAACAATTTAGGAAACTCTAAAAAAATCTATTTTTAGAAACTTTTCAAAATATTTCACAAAACTTAAAAAAACATGAAATATTATTTATAAAAACAAAATAATTACTTTGATTCAAATTTATTTAAATTTTCTTTCTTTAACATTTTATTGAACTTAATTTCTCAATAAAAAAAATAAAAACATACTTAAAAAAATCCGAAATTAACTCTTTAAAGTACGTGAAAATATGGGGTATTATAATTATATCCTTTCTTAACGTTATATTTTTGGTTTTCAATCCTTCATACCACAAACCAGCATTCTTTGTAAGTTTAATATAAGCAATCTTAAAGGTTTTTCGACCATTAAAACCTTTATACTCTGCGATCTTCTCAACTTGATGTTCACATTCTAGACAATCACTTGGCAGTTAATGATGTTCCTTGCTATTTACGGAAATATAAAATAAATAAGGTAGATGAAATAATAAAAATACTTCCTACTTAACTAAGAAAAAGCTAAGTATTACCGCCACCGTGTCACGGCTAAGCTAAGGCTTTTTATCAAGCTACTACAACGAAAGTCTTTTCTTGTAAAAACAAATTAAAACTCAAAAGAACTTTCAAACAAAATCCAAATAAAACTTTATCACAACTCAAAACTGCATTTACGGCCCTTAAAAAAAGAAAATTTAAACTTCAAAAATCTAAAAGTCAACAATAAAAGTAATGTAATACCCCATAGAGTTAATTTCGTATTTTATATGGATTTTTTTAGCATTTTTATTGAGAAATTAAGTTCAATAAAAATATTAAAGAAAGGAAACTTAAATTAATGTTAATCAAAGTAATTATTTTACGTTAATAAATTATATTTCATGTCACTTTAAGTTTTATTAAACATGTTGAAAAGTTTCTAAAAATAGAATTTTTAGAATTTCCTATATTGTTTTAAAACAAGGGCACGAAAGTAATTTCAAACATTAAGGGTATTTGTGTAATTGCACCAAACCTACGTTGGGCCTATAATTACCCCTTAAATAATAAAATTTCAGATTTTATTTACAATCTAGTGAATTAGGATTTCAAAAAAAAAAAAAAAAGAGAGAAATTAATAAAGAAAAAAGAGGTATTTGAAAATCCAAAGAAGAAAACAAAACTTTATTGCTTGTTTCAACGCTTCTTCCCTTTGTCGCCCCTCCCCTTTTGCTGCCCCCTCTTGCGCGCGCCGCCTGCACCACCGCCGGTGAAGTGAATATCGATAAAAGAAATCGCCACTCACAATGATGGAATCTTTGTTCGGTTTTCTCTAAAGCCAAGCACCAAGAAAAACGATCTAAGTCGAATAATTTTGTGAATTGATTAAAGCTATGCACCCTCAATTCGTAAAATTATCCTCACAAGAGTCTAAAGCCTAAGAACCAACACTTTCCAAGTGTTCGAAATTTTCACACTCGAAAATTTCTTCGGTTTTGGTTTTGTTTTGTAGAAAACAAGTAAAACTTTAAACAATAATGTTTATTGAATTCACTAATTTGAATTTTTACAAACTAATGTTGAGATTATTTATAGTCATAATCATCAACAAAATCCTAACTAAACTAAGCTAAAAACACACGCACAACATAGAGAAAATCGTCCTAATCTAGTGACTCATCGATGACTCACAAGATAAGAATGCCACATCATCACTGCATGTCATGCAACTTGCTAAAATATCCTAAAAAACCATATCTAAACAAAAAATATCCTAACAAATTTATTCTTACCTTGCCAATCAAGATAAT
This sequence comes from Suaeda aralocaspica, assembly GCA_016808085.1. NCBI lineage: Eukaryota > Viridiplantae > Streptophyta > Magnoliopsida > Caryophyllales > Amaranthaceae > Suaeda > Suaeda aralocaspica. Next base: position 1,602,393 of record PYUH01000034.1, on the reverse strand, counting down.
CAACAAATTACAACCATAATTACACAAATATAAGATTTACCCAACTCATCACAAAATCATCAAAATTGACGCCATGTGGGATCGTCCAATTTTGCGCAATTTTTGCGTTTTTCTTCAAATCTTCAAGAAACCTTTCAAGATTCAATCTTTTAATCAAGAAACCTTCAAGAAGTCATTTTCCATGTGTATAAGGTTGTAAATGATGATTAAGACACTTCAAGAAATAAAAGACTCAATGCCTAAAAATGAGAAAACCCTATCAAGTGAAGTGGGAAAAAGCTCATGGGCAAAACCATCTTATTCCCCTAATTCTGCCATTCTTTCCGTTGCTTCAATGATCAAGTATTTCCGTGTGTCACCATACACACCCATGATGATGTCTTAGAAGATCCCAAAAGCCTTGAATCTCCATAAGCCATTATTTCCCCCATACTTGCATCATTCTTAGAAGCCATTATCAAACCTTCGAAGTTATCACCTTGTTTCGTATCATCCTCCTCTTCTTTAAAAGAATTTGTACTCAAACCTCGAAGTTGATCATCAGGAACATAAGGAGACAAATCACCAATGTTTAGCGTAGCATGCACACCATATTCTCATGGTAATTTGAGTTTATATGTGTTGTCCCCTATCTTGCTTACGATTTCGAATGGTCCATCACACCAAGGCATTAGCTTGTTTTTCCTTTGATTAGGAAACCTTTCCTTTCTTAGATGTAACCATACTAAATCTCCTTCCTTCTTTGTGTGTTTTACTTTATGTTTATTAGCTCTTGTCTTGTAGATATCATTCACATGCTCAATTCTTGCTCTAACCTGTGCATGTAACTTCTGAATATATTCAATTTTAGCTAAAGCATCTTTATGAACGAGCTCACCTTTGGGAATAGGCACGAAATCAATAGGTAGCTTGGGATTGACTCCATAAACAACTTCAAAAGGTGAATGCTTAGTTGCATATGTAGGTGAACGATTATAAGCAAATTCTGCATGAGCTAACTTCAAGTCCCAATCCTTTTGTGTCTTGCTGGTGACATTAGTTTGACCATCTGTTTGTCAATGATAAGAAGTACTGAATAGTAGTTTTGTGCCTATCAAACGCCATAATGATTTCCAAAAATAACTCATGAATTTCGTGTCTCTGTCACTTACAATTGTTATAGGAACCCCATGTAACCTAACAATGTCTCGAAAATACAGTTCAGCAACATTGACAGCATCATCAGTCTTGTGAACAGGTATGAAGTGAGCCATCTTCCAAAACCTGTCAACCACAATCATTATAGAATCCTTTTGCCTAGTAGTTCTAGGCAAACAAACTATAAAATCCATAGAAATATCATCCCAAGGGGCTTTTGGCACTGGCAATGGTGTGTAGAATCCCTGATGGAAGGATGCTTTGGCTTTCTGACAAACAGCACACTGTGAGATTACTGCTTCAACATCTGCAATCATTCTAGGCCAATAGAAATGCTCCTGCAACATTGCCAATGTTTTTGTAATACCAAAGTGACCTGCAATTCCACCCCCATGCGCCTCTCTGATGAGCAATTCACGAATACTGCACTTAGGGATGCAAAGTAGATTTCCTTTGAATAAGAATCCGTCATGTAGCACATGAGACCCCATTGAACCCTTCGTAAGTTGTGAATAGATAGGACCAAAATCTACATCTTGCTCGCAATATTGTGTAATCAACTCTAAACCAAGCAATTTGAAATTAAGAACACCAATTAAAGCATACCTCCTTGATAGAGCATCAACAACCACATTAGCTTTGCCTTCTTTGTAATTTGATGAAAAGTGAAAAGACTGCAAAAATTTAACCCACTTAGCATGTCTTGGATTGAGTTTATGTTGGCTATTAATATGCTTTAGAGCCTCATGATCAGAATGCAATACAAAGTGACTTGGTCGCAGATAATGACTCTAGTGATCCATTGCTCGAACAATAGAATATTATTCCTTGTCATAGGTAGAGTAGTTCAATCTTGCTCCATTCAATTTCTCACTGAAATAAGCTATAGACCGCTTACCTTGAACCAACACTACGCCAATCCCCACGCCACTAGCATCTGTCTCAACTTCAAAAGGTTTCGAAAAGTCTGGCAAAGATAAAATAGGAGTTTGACAAAGCAATTTCTTCACCAATTCGAAGGCCTTTTGCGCATCTTTAGTCCACTCAAACTTTTCCTTGTTCTTCTTAATACACTCGGTCATAGGTGCTACTATAGAAGAGAAATTCTTCACAAATCTTCTATAGAAAGAAGCTAAACCATTAAAAGTACGCACCTCAGTCACAGATTTAAGAACTGGCCATGATTTAATATATAGCTTCTACTTTAGAAGGATCAACTGAAACACCATCCTTAGAAACAATGTAACCTAAGAACGTCACACTTGAGACCATGAACGAGCACTTTTCGAGCTTAGCATACAACTTCTGCTTCCTCAAATTTTCGAACACTTCTCTTAGATGCTGCAGATGATCTTCCACACTTGCACTATACACCATTATATCATCCAAGTAGACAACCACAAACTTCCCAATGAAAGGTTTCAAAACTTCATTCATCAATCTAATAAAAGTATTAGGGGCGTTAGTAAGACCAAAAGGCATAACTAGCCATTCATATAGTCCTAGCTTAATTTTGAATCATGTTTTCTACTCATCACCCTCTTTCATTCGAATTTGATGGTAACCACTACTCAAATCAATCTTAGTAAACACTTGTGAGCCAAACAATTCATCCAATAAATCATCTAATCGAGGAATAGGAAACCTGTATTTGATGGTGATTTTATTCACAGCTCTAGAATTAATGCACGTTCTCCATGATCCATCCTTCTTAGGTACAATCAATGTTGGTACTACACATGGACTCATACTCTCCCTGACATACCCTCTTGCCATCAACTCTTCAATCTGTCGTTGAATCTCTTTAGTTTCTTCTGGATTGCACCTGTAAGCTGGTTTATTAGGAACCTGAGCTCCAGGAACCAAGTCAATCAGATGTTCAATTCCTCTGATGGGTGGCAACCTTGGTGGCAATTGATCAGGTAATATGTCTTGAAATTCGTGCAATAAGGGACGCAACTCACGAGGGATGCTCGTTGCTTTCTATTGCACTTCCTTAGCCATTAACACATAGAACTTCTCACAATTCTTTACCTCTTGCACCATGGATTTCTCATCAATCAACAAAACACCCTTTTTATTGCTCACATCCTTTGAAAATTTCGAGCTTTCCAAAGGTTTCAACGCAACTGGTTTTCCTTGTGCCTGTTTTGTAATGATGTATATATTTGTTTTACCATCAAACTGTACAAATTTGTCATACTGCCACGGTCTTCCAAGCAATATATGGAACGCATCCATAGGACATACATCACAAAGCACTTGATAATCGAAATTTCCAATCTTGAAACTAACCAGAGCTTAATTATTCACCTTGACGTCACTTGTGTTACTAAGCCAATGTAACTTGTAAGTTTGAGGATGTTCAGTGGTAGGAATCTCCAGTTTGTTGATCAATACAATAGAGACCACATTAGTGCAACTACCTGAATCAATTATGAGATTACGCAATCTTCCTAGAACATTGCACCTGGTGATGAAAATCTTATCCCTCTAGTTCTCTGTAGGTGGCGCAACTTTAGATTGCAAAAATCTTCGGAGAACTAAACTATGGCCATTCACCTCAGTAGTGATCTCTTCAATCTCTTCTTCCTGTGTATCATAATTCACACCATCCTCCTATTGTTGACGTTCATTCTCCTCTTCTTCAAAGTTTTCATCATCTGCCCAATTTCAAGTAGTATGAACCCTTGAATGACGACAATCCTTCTGGATATGACCTTGACCCTTGCATTTGAAGCATGTGCGTTGATCAGGGTTTGGAGGCTTAGTTGTAGAGCCTTTATCCTTAATATACAGAGGAGGTTTCGAAGTGGAATGGAAATTTTGTTTAAATGAAACAACGACACCTTCCTTCTTCACAAAGGGTTTCGAAAAAGTAGCTTTTTTTTTTTTTTTTTTAAATTACTTCTCAACCCTAGATGCAACCTTAAAAACTTCATCAAAAGTCCAGTAAGGTTGTAATTCCACTTTTTCTCTTATTCTTTCATCTAGGCCAGCAACATAACGAGCAAATTGATGATCCTCTTTTTCTTCTAGATAGCATATGGTGATCAAGATGAGGAATTCAGATGTATATTCTTCAACTGATTTTCGATCTTGCCTTAAAGTATGCATCTTTATAAAGTTGCTTTGCTCGTAATCCTGAGGAACAAAACGTCTCCTCGTCTCCTTCTTCAGCTTTGTCCAAGTGGATACTTTAGACTTCCCTCTTTCTTTCTTTTCTTTTGCATACCTTCAAGCCAAAGCTAGCTAAGCCAGTCAATTTCAATTCTGCAATCTTGTATGACTTTCGATCATCATACTCCTTATACTTGAAAATTCGTTCAATCCTTCTTAGCCAATCCAGGAACTTTACAGGATCCAAACTTCCACTAAATTCATGAATATCTAGTTTAAGATTGCGATCATCATCCTTAGGCATATCCTACTTTCTGCGCCTACCCATAGATTCTTCATTACTAGAACTTGATGAGTAATGCTTTCTCGGTTTTCGTGCACTCCTTGAGCTTGCTTGCTCATCATTAGAACTAGAATCCGACTCCCTTTTACTTCCACCCTAGGACTTGCTAGGTGACTTCAATTTTTCGGCAAAACCCTTCATGGTGGCCTCAAACATAGCTTTCAATTCCTCTATGTCCTTGCGCAATTCTTCAGTAGTAACTTTAGGAGTATTTCCTTCATTAGCTGACATAATTTCCCTTGTTTAAACAATAAAATTATACCAATAACCTTGAGGATTAATGTCCTCTCATCGAGAGCACCAAAACTTGATGTGAATATTGATAAAAGAAATCGCCACTCACAATGATAGAATCTTACTTCGGTTTTCTCTAAAGCCAAGCACCAAGAAAAACAATCTAAGTCGAATACTTTTCTGAATTGATTAAAGATATGCACCCTCAATTCCTTAAATGATCCTCACAAGAGTCTAAAGCCTAAGCACCAACTTTTTCCAAGTGTTTGAAATTTTCACATTCAAAAATTTCTTCGGTTTTGGTTTTGTTTTGTAGAAAACAAATAAAACATTAAACAATAATGTTTATTAAATTCACTAATCTGAATTTTTATAAACTAATGTTTAGATTATTTATAGTCATAATCATAAACAAAATCCTAACTAAAATAAGCTAAAAACACACACACAACACAGAGAAAATCATCCAAATCTAGTGACTCATCGATGACTCACAAGATAAGAATGCCACATCATCACTGCATGTCATGCAACTTGCTAAAATATCCTAAAAAAGCCATATCGAAACAAAAGATATCCTAACAAACTTATTCTTACCTTGCTAATCAAGATAGTTAACAAATTACAACCATAATTACACAAAAATATGATTTACCCAACTCATCACAAAATCGTCAAAATTGACGCCATGTGGGATCGTCCAATTTTGCGCAATTTTTGCGTTTTTTTTTTCAAATCTTCAAGAAACCTTTCAAGATTCAATCATTTACTCAAGAAAAATTCAAGAAGTCATTTTCCATGTGTATAAGGCTGTAAATGATGATTAAGGCACTTCAAGAAATAAAAGACTCAATGCCTAAAAATGAGAAAACCCTATCAAGTGAAGTGGGAAAAACTCATAGGCAAAACCATCTTATTCCCCTAATTCCGCCATTCTTTCCTTTGCTTCAATGATCAAGTATTTTCGTGTCTCACCATACACACCCATGATGATGTCTTTGAAGATCCCAAAAGCCTTGAATCTCCATAAGCCATTATTTACCCCATACTTGCATCATTCTTAGAAGCCATTATCAAACCTTCGAAGTTATCACCTTGTTTCGTATCATCCGGCCACCACCTCTCCNTATATATATATATATATATATATATATATATAAACTTTTTCTTCCTTATTTCTTTTTAATTCAATCTTGCAAAGATCATGTTTATAGTTATGTTTGATCATGTTTTTATGATTCTAATCATGTTTTATAAAGTTATGATTATGTTTAAAGTATGAATTTATAAATTTGATCATGAAGTTTTAAATTAGAGTTTATGAAATTATGAAATTCATGGTTTTATGGTTTTTAATGATCTAAACTTTTATTTTATGATCATGAATTGTTGTAGTATGAATTTGTGATGATTTTATGAAGCTTAGATTTGTTTGCAAGAGTTTTAAAGTTGTTTAATATTGCTATCAAATTTTTAAATTCATGAAAACTGAGATTAAAAATATTATGAACATGTTTTACTTCATGAAAAATTATTTTAAAGCATAGTTTAGATGTATGATGATTATAGTAGATTTTAAAAGACTTTTATGCTTCATTTATGATGTTTTGATAAATTTTTAATGAGTTTTGAATGAATAAATAATGCTGTAAATTTTTATTAACACGTGTTCATGCACAATAAAAATAGTAACACGTGAAATAAGTAGTCTTAATTATTTTTATGCCTCTAAATATTGTATGATGATCTTAGGACATGGCTATAATATTTTATGATCAAAATATGATATTTAGAAGGGTTTTAGAGTGTGTTAAGAAATTTTATAAAGCTGTCATTTTAGAAAATTACTGAAAATCAAGTGTTTGGTGATAGAAAAATTAAACTAAAGTATGGAATTGAATAGAGACCATATAAGGAATGTTTTGGACAAGTTTCCAACATAAAAAGTTAGTTTAGAGTTGTTGTAGAAGTTAGTTAACAAGGTTTTAATTTAGTTTTGATTTTCTCTATGTAGGAGAATTCGAGTTAGTTGACTTTTAGGAGTTGTGGCGGATCACCACTACAGTACAAGGTACGTAAGTATTAAAGGCGAAGTAAAAGTAGATTTCATGCTTGGTTGATGACTTTACATGTTATGAATGTATATATGAATTGCTGTTTAATTGACTTGCATGAGAAGTATGTTAGTATAAAAGTATGATTTTCATATTGTTTTCACATTCCACTTTTGTAGCATCATTAACTTATCATGAGTAATTGAAATGCTAAATTTATCTTTGAAGTTGGCCCATAGTTAATAAAGAAGAAAGGAAAGTTAATTAATTAAGTTGATTAGTTACTTAATCAACAATAAAGGTAGTTTGTGAATTTTTATTCACATGATTATTAGAAGTTAATGAGCAAATATTAATATTTATGTAGCCATTCACATTTTAATGTGTGGTCAAGAAAGATAAATAGTTTAGCCACTCACATTTAATATGTGGTAAAGGAAGTTTAGTTTAAATAAAGGACGGACACAATTATTTTTAGTATCTCTTTAAATCAGAGATAATTAATATGGTTTTGTTTGAGGTCATGCATGTTTTTATGTGACGTTGTGTGTGAGTCATAATATTGTTAAACCGGTTAATCACGTAAGGTGAAAGAGGATTCGCACCAAAACTCTTGGAACGTATATACCTTGAGTATGAACAATGGGGGAGTCATATAGCACTAGTACAAAAATCGACTTTTGCTGCGGTTTTTTTAGGGGTATTTGCTGCGGTTTTTAACCGCAGCACTTGGAGCAGCAGCAATAAACTAGGTTATTAAAAAAATGGACTTTTTGCTGCGGTTGTAGTCAAAACCGCAGTAAAAAAAGGGCAAAAATTGGTGGGAAATCCCACTATTTGCTGCGGTTTTACAAAGAACCGCAGCAAATAGTGGGATTTCCCACCAAAAAAAAAGGTTTATTTGCTGCGGTTTTCAAAGAACCGCAGCAAATAGTGGGATTTCCCACCAAAAAAAAAGGTTTATTTGCTACGGTTTTCTAGAAAACCGCAGCAAATAACCACCCAAAAAAAAAAAAAAATTTTTTTTTTTTCCTTTTTAATGCTAAATTGTAACCAGAATGTTTGTATATGTACAATAGTTGTAATAACAACATTACAGCAGCATTAGAATAATAACATCAATCTCAAATACAATTATACTACAAAAAACACTTCTCATTAGAATACAGCAGCATTAGAATAATAACATCAATCTCATTAGAATAATATACCCCATGAAAATCTCATTAGGACTGAATGTTTGCTTCAAGTGCTCATCAGTCACATTGGAATCCAAATTGCCAACAAAAATCTGCAATCAAATATTCAGGTTAGAATCTCATCAAAGTAATACGATCACAAAACTATGAAAAAAATGTACAGTCAGTTACTCACACACTCAGTTGCTCACACAATCACCCTCACTCGGTGACTCACACACTCACTTACACTCAGTCACTGAAACACTCAGTTAAATCAGGAAACCGCCTTTAAAAAATTCAATTAGGATACAACCCTTATCTTCAGCAAACATAACTTGAAAATTTCCTCCCTAATGACATCTATTATAGAGTCGCTTCAATGCTTCATTTTCGACAGTTAAGTTTCCTTGAGACAGAATCAATTAAACCAATTCATAAGAGAGAATTCACAACAAATAAATGTTTTACATCCACAGTGTGTCACCAATTTGCACATAATGGCAGAATAAGTTCAGTAATTCCATTCCAGCAACAAACAACAAAAATGTAGCAATAGCACAACAATTTACATAAAATAATTAATGTAGTATTATAAATAATGGACGACAAAATGCAGCCTCTCTCACTTTACTTCTCAGCAGGTCATATTCATATAGGCGAGTTGGATATGGCGGTTGATTTGTAATTATGCCTATATCTGACTAGGTGCTTTGTAATTGAATGCCCGATCTTTCAACGATTTAAAAAACATGCATAACACCCAACTTCGATTTACAAATCTTATTCCGCCTAATGTTAACTTTGTTATAAAAGTAAAATGAATAATTTATTTTCTAGAATAACATTGAAGTACTCTCTTTAATTATTTGTAGATAACAATAATTTAAACATATGTTAGCTAAACGCATAGTTAACTTCAAAATGTTACAAAAAATCACTTATTCAATTATTTTATACTTTTAGACTTTTTAGTAAAAGTAATAGTCAGAGTTGGATTCAAAGTTTGTTTTTAAGTATCCAATTTCGATTCAAATTCAAATGAATGCAATTTATTTGTTTAAAAAAATGTAAAATTTTCGAATTTTTCAATGTAATCCTTATACTACAAGTTAAAACCATTAATAATATGATCTATTTGATAGCTTATTTAACCCAATGATTATTAATCAAAATACTTGCAAAGTTTAAATACACCAACTGAATATCAATGAATGTTTAGATACTGATTGAAATCCAAGCTTATAAACAAAAAAATGGAGTTGCTTTAATTAGCACTTATATTTCCTTTTCACAAGTTAAATTTGTTTATCTCTCTTCTTTAAATTCATTTGATTTCTGCTGAAATTCTCTGATTTAGTCCCCTTTTTTCAGGTAATTTCCCCCTTTTGAATTAGACTGCTTTTACTTTCATAAACATCTTATATTAAGTCTACAATTTCTGGAATTTAAAGGGTTGTTGAAAGATTTAATTTTTATGGGTGTTTTTCCAAACACTAATTCATGCATACATCTCAACAGAGAGACTGACTCACTGATCACTCACACTCTCACTACTGAATCACTCACTCACAGTCTTACCCACACACTCACACTCTCACCCTCACTCAGTCTTAACCCACTCACTGACACACTCCACACGTCAAAACCACAACACAGAACCATTCCGAAAACCCCACACAAAACCATTCTAAAAAACCCCCAACACAAATCCAAAAACCCAGTCGAAAACCCAATAACAAAGTCGGAAAATACAATAACAAAAACCTAATCGAAAAAAAAAAAACAAAAGTCGAATCACAAAAAATATCAGAAACCCAATAACATTTTAAGCAAGAACAGACACAATCACGAAAAAAAAACATAAATCAAATAATTGAAACAATAAAAAGCCAAATAAAACCTTAAAAACCAACCATCATGTCGAAATCACCAACATTGTCACCTGATTCTCTTGACCTTCGAATGAGAGATCTTCGATCTTCAAACCAAAATCAGAAAAAAAAAACATAAACCATAAAAACAAACTAATTTAAAACTGCAAAAAACAAACCCAAAAAGAGAAATTTTACCTCTTATGTGAGAATGAGAAAGAGGCGAGAATGAGAATGAGAGAGGAAAGAGGCGAGAATGAGAGAAGAAAGAGGCGAGAATGAGAATGAGAGGGAAAGATGCGAGAATGAGAGGAGTGAAAGATGAGAGAATGAGAGGAGTTAGGGTTAGAGAGAAAAAAAAAGGGAGAAAGATCAGAAAGAAGGGGAGGTGAAAAAATGAGGGAGTAGCTTTATATAGGTGCTAATATTATGGGCTTGGGCTTAGGGTTATTTTAGCCGGTTTTGGGGTTCGATTATTTGCTGCGGTTCAACCGCAGCAAATAACATAAGAAAACCGCAGCAAATAACTATTACTATTAAAAAATATATATATATATACTATTTGCTGCGGTTCTTTAAAAATCCCAAAGAACCGCAGCAAATGTGGCGCAGCAAAATCCAATTTTTGTACTAGTGTAGAACAGTAATCTATGACTTCTAATTGTGGTACAAGACGTTGTACTCTTTTGTATTTTTAGTGCGCTGGAATTCCGTCACTTTATGTGACACAGGTAATACCTTCTAAGAGTTGTTCCCAAGTTGTTGCCCAATAGGACGATTTTAAAGGAAAGAAAACCCGTTCGATGAAAAATCCAAAGTTTAATTATATAAAAAATTTGTTTAAGTTGAGTCTATGCACAGGTGAAATGTTGTCAACGATAAGATGTATGTATGTTTTACTTTTATTTTATTTTTAATATTAATCATGGGTTAAATAGTCTTTGGTATTTATGTACTCAGCTTTGTTGATTGTTTGTTTTGTGTGCATGGCTATGTCTTTGACTTGGCCCTACGATGACCCACTTGATGGCGAGTACTTGTCTAGAATAACCAAAAGCTACAGGTACAAGTGGGCATAACTCAATCATGCTGGGCTAGAGTGAGAGTGCTTGCATTTTAGTTTTCTTAGTTTAACGCTTTACGGACTTGTTGGTTATTTATTATTGTGATGTTGACTTTTGTTTTGCAGTTTAAAGTTTATTTGGTTTTGAAGGGCCATTAAGATTGTTTCGAAGTGTAATAAAGATTTATTTTGGTTTTCTTTTGGTTTTATATTTGGTTTGAGTTTATTTTTAAGTTTTACTTTGAGTTTTAATTTGGTTTCGGTTTTTAAAGTCTTCCGCTTTAGTGCTTTGATAAAAGCCTTATCTGTTATCACGGTGGCGGTAATACTTTGGTTTTTCCTAGTTGATTAGGAGCTTTAAAATTATTATTCTGTATTTATGTTAAAATATTTCCGAAAAATCTAGAGAAAGAAGTTAGGAAATTTCAGGGTGTTACAACTAACAAGTCTACACTAGCAAAGAAAACAACAATGCAAGCAATCATCACTCAATCCCAGCATGATTGACTATGCCCACCTGTATCTGTAGCTTACTCTTTATTCTAGACAACTACTCGCCATCGAAATGGGTCATTGTAGAACCATGTCAAAGACAAAGTCGTGCACAAAAAAAACACACACATTCACACAATCAACAAAGCTGAGTAAATAAATACTAGAGACTATGCAAAACAACATGAACAACAAAATAATAATAAAAAAAAGCAACACATACTTCTTACTATTATCACCACTACATACAGGTACATAGACTCATCACATTAAAAATTATATAATATATTTAAATCTTTGGATTTCGCATAGAATGGGTTTCCTTTCCTTAAAAATCACCCTAATGGGTACCATCATGGGAGTAACTCCAAGAAGGTAATACCTATGTCACATAAAGTGACGGAATTCCAACACATTTAAAAATATAAAGAGTACAACGTCTTATGCCCCGATTAGAATTTACAGTAACTATACCCATAACTGCCCCCATTGTTCATACTCAAGGTATATATGTTCCAAGAGTTTCGGTGTGAATCCTATTTCACTTTACGTGATTAACAGGTTTAACAATTGTTATGACTCACACAAAATAACACAAGAAAATACATGGCATCAAGCAACACACCATATTAATTATCTTGATAATAACGTGATTCCAAGATTAATTTTGTGTGTCCTTTATTTATTTAAACTTTCCTTTACCACAAGTGAGTGGCTAACTATCTGCTTTTCTTTCTTTATTGACTACTAGTCAAAACTTTCAAAACATTTAACATTCCAAATTCAATGATAAAATAATAATACTATAAAATTGGAATAATCTCTAACTTAATGAACAATGCATACTTTTCATACAATCATGTCCACATCTCATGCAAGTCATCTCAAGTCAACAAAACATCAACTTCTATTTCTATAAAATCTAGCATGGAAATCAAACCAATCTAGCATGAATCTTATTCACAAGATTTCCTTTAGTACTTACGTACCTTGTGATATAACGGTGATCCGCCACTACTTCTAGAAATCACTCAACTCAATTTCTCCTACCAAGGAAAAATCGAAACTTAATTAAAACCCTTGTTGACTAAATTCTACAACAACTCTAAACCAACGTTTTACATTAGAAACTTGTCCCAAACCTTCCCTATATTGTCTCTACTCACTTCCATACTTTATTTTCTAATTTCCATTGCAAAACATTTGATTTTCGATAAATTTCCAAAAATGGCAGTTTAAAAAGTTGATGAAGACCTCCTTACAACCTTTATAAATATCATAATTTGACCTTAAAATAATAGATTTATGTCCTAAGATCATCATACGATGTTTTGGTGTGTTAAAAACAATTATAGCTTATTGTTTCATGTGTTACTATTTTTATTGCGCACAAAAACATGTTAATAAAAATTTACAGCAATATATATCTATTCAAAACGCATCAAAACCTTTTTAAAACTTTATTTATCAAGCATAAAACACTTTTAGAACCTTATACTATCATCACACTTATATTCAATGCATTAAAAATAATTATTCATACTCAAAAACATGTTCATAATATTTTTACTTCTAATATTCATACTTTTAAAAATTTGATAGCAATACTTATTTACTTTAAAACCTTTAAAAAAAATCATTCTAAACTTCATAAAATCATCATAAACTAATACTATAACAATCTATGGTCATAATATGAATGTTTAGAGTATTGAAAAACATAAAAACTAGAAACTACAATAATTTCGCACAAACCCTAATTCATAATTTTTACGAACAACTCTTGAACATAAATTTTAATTTGCAAAACATGACCATAAAATTTAAAACATTATTATAACTATAAAACTTGCCTAAAACATAATTATAGAACATGATTAAATAAGATTGAATTAAAAAGAAAAAAGAAGAAAAAGTTTTTTTTTTTTAAATAGTGTTCGAAAATAGCAAAGGAAGGGGGAGGAAGAAGATGGCCGGCGAGCAGGGGGATGGCAGGTGGTGGTCCGACGAGGGTGGGGCTGCCGGTGAGGAGGCTTCGAAAATTTTGTTTTGTTCGCACACTTTTTTTCCTTTCTGTTTCTCTCTTTTTTTTTATATATATATTTTGAAATCTTAATGCACAAATTCTAGTATCACTTCTGAAAATTCTTGTTTAATGGGGTATTTATAGGCCCAAATTAGGTTTTAGGTGAAATTACCAAAAACATCCTTAATTTTTTAAATTACTTTTGTGTCCTGGTTTTAAAACAATTAAGGAAACTTTGAAAATTCTAAAGTTAGAAACTTCTTAAAAAAAATTTTATAAAGTTTAAAGTGACATAAAAATAACTTATAAACTTTCTAAAACATAAAAAATAATTATTTGATATCTCAATTAATTAAATTTGCTTTCTTTAATTTATTTATTTAACATAATTTTTCAATAATAATAAAAATACTCAAATACACTTGAAATTAAATTATTAAAGTACGTGATGATATGTGATATTATAGTCTACCCCCCTTAAAAGAAGTTTTGTCTCGAAATTTTGTGTAAAATATTGTATGGAACTTGAATAGAGATTGCATTTCTTTTCAAAAGTCTTCATTTTTATCCTTAGTTGTTATAGACTTTAGACACTTACTTGGACATTTCCTTGCCAACTTTAGAGAACAAACATAAAACTTTCATTAAACTTTGCTAAAAGACGCAAAAACTTGCAAAATTAAAGGGAAAACGCGCAAAATCCTATTACACTCTACCCCCTTAAGAATCGAGTTACGTCCCCATAACTCTACTAACCTGAAATAACTCTGGATACTTTTTCCTCATCATATCCTGACCTTCCCACGTTGCTTCTTGGATTTCTTGGTTAGACCACAACACTTTCACTATCTTGACACCTTTTCTACAAGTATCACGAAACTTACTATCAAGTATTTTGATTAGCTTTTCTTTGTAAGTCAAACTTTGGTCTAATTCTATTGTTTCAGGTTGCAACCACATGTGAGAAAAAGGCACATACTTTCTTAATTGAGATACATGAAAAACATTTTGAACTTTTCTCAATTCCATTGTGTTGGGTTCCTAGCTTATGTTTTGAATGATGACAAACTACATTGAACTATTATATTGTATGCAAGTTTCTGTTTGCATGTGCAGGTACTAAAGAACAAGTTCAGTGGATGACAAGATGAAGCTCATGAAGCCAAGTCTTGAAGTTTGCATGATGACCAAGTTCATAGAGTCATACTCTTAAGTCTTAGATGCAATGTAATTGGTATGAAGGTTTATAGATTTACTATAAAGGTTGAGATTAGAGAGATGGACAAGGAACCTTAGTAAACTTGGCTGACTGGAACAATCTGGTAACAATGCTGAACCAATCCTCTCGAGTTCACTTCATACATCCGTATTTTAGGAAAGTTCTTTTTCGCGCAAAATTGATTTCAAAAATTATGCGGATGCTTGGTTTGTTATGCAAGTAAGATATTCTTAAGTATGGCAAGTATGATATATCATATTGCACTAATTTTATTTGATGTCAAATAAAATCAGTGAGAATATTTTCCATGGAATTACTTCCATATTTCTAAGAAAAATATTCTCTCACAATATTACATAACATACTAGCCAAAGGCTTATTTAAGGAGATCTGTTGGCATACAAACCCAACACTTATGCACGAACAAAATTGAAGAACACTGATTGCAAAAAGTTCTCTCTCTAAGTCTTAACCTAGCATAAACCCTATTAGCACATTAATGTCTTAATCTACTCTCTTTTGTAAGTGTTTACGCTAATTATTATTGAGAGACAAAGTGTTGTAATTTGAGCATTCTGTGAGTTCAGTTTGCTGGGGAAGTTGATCGGGGATCATCTTCATTAGAACCTTCATAATTGAAGGTTGAGTCGAACTTCCATAGGTGGAAGTTGGGGAATCATATTGTGCATAGGTGCATAATTGATTGAGTGTAATCCTTTGTTATTTTGAGTTGATTAATAAAAAGAGTGAGTGAGTGGAGGACGTAGACTTATTAGAAGTTGAACCTCGTTAAATGTTGGTGTTGTTCATTTTATTGCATTTTGTTTCTGCTGCTTAAGAACTGGTTCTTAACTGTTCTCCCATAATCAATTGAAAAATTTACAACAATCTTACAGCACTCAATTCACCCCCCCCCCTCTTGAGTGTCACTTGCACTTTCACATTGGTAATGCTAGTTTATATGCAACCTTCTCAATCCTTTGCAAGATCTCATAAGGTCCAATGCATTTTGGGCTTAACTTTCCCTTCTTCTTAAATCTCATCACACCTTTCATAACACCTTGTCACCAACTTCAAACGTGACTTCTTAATGCTTTTGGTCCGCATATGATTTTTGCCTATCATGTGCTTGTATCATTCTTACATTATTGGTAGTCTCCTCAATCAACTGGGTCCTAGAAGTACTGTCTCACTTATGTCACTCCAACATAAGGGACTCCTGCACTTCCTTTCATACATTGCCTCAAAAGGTGCCATGCCAATAGTTGCATGGTAGCTATTGTTGTATGACAATTCGATAAAATCCAAGAATTACTCCCAATTCCCTTTGAAATCCATTACACAAGCTCTTAGCATGTCCTCTAATGTTTGTACTGTGCTCTATGTTTGACCATTGGTTGCTGGATGGAAAGTCGTACTCATCTTCATCGTAGTACCAAAGTTCTGCTTGACACTTTTCCAGAATTTCAAAAGAAACCTAGAATCTCTATCTGATACAATATTCTTTGGAACTCCATGTAGTCTCACAAGATGCTTTACGTAAGCCTTTGTAAGTTGTTCCATATTCTAAGTCTCCTTCATCGGTATAAACACCGCTGATTTGGTAAGCCTATCCAACACAAGACAAATGGTAAGATTATGATTATTTGACTTTGGCAAGCAGGTTACAAAATCCATTGATATGTAATCCCACTTCCATCCTGGGATTTCAAGTGGTTGAACCTCTCGTTGTGGCCTTTTACGCTCAAATTTCACCTTTTGACATTGATGTAGTCAAGCCTAGAAACATGGTCATGGATGAGAAACTCAACAAAAACGTGGCTCAAGGGGTCCAATTTATGCGCCATTCACAAGAAGTCATGCCTAAAGAGGGATGGTTCAAATTGGTCTATGTTACATTCTTAGTTTAATTTTGTTTTGTTTGTAATAAAACTTAAGTGTGGCGTTTTATTTGTTGTTTTTATTAATTATGTGTGTAATTCATGTTAGTTGAGTCAACTATCATTGAAAAATAAGTTAGTTTAAGTCTTTGAGTTAGGAAAATAAAACAGAATTCAAACAGCAAAATCTGGCTGGTGAGCAAGTGAATGATTCTGCCTATTTTAGGCTGAATTTCGAAAGGGATTTAAAAATAGGAGTTACTACAGTCAAGGAGGAACGTTGGGAGGTAATAATCAGCAAGAGAATTAAGTCAGGAATTAAAGATGCCCAAAATCTTTGAAAGTCACCTAAAAACACGCCTTTGATTAGCGGTTTTAGGAACCTTGTTTAGGCAAGTTTTGGAGCAGCCATTTGAAATCGAAATTAAATGGAATTTGGATGGGATTAAGGCCAGCAATTAAAAGGCATGTTAAAGCTGGTTATGAAGGACAATTTAGCTTAAGAATAATCCAAGAAGACTAATAATACTCAGAAGATAAATTCGTGAAAATTAGACTTAGGCGCATTTACTTGTGTTTAATTGTAATCTTTATTTTCTGAATTCCTTTGTACTTCCATGGACATTTGTAACATTATATATACCCTTTTGAATGGATGAATAAAATATAGAAGTTTGAATCAAAAATCACATTGAGTGTTTGTCTTCTTTCTTGGATTAGAAACTCTTCGATTTCTTGGATTAGTAATCAATCTTTTCCTTTGCTTATTCAACTTTTCGTGACTAAAGAGTTGAGTCGTGATCTTAGGAATCCCATTCTAATTCTTAGTGGTGTATCCATATCTAAGAACTAGCTTGGTTTAGTCATACTTATCCTTTAAAATTCGTGGCTTAGCCCTTGTATGTTCCTAGTGTTATTACGAATAACAACATTTGGCGCTAGAAGGAGAGTGCACAAATTAGTGCTCCTTTCAATCTTTGTTCATCAAACACATTTCTTTGGTTTTTCTAAATTCATCATGTCAAATCCTTATACTCCCCCTCCAAATTGGCAAGAATATGTTGCTAAGGTGGATGAAGAGAGAGAGGCACGTGAAAAACAAATGGAGTACTTGCAAGATCAAATGAGAGACTTGACTCTCAAATTGCAACGTCAAAGAGAAGAATCTCCATACTTCACTAATCCTGAAAGTAGTGGTGGAGAAGAAGAAGGTAGAGGGTATGAGGGAACTCCTCATCCAAGGAGGAATCTTAGGCCAAATAATGACATCAAGTTGACATCCCTGAATCTTAGTCTAAATAATGACATCAAGTTGACATCAAGGAGGAATCTTCGGACTATTGAAAGGGAGTTTGATTATAAACAAATACCTGAGAATAAGAAGGTGAAAATTGTGGCTTTGAAACTTAGAAAGTATGCCTCCACTTGGTGGGAAAAAGTTTGTTCTAAGAGTTGGGAGAAAATGAAAAAGCTTTTGAAAAAAAAATTTCTTCCTACTTACTATGTTCAGGAGAACTTTCGTAAGCTCCATCATCTTGAGAAAGGTTCGAAATCTGTTGAGGACTATGCTGGAGAGTTTGAGTCCTATGTTATGAAGTGTGGAGTTGAGGCGGATGAGCCTCAAACATTGGTGCGCTTTTTGGGAGGCTTGAACCCAAACGTGGCTAATGTGGTGGAATTACATCCCTATGCTACTTTAGAAGAGCTTGTAAGCTTAGCCCACAAGGTTGAGCAACAACAAAAGATCAAAGGTAAGGGTGAGACCTCACGTCCCTTTACTTCAAATTATTCTTTCCCTAGAACACAAACACAATCTTTGAAAACCCCCTCGTCAAACACAAAACCAAACACAAATTACTCACAAAACACAAGTTCTAAATTTACTCCTAGAGAGTGTTTTAGATGTCAAGGTATTGGGCATATTGATTGTCCAAACAAAAAAGTTGTTACTTTGGTTGAATATGATGAGGATGCCATGGAGGATCTTGGAGAGGAAGAAGTCCACGAAGAGGAGGAGGAGAAAGCCTTTCTTGGACCAGATCAAGGGGAATGCTTGGTGGTTAGGAGGACCTTGAGCAGCATGGCATCTCAAGAGGAGAATTCGCAACGTGAGTCCATCTTTCACGCTCGTTGTACCATTGGTGGTAAGGTATGTACTTTGATAATTGATGCTGGTGGTTGCACAAATATGGCATCACAAGTACTTATACATAAGTTAAACTTAAAAGTAACTCCTCATTCTAGTCCTTATGTTTTTCAATGGTTAAATCAAGGGAAGGGGGTTCAAGTGAGTCAAAAGGTTTTAATTTCTTTTCGCATTAGGCGTACTTGTGCAGAAGAATTATGGTGTGATGTGATTCCTATGGATGCTTGTCATATTTTGCTTGGTAGGAAATGGTTGTTTGATAGGAGAGTCTTTCATGATGGATATAATAATACTTATACTTTTAACAAACATGGTAAAAGTATTGTTCTTACTCCTTTAATCATGAAACGAGAACCACATAAAACTATCCCCACGCAAAAAACAAGTCTTGCTACTTTGATTAAGTCCGAAATGCATGAGTATAAATCACAAAAACAATTTATTCTTTTTGGACTAGATGAAACGCAATATCACTCACAAAATGATCACCCTTTGTTTAAATCTTTGCTTGAATCTTATAATCACGTTTTTCCACAAGAAATCCCTCATGGATTACCTCCAAAACGTGAAATTCAACACAAAATTGATCTTGTTCCTGGGTCTATCCCAAACAAACCGACTTATAGAGCTAATCTTAAAGAGAGTGAAGAGATTAAGAGGCAAGTTTTTGATTTGTTGTCTAACAGTCTTATTAGGGAGTCTTTGTGTCATTGTGCATGCCCCACGTTAATTGTACCTAAGAAGAATGGAGAATGGTGTATGTGTGTGTATAGTAGGGCCATTAACAAAATTACCATCAAATATCGATTTCCGATTCATAGATTGAATGACTTGTTGGATGATCATTATGGGTCAAATGTGTTTTCTAAAATTGATCTAAGGAGTGGTTATCATCAAATTCATATCTATGAAGGTGATGAGTGGAAAACTACCTTTAAGACTAAAGAAGGTTTGTATGAATGGCTAGTCATGCTCTTTGGTTTGTCAAATCCTCCTTCTACTTTTATGCGTTTGATGAATCAAATTATGGAGCCTTTCAAGGTCAAATTTTTTGTAGTGTACATTGTTGATAACTTGGTGTATAGCAAGGGAGAAAACGAGCATGTTGAGCACTTGAAAGAAGTTTTTGAAGCTCTTGCTAGGGAGATATTGTACGGTAACCTTGAGAAATGTCACTTTTTCACTAATCAGGTTAGCCTTTTGGAGTTCGAAGTGTCATCACAAGGCATCGATATAGATGAGAAGAAAGTTGAGGCAATTAGAGAATGGCCAACGCCACAATCTATGCAACAAGTAAGAAGTTTTCATGGCTTAGCATCTTTCTATAGAAGGTTTGTGCGCAATTTTAGTTCACTTATGGCTCCTATCACTTAAATCACGAAACTTCCAAGGTTTGAGTGGAATTAGAAGGCACAAATGGCTTTTGATGAGGTAAAGAAACAACTAACCAATGCTCCTATTCTTGCTTTACCTAATTTTAATGAAGTTTTTGAAGTTGAATGTGATGCTAGTGTAGTTGGAATTGGTTCTATTTTGTCACAAAATGGGTGCCCTCTAGCCTCTCTTAGTGAGAAGCTCAATGAAGCCGAACGAAAGTATTCAAACTATGACAAAAAATTCTTGGCTCTTGTTCGTGCATTAGACCATTGGAGACACTATCTTATTGCTAAGGAGTTCATATTGCATTCTGACCATGAGGCACTCAAGTACCTACAAGGCCAACAAAAGCTATATCCACACCATGCCAAATGGGTAGAGTATCTCCAAGCTTTTCAATTAGTCATTAAACATCAAAAGGGTCACATGAACAAAGGTGCAAATGTTTTATCTAGAAGGTACATTCTTTTGAATTCTTTTAAAGCAAGGGTCATTGGGATTGAAGAAGTGAAAGAAAGCTACAAGGAATATGCGGATTTTGGTGAACTTTTTCTAAAGTGTTCTAATCAACCATTCAAAGATTATTACATTTTAGATGGGTTTCTCTTGAAGGGCAATTGTTTATGTCTTCCTAAATCTAGCTTAAGGGAGTCACTTGTCAAGGAGTTTCATGAAGGTGGAATGGCAGGTCAATTTGGAATTGAAAAGACAATTCAACTTGTGCAAGAATACTTCCATTGGCCAAAGTTAGCAAGAGATGTTGAGTTCATCATCAAAAGATGCATTGTTTGTCAAAAGGCTAAGAGTCACACCCTTCCACAAGGTTATCTCTTACCTTTGCCAATTCCTTAAGCACCATGGGAGGACATTAGTCTTGATTTTGTTGTGGGGCTTCCTCTCACACAACGAAAGAAAGATTCTATTATGGTAGCAAGACGATCAGTCCGTAATGAATTCTTGCCGGAAGACAAGCTAGAAGCAAGAAAGATTAGGTCCAAGGCATCCAAATACTCCGGTTTTGCTGCCGTAGGAGTGCCATCTCCTTAGCGGGTTTCTTTTCGGGCTGATCGTCTTGCTCCTCTCTGGGTTCCTCTTCTTCATCCGACGTACTATACTCGCTATCGCTTTGATCCAGGTTTGCCCAGCTGGAGATGTCGCTTGTGTACCTCTTCCGGGATTTGTTACTCTTTACGGACTCTAACTCCTTGAGGTTGTCCATAGTCGATTGTGACTCTAAAGCTGTTTTCTTGCTATCTTCCTTGATTTTTTCCAACTCGGCTCGGGTCTTCTCCAATGCCTGCCTCATTTCTTCCATAGCTTTATGAGATACATCAGATGCCACAGGGTGGAATATTTTTGCTATCTCAAAGTGACTGAACGTATTTGAATAAGTGGATTATCTAGCTATAGCCCCACGGTGGGTGCCAAATTGTTTATGCTAAAATCTGCTCTAGCTAGCAAACCTTAGCCTGTTTTGGCTATAGCTAAACAATTACTAACTTTGTTCGTTTTGATGCAGAAAGAAACAATGCGAAAGCGAGAGTGGGGGAGGCACCAGATGTGGTGACGCGGAAAACCCCCCTAAATCAGGGTAAGAAACCGCGGGTGGCTTTGAGTCCACCAGTCCACTAGTTAATAGGATTGTTTACAGTTACGATGAATAGTACTAGCTGGATAGCTAGATAGTTCTAGTTTATAGCTGCTTAAGTGTCTAGCTTAAAGAATGTAAATAAAATATAAGAGTTGTGCGTACAAGTATGAACAATGATAAAGTATTGATTTTCTTGTGATTGCCTTGTGTATGTATCTTTTTTCTCTTCCCCTATTTATAGAATAACCGCAGTCTTCTAGCCGTTATCTCTTCTTCAAGGTGGTCATTCCTTGGGAATGCACCTGGCTTGATTTATGGGCTAGATTAAAGGCAGTTTGAAATGCGGATCCTATTCTTTAGGCACGATCTCCTCAATATCTTTGAACCAACTTCCACATCCTCCCTCTTCTAGAAGCTCCTCGGAATATTCTCCTTCTAACTCCTTGATTCTCGGACCCATTATCTTGACCGTGTCTAAGCTGTAGCTGCTAGCTGAGTACCTGCATAGCTGACAATCAAGCTGGATTATAGGTAGAAATTTTTGCCATAACAACATCCATGCACATTTGTAACATTATATATACCCTTTTGAATGGATGAATAAAATATAGAAGTTTGAATCAAAAATCACTTTGGGTGTTTGTCTTGTTTCTTGGATTAGAAACTCTTCAATTTCTTGGATTAGAAATCAATCTTTTCCTTTGCTTATTCAACTTTTCGTTAGTTGTGATCTTAGGAAGCCCATTCTAATTCTTAATGGTGTATCTATATCTAAGAACTAGCTTGGTTTAGTCATACTTATCCTTTAAAATTCGTGGCATAGCCCTTGTATGTTCCTAGTGTTACTACGAATATGCAACAGACATGTAAGACACTTACTCACGAATTCGGCTACTTCCCTCTTCATTCTAGATGACCAATACACCTTTTCTAAATCCTTATACAGTTCATCACCTCCGGGGTTAACTGAGTACAATGTATTATGACCTTTCTCCGTAATCTTCCTTTTCAATTCTTCGTATTTTTTGTGGTACACACCCCCTTCCTTTATACCTCAATCCTCC
Organism: Suaeda aralocaspica; assembly: GCA_016808085.1. Taxonomy (NCBI): domain Eukaryota; kingdom Viridiplantae; phylum Streptophyta; class Magnoliopsida; order Caryophyllales; family Amaranthaceae; genus Suaeda; species Suaeda aralocaspica. Next base: position 1,579,595 of record PYUH01000034.1, on the reverse strand, counting down.
ATCTTCATGGATCTTGAAGCCCATAACCTTTCCTGCCTTCAATTTTTCCTATATTTTATCTAATTTGAAATCTCCATTTTGGTTCTCCTTTATCTCCTCAAACACTGTTGGTTGGGTACTAAGATTACAAAGTATTCCTTCCAATAATCCCTCTTTCACTATCTCCAAATTCATCCTCTCCATGTCCCTACATAATTCGTTAGCGATCACTAGAGAATTCACTCCATGCTTCGTTTTACGGCTTAGAGCATATGCTACGACATTGGCCTTCCCTTTATGGAATTGGGTATCTAAATCATAATCCTTCATCAATTCGAGCCATCTCCACTGCCGCATGTTCAAATCCTTTAGAATGAAAAAGTACTTCAAGCTCTTATGATCCGTGTAGATTCTACACTTCACTCTGTACAAGTAATGCCTTCATATCTTCAAGGTAAACACGATCACTGCTAGCTCAAGATCGTGAGTGGGATAGTTTTCTTCTTATGGCTTCAACTGTCTTCAAGCATATGCAATCACCTTTCTATTTTGCATTAAACACATCCTGATCCATTCTTAGACGCATCACTATACACGTCATAAGAACCACTCTCATCAAGTAATGTCAACACACTACAAAAAATGTCGATATAGCGATGGTTTATTAGGGACAGATATAATTCCATCACTAAAGTAGGGACGGATATAATTCCGTCACTAAAGTAGGGACGGATTCAAAAATCCGTCTCTAAATTTTAAGTCACGTTAAAGTAGTGACGGAATTACAAATCCGTCACTAAAATTAGGGACCGATTTTTAAAATTCGTCTCTAAATGTAGTGACGAATTTTTAATTCCGTCACTACTATATCCAACCATATTAAAGTAGTGACGGATTTCAAAATCTGTCACTAAATTTAGGGACGGATTTTAAAAATATGTCCCTTCATTTCTTATAGTTAATATATTAATTTTGTATATAGAATAACATAAGTTGTATGGTGGTAAAGTTGGTAAGAGTGTCACTTTGTGACTTTGAGGTCACATGTTCGAATCTTGTCAACAACTTCAAGTTGTTTAGTAAAAAAAAAAAAAATTAAGAATGAAAACAAAATTAGTCACTAAATGTAGGGACGGATTTCTGAAATCCGTCTCTAAACTCCGTCACTACATTAGGGACGGATTTTTAGACGGATAATTTCCGTCCCTAATTTAGAGACGGATTTTTTGTAATCCGTCTCTACATTAAATTAGCGACGAAGATTTTGGGAACGGTGTTGATCCGTCACTACTTCCGTTGCTAACCCTATTTAGCGACAGAATTTAAAGAAGTAGAGACGGATTCAATCCGTCCCTAAAACGTGTTTTTTTTGTAGTGACATTGGAGCCGTAGTAAACCGCTCCTTCAGTGTCTCACAGTTATCACTCTAACTAAACTTACAACCGTTCTTCATTAACGACGTCATCGGATTAGGGATCCTCGAAAAGTCCTTGACAAACCTCCTATAATAACCGGCTAAACCCAAGAAACTTCGCACATCCGACACATTCTTAGGTGTAGGCCACTCTTTCACAGCTTTAATCTTTGCTGGATCTACTTCAACTCCCTCTTTTGACACAAACTTTCCCAAAAACGCTACTTTCTCCAACCAAAATTCACACTTCGAGAATTTGGCATACAACTTATCCTGCCGCAGCGTCGTCAAAATCGTCCTTGAATGTTCCTTATGCTCTTTATCTCTTTTAGAGTACACTAAAATGTCATCAATGAACACCACCACAAACTCATCAAAAAACTGTTGAAAAATCTTATTCATTAATTCCATGAAAATTGGTGACGCATTCGTCAACCCAAAAGGCATAACAGTGAAATCATAATGTCCATACCTCGTACGAAAAGCCTTCTTTCGTATGTCCTCGTCAAAAATTCTCAATTGATGGTATCCTAACCTTAAATCAATCTTTGAGAGCACAGTAGCTCCTTTCAACTGATCAAACAAGTCATCAATTCTTGTTAAAGGATACTTGTTCTTGATCGTCACCTTATTCAACTACCTATAATCGATACACAACCTCATGCTGCTGTCTTTCTTCTTCACAAACAGCACTAGCGCTCCCCAAGGTGAAGCACTAGGCCTAATGTAACCCTTCTCCAACAAATCCTGTAACTGCTCCTTCAACTCGCTCATCTTGCAGGTGCCATCCTATATGGTGCTTTGGGAATAGGGGCTGTTCCTGGCACTAAGTCAATGGTGATGTCAATTTCTCGCTTCGGTGGCATTCCCAGAATCTCATCCAGAAACACATCCAAGAAATCCCTCACTACTACAATTTCCTATGGCTTAGACGACTCAACATGATCTACATCCCTCATATTACAAAAGTAAATTGGAAACCTCTATTCACATACGTAGAAAACCTCATCATTGTCGCTATCTTGTTATGTTTCGGCCTTCCTGCCCTCCAATAGCTCACCTTTTTACCCTTCTTAAATAATGATATATTCTGCGGCTCACACAAAATCTCAGCCTTATGTTCACTTAACCAATCCATCCCTAGGATCACCTATTAGTCACCCAACTCTAACTCGACCAGGTTAGCCTTAAACTCCACTCCCTCTATTTAAATCGGAACATCCAAATACCTTTTTGAACATTGTACTTCTTGTCCTGATGGTAACACTATCGACATATCTATTGTATATACTTTTCCCAAAACAAGCATTAACCTTTCCAAACTTTTAGTGGATACAAAAGAATATGTTGCACTAGAAATGAATGAAACTTTAACAGGAAGAGAGTGAATAGAGAAAGTATTAGTAATCACATCCTTACTAGCATCCGCTTCACTTTGTGCCATCATATTAAACTTTCTAGCATTCGAGGTCTTAGTCTAGCCTCCTCCATTGCCACTTCCATTCATAATCCCTGCTTGTTGCATTGTCTTTCCTCCAATGTTTCCTTGGAAGCCCTTCTGCTGCCCTCCTGTTGAATTTTCCTTGAATTGTGACCCCTGTCCTTCCTTTCCCTTACCCTTCGAGAAGCACTGATAGTTATGATGTTCGAGCTTGTTACACACACGACAATTCACTAGGTTTCCAGCACAATCCTTTCGTGGATGATTGTTAGGACACTTCTTGCAAAAGTACACTCAACCTCCTTGATTAGCCGTCTGCACCCTATTCCCATTACCATTTGCTTGCTTTCTAAAGTTTCCTTTATTCCCCGAAAATTTGTTGTTGAAACGAGGCTTCTTAAATCCACCTTGACTCCCTTGTTGGTTAAATTTTCCTCCACCATCCTTTCTTTTCTCCCTCGTCTCACCTTCTTTTAGCATCTCTCTTTTCTTTTGGTCCAAGGTGTTGTTGCACGAGCAATGAGGTGGGGTAGGGACTACGAGGACTTTGTTGACGTATACTGGAGGTGTAAGTAGATTCGACTCCTGTTGATATGCCCTCTGAGAACCTGCAAAAAAGGGACAATAATCCTTGTAGGATTATTTCCCCCTCCGATGCTTAAGTAAGTACTTGTAAGAGGAGAAAGGTTATGTAGCAATAAGAAACAAGTAATCTAGAGAGAAGTTTTAGAGAGAAGTTCTCTTTGTATGATGTAAGATTTGAATGAGATTGAATATCCAAAAATGAGGATTTTGAGGTGTACTTATAGCCTCAAGTATAATCATCTTACCAATGAGGACGCGACACTTGTCGTCATCTCCTTGACTTTTTTTCTCTCATAAGCCTTATGGGCTTATGACATTTAACTTTCAAGGCCCAATGGTATGTTTTGGTCTTTATTTAAACAACGACTTAGAGTGCGACACGTAGCGGTGAACAATCTTCCCATTACTTGTTCAAATAGACATGTGTCCATTCATGTGATGACATGTGGCTAAGTGGGACCTACTCATGGTAGATCCACTATTGCCACGTGGCAGTGCCATGTTAGCATTTAACACTGGATAGGTGGACACGTGGCCCATTCAGAAGCTGACACGTGGCAGCCTACTTGGCATGCCACATCATTTGCCCCTCAGATGGGCTGATGGATCCATAATCCATCCCCATTTGATTAAATCAGATTGGGCCTTGCTGAGCAGGCCCCAACCTTTCACCTTGCTAAGCCTTCTTGGGGGGGTGGGGGGGGGGGG